>CM047506.1:7144829-7627329 GCA_026122265.1 Ammodytes dubius | reverse complement strand
GAAGATCATGGAATAACTGTTAAACACCTTCAGCTGACAGCTGACTGAGCCAGTCAGGCAACAGAATAAGTTTATCCTTTACGTTTAGCCTGGTCGGGACCAGGCTAAACGTAAAGGATAAATCTCCAGGGTAACTTATGTCCCTCCGCTTTTATGCAACCGGATCATGGCTAACGCAAGCCAGGATAACCGAAAAATCCTAGGTTAATCCCTTATCCTAGTTTTATGCAATAGGCCCCTGTCTACACTTGTCCTCTAGTCTACTGCACCTGGAAGAAAAATACAAAGGTGGTAGGCTGAAGGTGAAAGCGGGGTGTGTCAGGGCTTGTGTTTGCATTGGAATCACAGTAGCCTATACAATTTAAATGAATACAAGAAAAACAGCTCTATTGTAGCCTAATGTTTCTTTTCATGACTCAGTAGCCTACTCTGAAATTTTCCGAACTGAAGTAAAAACGCTTCACTAGACAAAACCTAATGTGAAAATGATTTATAAACAGGAAAGTCAGACAGTCGAGGGCTCACCATCAAAGAGGAAGCAGGCAGAGCTAGCCGGGGTCGCCTCAAGGTCTGCGTGTATCCTCTCCGCACTGCCAACAGAAAGCTGCTAGCGTTCATTATGGCGCTCGGTTCCAGTGGACGGAGAATGGATATTTTTCTACTTCGCCTGGGAGGGAACTGGCTGCCTCAACAAACTTGAAAGCACTCACTGTAAAAGTTACAACATGGCGACTACGCAGGTGATTGGCTGATGAATGAAAACAACTCGACGTGATGAAGCCACTCCTTCCTCCTGAGTCATTCACTAAAAATACAGCAGGCTACAGTATAAACAGGTGTGTTTAGCCCATAGATAATACTATATAAAAGTTGAGCCAGCCTCTTTTTCATAATGAATTCGGGGGTTGAGCGTTGGTGAATATATGCACTGCTCACCAAACTCCAGTCTCCAATGAAATAAGTTAAGCTGTCGTCAGTTGACTGTGGCAAGATGTATCAGTGAGCTAAAACAATTTATGTAAAAGTACAATAAAAACATATTTAGAACAATATTTCTTAACATAGGCCTACATAAAGTAAAAAACACAACAATAATAAAAAAAAAAAACAATGACAACGCACAAGTAACAGACACACGTGACATAATTAGGCTAACATAAATCTTACCTACAATATTTATAGAGAAGAGGTAAATACAGAGCAATCATGAGCCTACACAGCTCATAGAGAAAAGGTGTTATCAGGCTGGGATTGTAAATAGATGTGCATGAGTTTCATGTTCTACAGTAGGTGGCGCTATAGCATCATTTCTCGGCCACAAAACACAGGCATGGGCCCCTCAGCATCCATTCTTCTCACCCTTTTTCAACTCTTACTTATTTCAGAAATACGTATGTGTAACTTATTTTCTTTAAATTCAAATTTGTTCTATTGGCATGAACATCAAAATGTAATTTGTCCAATGACAAAATAAGGTGTTTAATATAGAATAACAAGTTCAAATTAATATATAACTACTATGGGTATAAATTGTCTCCATAATGTCCCCTTACCCTGTCTTAGTTTACTTATAGGTACACAGTACACACCTCACTTTAAATGCCAGCAGTCACACCATGCTCAACTCCACCTACCTTTGTAGTTCTGTTTTCTCTTAGTCTGAAACGGTACTTCTCGTTGTATTATGTTTTTTTATGTGTATGTAGTATTTTGTGTTTGCATCTTGGTCAGTACATATGAGAATGAAAGAATACACAAACATTTTGAACTAAAGGACTCAGAGCACGAAGGAAAAGATGCTCTGGCCTGATGATCATGGGACACAAATGGAATTCTTTGGACAGAACTCTGCGCACTATGTCTGGTGGTTAGCAGGCAGCGCTCATCAGCTGACTAATACCATTCCAAATAGTGAAGCATGCTGCTAACCACGTCCTGCTATCTGGATGCTTCTCAGCAGCAGACAGGGAGACTGGTCAGTATTGGGGGAAGGATGAATGCAGCCCAATAAAGAGAAGACCATTGAGAACACCTGGTTCCGAGCACATGCCACCTCTGACTGAGGCAACGGTTCACATTTCATCACATTGACCAAAGGCATAGCCTACATAATAGACATGACATCGCTCTGACTGTCCTTGAGTGACCCAGCAAAAGGACCATAATCAGGTCATAATCAGTGTATATGTCCTCATGATTTGCTACCTGACTATACTGTGTGCGCTGAAAAAAAAATCTGGTGTTAAATACATTTCGGATTTGAACACCCAAGAGAAATTGTGAAACAACTCAGTAAAATACATTTATTGCCAAAAAACTTGTCTTAATCCGTCCTTTTTAATTTTTTTTCACACAAAAATATCAAAATACTTTACAGGGCTTTTAATCTGAATATTGTCAAATTATTTTTGATCAATTCTCTCAAACAAATACACTGTACAATGACAACATGCTTGTCCTTTTTAAAATTCAGTGCTCATTTCTTTTAATTTCTTTTTTTTTTCAGGGAACAATGCATTTAAAATGATGCATAGTTATTACTTGGTATTCAGCGATACATTTGAGAGACCTCACTGCATTTCATGCAATTCCTATCCCAATAGAAAACTCGCTATCCATCAAACCTCATTCAGAGCAAGGTGCTTAAATGTTGTAACACATAAAATATACACAGTACGACATTCAGAACATGGATTATCTTGGTTACCCAAACCTCAAAGCTTAAAAGAATGAATGTGTTTTTACACAAACATGTTAAAGTATACAACTTGTATTCCAACAAAATGGAAAAGGTACTAAAAAAAAACAAATGTACAAATTGGGCCCAAAGCGCCCCAGTGCAACATGAGAAAGAAACAGCTTCAGAAATCCTTCGCACCACTCCTCAGTCAATCTCTTGGACATGCTTGTGTCTGTCTGGACTTAACATAAAAAGGACAAACTTGGTCAATTGCAGAAGCTCCCACTCGGAGTCATGTCATCACGTTGGCTCATGTCTTCATCAACATAATCAACATTCTCCTTCTGTCATTGCTACAGTATTGATTACCGACTAGTGAGCTGCAAGAAGTTTCTGACATCTACAATAGCTGCTAACAAAACAATCTAACACTCAAGATATCACATGTTTGGGAGAGCATGTTCAAGATCGCAAAGAGAAGTCAGGAAATATTTGAAAAAGAAGGCCTATGACAATATAGTTAAAGAACACAGGAAAAAACAAAATCACTTTGAGAGCCAAACAGGCCTCATATGAAGAGTGGAGTGGAAGAAGAGAGAAGCTAGTCATAGTCTCTATGCTGGCTAAAGTCATGAGCATGGGCACAGACGGCCCATGCAGTAACATAGGAAGTATGTCTTCTCAGTTTGTAACAGCTACACTATGCATCATACACTGTAGCGACAAGATTTAATAATATTACATCTTGGCCGTCCCCGGCCTTCTCCTATGACACACACTGTGCAGGCTTTACTGTAAGCCTCTCAATCAGTCCTTGTTTCTCAGTTCTCTGAAGCACAAACAACTAAAGAACATTGCATCGGAACAAAAACATTACCATAGAAAATGATTTGACACTTCGGTTACCACTAAACGCTTATTCACACATTTCACCTTTTGAAATCATCAGTGAGCTATCAAAAGTATAAACGGGTTCAGGAAGAGTCCTTTCACTTTACCATGTTCCCCAGATACAAAACATTTTCAAAGAAAGAGGAGAAGAGAGTGAGCCTTTGGGCTCATGCTTCTCTCTGTAAGTCTAGCATCGTTAAGGCATTATCTATCCAGTATTGCTAAAAGAACATCTAGTTGGTGAACATGAGAAGATTATCTATGATGAAAGTAACACAATAAACAGACACTTCAGGAGGAAGAGTGCAAATATACTCAGATAAATCAAAACCTGTCAGTGCCTAGTGGCCTAGTAAGTACCAAGCATCCTTTAGAAGGTACTATGTTGATTTGCTCTGTTAGCTGCTAACATGCAAAGTGCTCACTTGTTTAAGAAAAACAATTCATTGCTAATGTACAATTTCCAAATGTTTGGTTTCTTCTGCTTAATCTCGATAGCAACTGGAAGGATATAAAAGTCTGAGAAACTCTCTTGGTGGTTTGGAATCAAATCTAGTGCTCAACGTTTATGCTGATGCCAGTCTATAGCGGGCGATAGCTTCATGTTGGACATGTGGGTTCTGGAGTCATTTAAATAGTTATATGAGATACAACTTTAGGGGACACTCCAAGATTTCTGGTGGGCATTTATATCCAGTGAAGGCTATTGTGGTAATGAGTCAGCACAACAAGTTCAACAATGGAAAATAGGTGGCAGAAATATCTGAGGTAATAACTAGCTTAATGTTGAAATGCCACTAACCACAAATGACAGTATATCCTATCCTTTACATAATAAGTGCATGTGGGAGGCTGCAACATTTAGAAGATCTGGATGGGGTGAACACAAAGGGAAGACAACATATCAAGGAAGACAGTTGGGGTTGCAAAAGCAGTGGCAGACGTGTCTGAGCTGCTCACTGACTGGATGGAAACTGTGGGTCATTAACGCTCAGAGAAGAGTGGACACTTCAACCCTAAAGACAAACCCAGGAAAGTCCAGCTCTGCCTCCATAAGCAGCCCCATTGGTCTAGCTAACAAATTAGTGCAATTTAAGAAGAGACCACTGTATTCATGCTCTCTGAAAGCTGCCTACACAAGAAAAAAAACCTATGAGAAGAAACTCTGATATAAAAGAATTTCAAAACACCAAAACACTTCACCTTGACATTTAAGTCCATCCTGTTATACATTCATTCAAAAGAGGGCGTAACATGAAGACGACAGAGGAGAAAAGTTCTTCATTGGGCTGTGATGCCTGATATATCTTCAGTTGAGCAGCTCCTGTGGAACCAGGGAACCTCACCCGTTCTTCTCTCCACCCTTCTCTCCTGACGACTGTAAAACACAATTTCACACAATGTTTACACTTCAAAAACTAAAGACATTACAAACTGCACAATGAAATGCCTCTTTTCCACTGAGCAGCACAGTTGGGTTCAGCAGGGCATGGTAACCTTAGATCTGCCAGAAGTACTCTTACTTGCCAGGCAGGGTTTATGGATGACTACATTACTATGGTGACAGCAGCACGACACAGTCTAGCCCACTGATTCATTCAGTGAAGAAGAAAAACACCACACAATAAAGTGCTGCGTGCCGAGTCAACATTTGACTCTAAACACAAGACTCTTGACTCTTGCCAAGGTGAATACAAACAGCGGTTTATCTCTAGCACAAACATTCTGATTATGTAGCAACACCCTTTTGGGACCCTTTGGGAATGCTTGGTAACCCAACGAAAGGGTTTCAAAAATAGGTACGCTTATGTGGTGAAATGTCCACCTTTTGACAGTGGGAAAACGCAAATAAATGCATGCCGGGCCTCAATGAGCCAAACCGCACCGATCAGTGGAAACGAGGCTATAATGAGAAAGCCTTCAGTGTTACCTACCCCTGTCTTGTGAAGTGCGTTGTCCTGCAGACCAAAGAGGCTGGCTCCCTGGGCCTGCAGGGGGGAGGCCATGGTTGGGGACAGCAGGTTGGGTGAGTTAGGGCTGGAGGTGAGCGTGAGGCGCTGCAGCTCTCTCTGTCTCTGCTGCTGCAGCATCTGACACACCAACACCTGCTGCTCCTGGAGAGACAGAGGGATGGTCAGCACACCTGGACACTGGGATGGGTTAGGGGGCTTCACTTCTTTAACATGTAGAGACTCACCTCTGAGCTGTATGCTACGACTGATTGTTAGGGCCACGCCAAGGATTTAAAAAAATGAAATTATGAGAAATAAATCATAATGTTTCTATAATAAAGTTTTAATTTGATGTAAATAAAAATGTCATTTTATGAAAGAAAATATGTTATTTTTCGAGAGACGAAGCAAAAATATAAATGAGGAAAACATAACAGGACATATGATAAAATATTTCCTTATTTCTATTGATTTATTAAACTTCACAAGATGCTCCACTGCCTCATTTGAATTTAGGGGAAAATATGATTTTTCTTCTCTAAAATAACACACCGCCTAAAAATACGACTTAACTACTTTGTTATTGTAATTGCTTTATGTTTTGTAAAATTACGATTTATTTTTATAATTATTTTCTTAACATGGCCCTTATACTGCGCACTAATATGCAGTTTTGTCACATTATATTAAAATGATCATCACTTAAAGGCAGCTTTTGAAGCATTACGTCTTCCCTTACTGTTACATGGTGAGAGACCTACAGTAACTGGTGCTCTGTAAGCAGAAGTGTCATCCATGTTATACCCTTCTCTTTCTTTTCAACACTTGGCAGAAAGTGATCATTTTCACACCATGGGTTCTTCAATGTACTTTAACACAATCAAGAACACTCCCTCAACCCCTCAGTCATCAAGGTAAGACATCCATTCTATATTTACTACATATCCACAGTGTGTGATCGGTCCCAGGCTCCACTAGACTTTCACCACTTTGCAAGTCAAATAGAAACATGCCGGCTGGTTTCCTGTTGGAGAAATGAAGTCACACACTGACTCAAAACCTCAGTGGCTAGTTAGTCATGAGCTACTGCATGTCCTCCTCATACTAACCTTTAAACTGGCATTGCTATATCAACAATAATTCAAACTGAACTTTTATATAATGTTAAAGGCCCTGGCAACCCAGAGACCTAAATATATGACATTAATATTGTGTTTTTCTACAAGCTGTTTACAGTTATCCAATTAAAAATTTATTTTCATAAATATTATAAAATTTCGTCTAAAAAACTGCTTTTTTGCTGTCTAGAACATTTTGCAGGGCGGTGTGGGCGTGGTCAATAACGTTCTGTAAGGGAACGTTCTCTCACTCACGGTGCTGAGCAGGTTTAGCCCAGTTCAGACCAAAGATTCACCACACAACGAGACGCAAACTTGAAAATGTTGCAAATGCTCAATGAGCCTGACTGGCAGTTCACACTGCTGCACGGGCCGCGACGGTAGCTGGTTTCCCTAGCAACGGTGAATGCTTTGGCACAGCTGAGAGCGCAGCTCAGAATCACTTGCATCCTGCTAGAAAGTAACTTATTATTATTAGCCTATATAGGCTAGCTTTGCAATTAGTTGTATGCTATTTTTTCCCCACCACAACCGCAACCTATTTAATTGAAACAGGTGTCTGTGTCACAATGAAAATATATAAAAATATCTCTGTCTCATATTTAGGCTATTGTTAGACTATCTCTTATTAGTTTATTTCCCATTTAACTTGCAAAAAATCCCCTATCTTATTTTAGGCATATGCATTTTTAAAATCAGATTTTTCTGTGGATAGGAGTGGGAATAGAGAAAGAGAGAAAACGGAGTCTGATTATGTTTCTCATCACGTGAGCTGATGCGATATAGCCTACGGTTCAACAGTGTGGAGACCCGCTGTTGAAGTACGCTACAGGCATAGCCGCGGAAACATATTCTCAGAAGGGAGTGCTGACAAAAAAGAAGCTCTGCCTGCACTTAAATAATAACTCGCTACATTGATTTAAAAAAAATGCGTCGCCAATGCAATATTGTTACATGCAGCGGTGACACATGCCGTAGGCCTATTGGGCCGATTATAAGAAGGGGTTTCCCCCTGGGAATAGGTCGTAAAAAGTCGGGTCGTTTTATATTCGTGGTCTAATATTCAGCGTCCAGTTATGGACTGACCGTTACCAGAGCGATCATTCAGCTTCAGGGCTTGTGTCCAACTTGTTTTTTTATTTTTTCGGGTGGAGCACTGGCTGCGCACTCAGATGCGGCCGGACAGAGGTGTGTGCGCTTGGATAGAGAACGAATTCACGAGAGGAAAAAGAGGCACGTGAAATGGCCCCACATCCCCAGCACTGAATTCAAAGCCTCGACTCATTATGTTGTGAGTCAACGTGTCAGAGGCATGTATCGGCGCAGTCAGTTAGGAGACATGTCTCTGTGTATCAGGGCTCGGGACATGCAATCGGCTGGTGAAAGCATGTCCCCTCTACAACGTTAACATGCAGGAATCCCCGGTGATCATTTAGTCTTAAACCACATAGTTTTTCTGCACGGCGGCTCGGCGAGGGCTCACTGTGAACGTTACCATCACAGTGTTTCACCGGGGTGCGCGCTGCTTCGCTCAGACGGGGCTTTGAGTGTAGGCCCAGGCGCAAAGAGACAGTCTGTATCACTTGCGCGGCACCAGAGAGATGGCATAGAATTGTTTTTATAGTCTTTAAGAATCGCGTGACGTGTGAAAACAAAACTCCAAGCCAAAATTCGAATTTGAAATTTTCTAACGAGAAGTCCAATGTATGTTGGAGTGGAGATGCGTGTGAAAACGGCTTGTCATGCGACATTCGAATCAGGATTTTTCAAATGCTCGACCAACTGACATGGAAGTATGTTTGCGGGGGGTTGGCAGCTATTCCTAAAACCTTTCATATACATATTAACATTCATTTTACTCCCCAAATAACATAGTTACAAGGATTTAGTGGATTTGGGTTGCCAGGGCCTTTAACATTCCAGCATTATGTTTCTTATCCTGTGTGTCATACTATATATTTGACAGTGCTGACTGTTCTTACCCCCCATCTTGTCTGTTCAATAGGAAGCCAGTCAGCACACATTTGACTTAGCTTTGCATAAACTGGTGACAGAGGGAAATAGCCTGGTTCTCTAAAGTGAACAGAGTCAGCCTACCAGCACCTCCACAGCTCAACAATAAACACAATGCAGCTACGTTATTCAATCAGTTCAAAAACACTAAATGATGCTATATGGGCAGGGTTATTTCTTCATTGGTTTGCTTGGCAACCTCTGTCATGACTCCAGCAAATTATTTTTTACAAAATGTTAATAATTAAGTAATAAAATACTTGATTTCTGTGTAAGCCTAAAATAATATCACTGTGATACAGGCATATGAAAAAAAACTACAAAACTGACTGAGGATGGAGATGATTTGAAATAAAGGTAAGTCTATAAGCAAATAGAGTAGTTCTGCTCATTAAAAGTCATATCACTACAAGTCACATGACACAACTTCACAGATGGAACAGCAAGTGTGAGTGGGGAAACAAACTTAAGGAGCTATGGATTTAACAGTGTAGATAACATGATTTTGTTCACAGTCCAGAAAGAAACCTTGGCTCTCCTGAGTGAAAATTGTACATGGTGAAAATTACAGGTGATAATTGGACAAGAGTGCAAGAAGAGTGAAAGTAATTACAGGAGAGAAGTTCTGTGAGGCGAGGAACTGCTGGAGCTGCTGCTGCTCCAGGAGAAGATGCTTCTGCTGCTCAGACAGGAGAGAGGACCTGGAACACACACACACACACACACACACACACACACACACACACACACACACACACACACACACACACACACACACACAACACACACACACACACACACACACACACACACACACACACACACACACACATATCCCTGGTTCAGTTGCCTGACATCATGTAATAGCCTTTCAAAAAATAAAAATCCAAATGTATTTCTTCTTCAGCTGATGATTTAAAGTACAGAGAATGAACCTTCAGTTTCTGTTGATTCTAGCACCCCTTTGGACAAAGGTGGTAGTGCTTTTATGATACCAGTGCCTGCTGTCTTAAAGATCTTTGTAATGTAAGTGACTGTGACAGATTAACAATGATGATGATGATGGTGATGAGGCAGATTTAAATTAGATTTAGTCACATTCGGGAAACAAAGGATGTTCCTGACTTCGTGTCGTCACACATTTTGTCTAAGTTCCTTGGAAGTTGGACTCGAACATAGGTATATGAAGAATAACTACAGTAAATAAAAAAGCTTTGTTTTCCCTGGTGGTCCTGTTTGCTGTTAGAGGTCATATATGATCATCTGAGCATTTTTTTTACTGATTCATAAACAGTTAAAATATCTGCATTGGAAGTTTTAAAGACAAGACTGTGTAGTACGTACGGGCTGGCACTCTTGGGAAGCTGGAAGCCCTGTGCCAGAGCCTGGGGGTTGAGTGGTGGGGGCTGGGGGCGCAGAGCGGGGAGCAGTGTGGGCTGGTGAACAGGGGACTGGATCACACCGTTCAGAGCGCCCAGCACACCGTTCAGATTGAGCTGAGGACTGCCAGTCAGAGAGGCCATGAACCCGGGTTGATTGACAGCCAGGCCGTTGAGCAGGGGCTGGCTGAAGGGGGCGGGGCTCTGCTGAGGAGGAGGGGTGCTGTGGAAGGACAGGGAGGAGCTACTGCGGGACGGACTACCAGAGTGAAGCTCCTGGAACACACACACACACACACACACACAGTGAAAAAAAAAAACATCATTTGAGCTTTTTCAGATCTCAGTTTGCTTTGGATGTACAGTCAGTGCTGCTGTGTTATATAGTTTACAGTGGATGACACAGTGTAAATGCTTATAAATGCGATGGTAGCAACAATATTAAACATCATTTCCGTCATTGTGTTCAGTGTTAAGCTCACGCGTTTGTTGTTACAAAGTTGAGGCCTGTAGCAGCCAATAATGTAATAACGCCCTAAAATGTAGTAACTACGCCAATAACGGAATAACCTTTCTGAACCAATAACATAAGAACTTTTGGCACAAAATGTAAAGTAGGGGTGTTTTAGTGGCAACATGCCAACAACCAGCCTACAATGTTATAACTTATTACCTTATGAGCAAAATGTTAATACATTATTTGTTCAGAAATTGTAATAATCTTATAATTGTATAATGTTATTGTTATTGGCTTTTATACCATTCAAAATGGAAGGATTATGTTATTGTCAGTTATTACATTATTGGCTGCTACAATGTTCGATACAGTTGCTCTACATGTTCTCACCTCAGACGAGGTAACAAAGGAGGTGTCATTCAGGAAGCAGCTTTTGGACAGTGGACTCTTATTGGTGCTCAGGGCGTCTAAAGAGAACACACGCATAAAGACAGGGAGAGATCATCAAAATGAAAGGTTTACAATAAACACACAAAGAGTTTTTATTATTGATGTTGAAATGCCCCAAATGTAGCATTTTTACTGGCAATGCAATGCAATGATGTGAGACAGAGGCCATTGATCCTCTGATCTGGCTGTGAGGGGAGGGGTGAGGAAAAGTAGAGAGTAGATGGTGGTGAGCATGCAACATGACACCATAGTGACATAGTGTTTGATATGAAAGTAAAAGGAGATTGAGACCTTGGCTGGATGAGAGGAAGTGGACCTGTGCAGAGGAGTGCATGTGGGCGTGGAGGATGTGTGGAGGGAAGGACCCGGCCATGTCCGTGTTGAGCAGCTGCAGCCTCTCCTTCTTGGCCGTGAGGCTGAGGATCTGGTCCTGGAGACGCTGGTTCTCCTGCTGCAGCGAGTGGAGAGACTGAAGCATCTCCACGACTACAAGAAGCACAGAGGAGAGATGTTAAGGTCTGGTTCCATTGGTACATCTTATTATGGGGGCATATACAGGTGCTGCATCTCAAAATGTATAGACTATCATGGGGAAAGTCCATTCAAGAAGTACATTTTCATATATTCTATATTCATGACACAAAGTGAAATATGTCAGGCCTTTCTTTTGTTTTCATTTGGATGATTACGGTTTACAGCTCATGGAATAAAAAAAAAAATCCAGTATTTCAAAATATCGAAACGTTACATAAAACCAATCCATTTATAATACAGAAATGTCAACCTTCTAAAAAGGAAATGTATTTATTTAACTGTTGGTGTAATGAATCGAGAATATAAGAAAGTTTCACTTTAATTAAATTACAGAAAATAATGTAATTGATGTTCTAAATGTTTGGGATGCGCCTGTGTGTGATGCAGACAGGGTTTGTATAAAGTGAAACCAACTGTCCTTAAACATGCTTCAAATATTAATTTCATGTATTTGTACTTCATAACGTGTCTTATGTATTTTAATCTTGCCCCTGTAAAGCACTTTGAATGGCCTTGTGTCTGAATTGTGCTATATAAATAAACTTGCCTTGCCTATAACGATAATTGGAAAAAGAGTGTTTCACTGGAAGTCTCAGTAGAATTGAAATGTGTATTTATTGGGTAATACGCAATAAAGTGCATCCCTCTAATCATCTTGTGAGTGTCAGTTTGTTCTTTGAGCCACTGTGCTGTGCGTCGTCTAGGCTCACTCACTGTTGACTCCCATCTCTCCGTTGCCGTGTTTCTCCAGCAGCAGCTCAATGTGAGAGCTGGCTGCTGGGACGTTGTCAGGCCGGAGCCGGGCCCCTGAGGCCCCCAACACGTCTCTATGGTCCAACAGCAGAGGAAGACAGCTCATAGGAGACCTGAGGAGAAGACCAACAAGGAGTCAGAAAAGAATGGAAATGTTTTCATTTTTAAAATCACCATTTCATTTATCGGATCTTTTTTTATTTTTGTTTACATTTGATTTATTTAATTTCTACTTATTTTCTTTCTACTTGCAACCAGAATGGGTGCACATTACATTGTATTGTCTTATTTTGAAAAAAATATTCAACATGTGTTATATCATTTATTTCCATTATCTTTCAATGTAGAGGCAATGCTCATTGTTCTTATGTAAAAAAAAAGAGAAAAAAAAAAGAAAAAATCAAAAGGGTAACACCTGTTTTTCTGTACAGTGATCATCTTTTTTGTTGTTGTAAAAAAGTAATTCCTCTAGCCTTGCCAGGAAACCACTGTCAAGACCCTGGGGCTGTGGTTAGTGTGTGTTTCTTCTAATCCCTGCAGTCACTTTGGTAGTTAACCACCTGCTGTTTTTCCTGCCCTTTCTTGTAACTGGTTACAGAAACTGAAACTGATCTGACTACAGCTAGAGTAGAGGGAAAATGTACCCAAATGATGGATGAAAGAGGAGTCCATAGCGAGACTGTCTCATACTTGAAACAGTGTTGTACGACTTGCTCACTCATTTCCATGAACTCTGTCCAGGAGTTATCATCAAATAAAAACCATATGAGATGAAATGAGACATACTGTGAAGACAGACTCTCTCTGGGTGAGTTCCCCTGACACGGGAAGCGACAGTCATCCAGGTCGGACTCTATGAACGGGAAAAGAGAGTCATTAGTTTTACGAGTAGGCGTCACAATATGAAGAGATTGAAAAAGTATGTCAGATTCTGAGAAAGGAAAGAATAAGAGTGGCAGGAGAGGTTCTTTTGTGGAAGCTTATCAATCACTCGCTTAAGAAATAAAAAGATAAAAGCTGTTGATGTGTGAACAGTGTGTGGCTGTGACCTGGCAGTGAGGTCTGGGCTTGGCTCAGTAGTGAAGGCAGTGTGGGCGCCGTGGACAGACAGCTGGAGAAAGGCTGGGTGGAGGGCAGGCTGTAGGAGGCGCTAGAACCTGGATGGACCTGTGAGACAGTGAACAGCAAAGACATCAGGGTTTTTTTTTTATTCCATGAGCCGTAAGCCGTATTCATCTTAATTTAAAAACAAAAGAAAGGCCAAAGAAAGGCCAGACATATTTCACTTTGTGTAATTAATCTAGAATATGTGAAAGTTTCACTGTTTGGACTTTTCCATGATATTCAATTGATTTTGCACCTGTATTCTCCAGAATAAACTCAAAGGAAGCAACTACGTGTTCAAAATATATGCTGAAAGCACCAATGGTGAGGGTCAACAAGTGTTATTTAAGAGGGATATTGTGGTGTAGTGGAAGCAACAACTACAGTAGGTAGCCCCTCACGTTATGGTCTCGCAGCGGGGGGAGAAAAAAAAAGTCGCAGCGGGGCTCCGGTGTCAACTCCACAGTAAAAGGAAATAACTTTGGTGTTGTGGAGAGAACCATCTGTTGGGGCTTTGCAGCTAAACTCACCATTCAAAAGACCGGTTTAATTATCCATCTATTCTCACGGAGGCTTGGCGATACGCAATGTATGATAATGTTACTGCTTCTTTATTTCCCGAACTACAGGGCGGGACGAGGGTCATAGGCGCGTGTTAATCAACCGTTGAAAAAAAAATTGACGCCGCTGGAACCAGCAAATGTTCGGTATATATATGTTAAATTAATGAATTAAAAAAGGCCATCCTCTCTAATTAGATAAAGTAGAACCTTCTAAAGATAGTAACAAAGTGTTTCAGAAGTAGAAGAATGCTAGATGCAGGGAGGCACAGCTTTGCCTCTGTGTGTGGAGTGATTTCGCAGGGCCTACATGTTGTGTGGCTGTGAAGTACCTGTGTGTTTGAGACAGCGTTGACTGAGGGGAGTGATAGTGAGGAGACGTGGGATGAAAGGAGTCCTGAAGAGAGAGGGGTGCTACACATTCCCCCTCCAGCCAGAGCCAGGGAGGAGCTACACAGCCCTCCACCCAGAGAGAGAGGCGTACTGCAGCCCAGTGTCAGAGGCTCCTTCAGGCTGGAGTAGATACCTAAGAGGTGAAACGTAAGCTTAGTTAGCATTGTTTAATTACTTATTCTTATGTTCATCTTAGAAGTTGTAAGACCTCTAAAAGACTTAACACAGACGCCACCTGGTGTGTTGGTGCACACACCAGAGAATCAATCTGTAAGTAGGGCAGGATATCACACACCCAGACACAGCTGCAGCGCACGCACAAACCACTATCTAGGACAATATCTCTGCCTGGTACACATCAAATAAATACCCTGACACAGATTCACTAAAGATTCTGAATTTTAAAAACCAAGTGCGTGAAAAACACTACCATGTACACTGTAAAAATGAAAAGGTGAGGAAAACTCAACTTTTAAAAGGCAACTGTCTTCACCACACTTTTGAGCTTTGAGGCCAAATAAATATTCCCAGGTTTTAAGGAAAACTGCCTATATTTGAGCCAACTGATCTTTTGTTGAGATAACTATTTAATGTAACTTCAAGTTTTGAGTTCTACAAACAAGATTCATTACTTTTTGTTCAGAAAGTCTTTCGGACAGTTTTAACACTGTTCAATGTTAATGTAACCAACATTTTGATCGACTGGTTTGTTATCTGTATTATAGATAATTAGTTGGCTGTTATTGTCTAAATTCTTAGTATGTAGAACTCACATAAAAAGTACATTTTCATTACAAATGAATGATAAGTAATCTGAACAAAAGATAATTAGTCTGCTCAAATGTATGTGTTGTGCTTGGCTCTTGCAGTGGTTTGCTCTGCTACACTATCAGGTCCTGATATAGAGATAAGCTGCTACTGCGCTGCTGACATCAAACATGAGTAATGGAAACATTTCAACACGTGAGAGTCAGGCTGCAGATCAACACACCAAAGTGAGTAACAGATAGTGGAGCCTGTTTGTCTTTTGTTCAACACACCACGCTTCAAACACAGGAAGCTAGAGGGCTACCACACACCCACCCACTCACTTATGGCGCTTTTCCATGATATAGTGCCGACTGTATTCTACTTGCATTTAGTACTGGGCCCTTTTCTGGAGGTGCTTTACCATTACATGATACAGTAGTACCCTTAATAGCACCGCCTCTGTGTTGCTGGTCGTCATAACAGCGTTAGTGGCTGACGTTAGAAGCCAATTTGTCACATTTTGTTTTTAGATGAAGTAATGTTCAGTGCTCAGAGAAAGGCCCTGTGTCATAGCAGGCTGTCTTATTGCTTGATTTAGTTTTTCATCTTGTAACGTTAACCAACATGCTTATGTGTGCTTTGATCTCAGAGTTGCTGCTAGAGACTCTCTCATTTTGTTTGTTGTACAGGATAGTATGCCACCCACTGGTGACACTCTGACCAATCAGTGGTCTGCAGTGTTTCACATCATCGTTTTAGTACCTGGTACCTCGATGGAGTAGGGACCAAAACAAGTAGGTACCAGCAGGCCAGGCCTTTTTTTTCATTCAGTGGTAAGTTGTATTGGACTCACCGGAGCCGAGCAGTGAGCTGCCGCGGCCTGTGGAGAAGCTGCCAGCGGAGGAAGAGGAGAAAGAGGAAGAGGAGGAGGTAGAGATGGAGGAGGGGAAGGCTGGGTGGGGGAGGGGGGTGGGGCTTGTGTAGAGTGAGGAGGTTAATGCTGGAGGAGGAGGAGGGGCTGTTGTTGTGTGGTGGTGGTGGTGATGATGCTCCTCTTCCCTGCGCTCGCGGTTCTTGCTGCCTCGCGGGCGGCCTGGACCGTGGCTGCTCTTGCTCTTGTTGCTGCGGTGCCTCCTCTCCCTGGGCAGCGCTGGGTGTGGGGCCTTGTCCTCCAGGATGGGCGGCGTGCTGAGCTGGGACGGCTTGCAGACAGACTTGGAGGGCTTGTAGTCGCCAGAGGAGGAGGAGGAGATCTTACGGATCTTGCTGCTGCTGCCGCCGCCCAGCCCCGAGGAAGACGTGATGCGCATGATGGAGCCGAAGGTGGAGATGGTGACCTAGGTAGATAGAGAAGATAGATAGATATTTTATTCATCCCATTGGGGAAACCCAGTATCCAAGTAGCTTAGTCAACAGACAATACAATTGACAAATAACATAAAAAACCTTGTTCTCGAAGGGGCTGGAGTTGCCCTCCGACCGGTCGTGACCCTGTGACCCTGCCAGTGGGCCTTCAGCCGGGGTCAGAGCTGGTGGCTTGTGGTATTTACTGTCCTCTTCCTCCTCCTCCTCCTCCTCCTCTTTGTGCTCCTCCTCTTCCTCCTGCTGTACACGCCGGCCTCCTGTGTCGCTCCTTGATGTGTCTTTCCTCTCCGCTCTGCTCCTCTCCACGCTCGCGCTCCTGCTCGCGCTCCAGCCGCGACGACGATGAGAACTGATGGAATGAATCCTGAGCAGATGACAGCGAGCCACCTCCCAAGAGATACACACAAAGTTCAAGTCAGACTCAAATGAACTCTATCAATTTATGGGTTATCAAACCATAAACGTTTGGGAAAAATAAATAAATTAAACCGTTTTTTTTGTTTTGTTTTAAATAACGTTCGGAAAATGATTTTTAACATGTTTTGGAGACTCTAATTCATAAATGTTCCATCATAAATAACACATACTATTAACTATTAGACTAGAGATGATAAAAGCGAATCTGCAGAATCCGTCTGCCCAACTGAAGATTGACTTTAACCGATGTGGACGTGAAACCACGCTCGTAGTCGTAGTTACTATAAGTAGCTCTTAAGTGCAATAAAACCTTTTGCAAGGAAAAAGCCTAAACTTTATCAATAGAGCTATTCAACCTGCATTAACATGAACCTGTGAACATCAGCTACAAGCTAACTGTGACAAACAAGCTCAAAAGGAAGCTGTATCTATGTCGTTGTGTCCCTTCCTAGGCTCCAATTGCTATCATTTAGCTGTTTAGACTTTTTGTAAATGTTCACACCCATACTATCAATAGTGTGTACGTCACTTTCTCAACAGTCCCTGTGTCGGTCTTATTGTGGTACCTGTGTTGAATGGGCTGGACGAACAGGAAGAGGAGGAGCAGCTCTTGCCATTGCTTCCTGTCTTCTTGCAGCGATGGCGGTGACTGTGTGAGCTCAGCTTCTTGGACTTTCCCTCGATGTCTTTGCTGCTGTGGTGGCTGGAAGAAATCTGCCCAAACACCAACACCACACACACAACACACACACCACACAACACAACACACACACACACACACACACACACACACACACACACACACAACACAACACACACCACACACACACACAGGTTCATTCACACAGATTTTTTAGTCATTTAGTCGCCGTAAAATGTATTTAAATTGAGAAATTATCGGTCAAAATCTTTTCAAACCTTTTCTATGCTGCTGGGGTGACTGGAAGAAATCTGTCCAAAAACACATAGGTCATTACAGGATTTTATTGTCATTTAGTCGCCTAAAATGACTAAAAATGACAAATGTCAAAATGTTCTTTATATAATACTGACTGAGGGATTGTGGCACTGATTTTCTCAAGCCTCTTTCCATACCTTTTCTATGCTGCTGGGGTGACTGGAAGATATCTGCACCAAAACACACAAGGTCATAACAAAGATTTGAGTCATTTGCGTTGTTTTGCACTTAACATCAAACCTAAAATGACCAGGTTATTGTTGCACGTTGTTTTTTTTTGCATCTTGACCTTTCATCTCAGTGTGGAGCATCTTTTCGTACCTTTTCTATGCTGCTGCTGGTCACTGCTGAGCCCAGGCTGTCGGACGACTTCTTGTGGCGCTCTTTCTGCCGAATCTTGTCCTTATGACTCTAAAGAAGCAGGAACACACCAAGTCAATTACATTTTGAGACCATTAGCTATGTGATGTAGCACACGTTAATAATAGAATGAGCTATTCAAAAGTTTAGTTCTGATGAAAAATTGCATTCAACCAGTTCAAAGCTGTTACGCCAAACCTATATGCATTTGTGTACATTTGTTGCTTTTTTAAATTAGAATTGCTGTGTTGCTTAGCCTTCCGAACCTGACACATAACATCACCACCAACAAAGAAATGTATAATAATTATGATATCGGACAGTATCTGTATCGGCCGATATCCAAAACCCAGATATCGAAATCATTCGGAACCAAAATGAGTGGATTGGTGCATCCCCACGGCAGGCCTTACCTTCCTGGGTCTGTGGTGGTGGTGTTTGTCCAGGGAGGGAGAGCTGGAGCGACCTCTGGGATGACTGAAGGAGCTGCTCGTATTTTCACTGGAGCGCAACTTCTTCTGCTATAAAAAAAACAGTAGACAGACATAACATGGTGTCAAGGCCAAATCAATGGCGGACAAATGTTGACCGGCTTGGATTTCCTTATTTTGGGATGTTCTGTGGTCCATCTTACCATCTTGTTGTAGTGATGTTTGCAGTAGCCACAGTATTTGACATTGTCAGCTTCTGGGCCTTCCTCCTCACACAGCAGCCCTGCCATCTGAGCACTGGAGCAAAGGAATAGCAATGTAAATAGGAGTTAGTAAGTAAACAGTGCACACTCGCACAAATATCCAGCTAGGAGAAAACACATTGTAAGTGTAGACTGCAACAAGTCATTCCCTCTGATGACTGGCTCTTGCATCAACAAGTGAAATTCAGTTTGGTACGGTATGGTTTGGAGCGGTGAACCTAGATCTGTCTTGATTTTCCACTTCATGCAGTACCCTTACTGGGTAGGCTGGGTTTATTCCAAGTGGCGATAGCCGCTGCAGCCACGTAAGTATCGTGACATCACGGGACAGTGTAGCCCGCAAATAAATTCAATGAAGAGGAAGAACGTGACACTGTTAGCATAGAACTGTGCTTCGCCAATTTTCTCTGAACACAAGACTCGCAATTGCCGAGGTGACTACTAACAGTGGTTTATCTTTTCTGTCGACCAATCAATGGACTAAAGTGTGAAGCTTTGGAGACCCTTTAGGATGGCTTGGTTCTCCAAGTAAAGGGTGACAAAAATAGGTAAGGCACATTACGCTTATTTTGGTACCCTTCCCAAATGTTTGAAAGTGGAACGTGCTGCTTTAGCGCCTGTAACGCATCTACGTGCCTAAACCAATGGTTTGTGTAAAATGCCGATTTTCTACGCCTCTAGCGCGCGTTAAGCATTTGGTGTGGGCACACCTAGGCTTTAGTCTTTACGCAAATACATCCATGCTGTACAAATACCTTACATGCCACCACACACACACACACCCACACACACACACCCCTTCCTTAACACTTACCAGGTGACGTGAAAGGCCTGTCTGCAGCCCTGTCTGTTGCAGGTCATGCAGGCTCCACAGGCAGCCTTGCTCTCCCTGCCGTGGTCCTCACAGATACAACAAGTCTGGTGAAGCAGCAGAGATAGAGAGAATGGAAGTCAACAAAAGAGAATCATATGTAATCACTATTATTATTATTATTATTGACAACAGGTGATGTTGCCGTGTAGACAAAGTTCACAAAGAGTTCAGACAAAAATGCAGATGTGGAAAGCTGTTTAAAGTTGTGAAGTCTTGTGAGGTCTGGTATCTGGTTCCATGTGTTGCGCTAGTGTTAGCGAGGCCAACTCGTACGTTCATGTTGTCGGGCCTTTTACAGTTCACTATTGTGATTGCAGTACGGGAAAGAGAAAAAAAAACGTTCTTAATTTGAGGCCGGCCGCAGTTCTACTGTAAAAGATTAGGAAGTTTTGCTTGTCAGGACAGCAGATGGGGCTTTCAAACGCCGGGCGGTTTGCTGCGAGCTTGCCGCTTTGTACGTTGAAAACTGCCGACCAGATGTGGACTTTAAAGAGCTCATGTCTCGTTGTGAATTTGTTGTGAATTTCAAAGAAGAGCTTTTACCTCAGAGTTTTTTGTTTCCTCGTCGCTTACATTCCTTGTCGTTTCCTTCTCATTTTTTTACAGCATAGGTTTAGGATGGCTACATACATAATACTCTTAGATTTGAGAGCTCAAGGCTTCTTGCGTACTGTGTGAGAGCAACATCTGTCTTCACTGACATGTAAATGTGCACACATGTTCACAAAATACATGTAAGCATCCACATGATGTGAGCAGTGCACACAGGAGCAGGGCCAACGCTTGCACGCACACACAGAGCTTTTGTACTTGTGTTAGCAGGGTTGACCGCTGTGGGGGGGGGGGGGGGGGGTGCGGGGGGCAGAAGAGGCCTAGCAACAGGTGCGGAACAAAGGAACAGCAGGCTCTTTACCTTTCTCTGCCTGGCCTTTTCTCTCCCACTCCCCACATCATCCTACTCTCGCTCTGCGTTCCCCTGGAGGATGTCTATGGCTATGTAATGACTGCACGGTGCGTGTTAAAAGGGAAGAGTGGTGGCTTCTCAAGTTTTCACTGTCCATTGTAACGCTGTCTAGGAATGCAGGCGGCCAAATGTGGATGAATGGTTTTGACAAGGAGGGTGGGTGGGGGGGGGAAGCTGCATGCAATTTACTGTAGCTGACACAGTAATATGAAACCGGGCCACTCAAACACTCACATGTGTACATTTATATGCATGCATGCAGACGGACACGAAGACACAACACACACACACACAGGAACAGAAACACACACACAAACAAAGCCACAGACACACACACACACACACACACACACACACACACACACACAACAAACACACACAGCATGCCAGCGACTTGCTGCTCAGTGCGTCAAATATTGATTTGTTTGTAATGCGCATTGCTTTAAAAAGATCTGCCCTGGTGCATGCTGGGTACACAGCTCACTGCCGTTGCTGTACATACTACAAACCTGCCAACTATCAAAGACTACACAAGCAGGGAAACGGGAACGAATGGATACGGTTACAGCAGGACCGCTGATGTATGATAACGTTACATTGGCATGGAAATCAAACATGATTTGGAATTAGCTAAATTTCCTTTCTGGAAGTCTGAGCATGATATATTTGATAAGGATATGTTCAGTGTGTTTTCCATAGGTGGTCTGACTCTGTTAGGACTCTGTGTGAGGTCCCATTATCTTTGTATTCCATCAGTCAGTATGAACAGTTTCACGTGTAAACATTTATTAAACACAGAGATGTAAATGAAAAACAGACTTCCCAGTTCAAGATCAGCCATGCTGATGGCTTAACTAATGATTATTTTCTTTTAATCTTTATTCTTATCACCTGTTGTTTTCTACAGCATGTCAAAAATGTCCATCACAGCGCCCTTAGCCACAGCTTTAAATAGTTTTTGGAGAAATGAAATTCCTCTAATTGAAGCGGCTGCAAACAGTGGAACTGTTTTCCATGATACCTGGCTTTTAAAAGTGATCGCTTCAGCACAACTCAATGTATAACAACAAGTGAATGTGTCCTTCTGCCCCTCGACCTGCCTTGGTCGAGGGAAATTCAAAACTACATTTCCCAGAGTGACTTTCAACAGCCTCCAGAGAGCAGGACCTTGCCTCATTCACGTGAGTGTAGGTGGAGAGAGCCACAGTGATGCAGAGCAAAGCACCCCCCCCCCCCCACACACCCCCGTCATAGGAGGAACAAAGTTGTGCTGTTTTTCCCACGTCCCAAAGCTGAGTAACTAGTATATGGTGGTTTGTTTGAACCGCCTGTTGTTTGTGGGAGATAAATAGCAACATCATATCTCTGAGGGATTGTTGAAGTTGAAGGAAAAGTGTGGGCTAAAAACAATGTCCCTTCTCTGAAAACTTGCAGTGTCAAAGGTTCATGGTAAATGCTCTGGAGTTAGTTGTGTGAAAGTTAGTGGCGCTAACTCATACGTTTTTTGGATAAAGGAGCCAATTTTTTATTGTGGTTTAACAGATAATTAAAAATGACTGTACAAGAGCCAAGCTTCTTGTCCTTAAAAAAAAGGAAAAAGGGACGCTTTCAAAAACGGGTGCCGCTTACATAATTTGGTTAGAAAGTAATAATGTTTACCTGGCATAAAGGTGCAGTGTGTAAATGCAATTGGTCTTTTTCAGAACAGACTTGGTAGAAATGGAATATTATATTCACGAGTATGTTTAAATGAGTGTATAATCACTTTGAAATATATATATTTTTTTATTACCTTAAAACAAGCCTTTTATATCAACATAGGAGCGGGGCGCGCCGCCATGTTTCACTGCCATATTTTTACAGTAGCACAGAATGGACAAACTTAACAGCTTTAGTCCTATTTATATAGTATAGTGAGCGTCCTGGAGAAATGCAGCTGTTGGAAGACAAAGAAGAAGTACTAGAGAATAAATAACTCAATACATCTTCACCTCATCACTTGATATTGCGGAAAGACTTGAGGCAGTGGTGGATGATGCCATCTTTAGAACTAGCTTCTTGTCCTTGAAGCCACCGTAGCTTCTGTGAATTCCAGAACGGGGACCTCAGAACCGATCGTTGCAAACTAGATTTTTCACCAAGATGACGCCAAAATACACCTTTATTACACCCTGCACCTTTCTGTGTCTCTAATATCATCTCTATTAACAGATGCTTGATACTTTTGTTCAATCACCTCAAAAAGACATGCATTTCAGTCACTTTCTGTCTGTGGAGAAACACTGAAAAGCTGTGTGTGCTTCATCTAAGTTCCATTGCACTCAGTTCAAGCATTAAGCTTCTCTCTAGTCAGCAGTGTGTGTGTGTGTGTGTGTGTGTGTGTGTGTGTGTGTGTGTGTGTGTGTGTGTGTGTGTGTGTGTGTCAGTACCTTGATGTATCTATCATGCGGGACGTACTGCAGGATGATGGGCTCCATGGTGAGCACGTTGGCAAACTGCACCTCTGGGATGTAGAGCGCACACACCACGTGGGCCCAGCCTGACGGGAGAGAGATTGGATCAGAGAATGGAGATCAATGGTGAGTGAGGAGCAGGCATGATAAGGTTTCCTATTATTGTGTTAGGGCTGAACCCTTACAGTCCACCAAACCTGAGTCCACCAGAAACCTCATTGCTCGGACCAGATTTCATTGGTCGCTTACAGTGTTGGGAATAACGCCGTTTAAAATAATGGCGTTAGGTAACACCGTTCTTTTTTCAGTAACGGGGTAATCTAACTAATTACTTTTTCCGTCGTTACAACGCCGTTATCGTTACTGAACGTTAAATGCGGTGCGTTACTATGAATTGATTGAATAAACTGTGTAATCCGAACGCACCCCTTGCTCCATACTACCCAAACTGCTAGTGAGGAGACCGGTGTGTTTTATTCAGTGTGGATGACATTATAACTGTCAGTTAGCGCCGTCACGTCAGTCAGCCGGAGCGCCTGTTTAGTGAAGTTTATTTTTCTTTCTCTCTCTGTTGTGTGAGCGTGCACGTTGCCGCAGTAACCACCTATCAATCCACGGTTGAAACGTGCTCTCCCTGAGTTTGTTTGCATCGCCCTTGTGAGTAAGTGCTTGGATTTTCCCGATCTCTATAAATTATAATTTATGCACGTTATTAAACGGCCGCGATTCGCCGGTTGCAACAGCTGTTTAGCATGTCATCACGAGCCGAATATTGCTATTGTTCTTTTCCTGGGATCTGTATGTTGCTGTGCATGTTAAAGAAGGAAATAAACATAGGATAAATCCTTACTCCTCCTCTCATCGTCTCATGCTTCATAGTCTGACGTTTTTGGCCTTAAGTGGTGTTTTAGCTGACACCCCTGAAGTGAATCCAGTGATAGGCCTATTAGCAGATCAGCACGGTACATTCAGCAGTTTCCTCTACTACTTTTGTTGAGAACAAAATACTTGAAGTGCAGGATAAACCTCTTGCTGTCTGTTGATGTGCAATAAATATTGAAGGTTATGTAGCCTACAAGTAGGCCTACCTGTCTGTTCTACTCATTTCAACTGACTTGTGAAAACTGCTCAGAAAAATCAATTTTTTTGACATATAGCAACTTTTTTTTTTACAGCAGGCTAACGCAAATAGTTACTTTCCCTGGTAACTAGTTACTTCTATTATAAAGTAATTCAGTTACTAACTCAGTTACTTTTTGGAACAAGTAATGAGTAACTATAACTAATTACTTTTTTAAAGTAACTTTCCCAACACTGGTCCCTTAGTAGCAGGAATAAACAAAACAAAACTCAAGAAAAATATGAAATAAATAAATAAAATCAACAACTGCGCCTTGTTAAAATAAATCACAACCTATTTGGCTTCACCATATGGGAATGTATTTTGAATGGACAGACACAGGAAGTAGACTGGCCAGCATTAGTCGGCTTTATTTCAGGCAAAAGGAGGCGGTGCTGTATAACTGTGTTACAGAGGGTTCATTTACCTCCACTGTCCGTCCTCTTGAGGGCTCCATTTTTGTGGGGACACAGCTCACACCTCTGGGCAGGACAGGACAGGAGAAAGAGAGAAAGAGAAGAGAAGAAGAGAGAGAGAGAGAGAGAGAGAGAAGAGAGAGAGAGAGAGAGAGGCGAGAGAGAGAGAGAAGGTTTGTCAAGAGTGGCGTTAAAGATGGAGTCAGCAATTCTGGAGAACGCTGGTTGTCAAAATGACTTTTTTGTCAAAAGCTGTGAATATCTCCTCAAGATCCGCTACCAGTACATACTTTGTGTGCACTGAAAAAAATCTGGAGTTAATACACAGCCTAAACTCTGTAAACTGGTATGTAAACAAAGGGTATGTAAACAAAGAGAGCCCACCATACCTGGCAACATGCCCGTTCACAGAGCATAGGCAGTGCATTAACACCAGATTGTTTTTTTCAGCGCACATACAGTACAGGTAGGTAGCGGATTGTGAGGATAAGATATTCACTGACTTTTTTCACAACAAGCATTCTCCAGAATCACTGACTCCACCTTTAATCCAAAACAGGTAAGGCAGGAAGAGCAAAACGGATGTGTTGTTGTGTCGTGCTGGTTGTGTTGGCATACTCACCACGCGCGCAGCCCTCTCCTGTGACTCACACTTCCGACAGAACCACGGACCGGTGGGCACCTGGACAATGCCATAGCATGCTGTGACACAAACACACTACAGGTTACCCTTTTTTCATCCATAATCCGCTGAAATTTCCCAAACACAAACAGGACTATAATACACATATAACATGTCTTACAGCTGAATTTGTCTTTTGCTTTATCTCTGTCACATTTTAATTTTCACCATATCCTGGAATGTCTTTTACACAGACATCTCTTCTATTGTGCTGATGTGATAGTCATGGTCAAATAAAGCGTCAAAGGATAAGTCAGTGATTCTGGAAGATGTTTGTTGTAAATCACTTTCTGTCAAAATCAGCGAAAATCTCCTCACAATCTGCAATCTGTTTTGTGCTGAAAAAAAGGTTGTGTTAATATAAGCTAGCTCTGTAAACTGGTATGTAAACAAAGAGGGCAGACCATAGTAGTATGTAACATGCCTGTAAATAGAGTAGGCTAGGCTGTGTATTGACACTAGATTTGTTTTCAGCACATCGTGAGGAGATATTCCAGATTTTGACAAAAAATTGTGTTGACAAAAAGCATTCTCCAGAATCGCTGATTCCACCTCCACCTGCTGTTTGTCAGCTCATTATAATCTTACTTCATGACATCTTAAAACTCTTTCACTGACTTTGCGGAACAAAATAATCTCTGGGCTACTTGAAAACTTCCTCTGCACACGAGGCTTTAGGTGAAGTGATTCTATATTTTATTTAATAATTGGCTCAGAAATAAATAAAGTTAACGCATCCATTGGCTGCTCTCATTAAAGCAAAAAAGCAAAGTGAACATAAGGTAACACCGTGTCCAAGCCAAACCGGCCGGGCCTCGCCACCGGGGCTGTTTGTCGCAAAAACACGCCTCTCTTGCAGTTCCTACGTCGCCAAGCCAACTGGGCCAGACAGCCACACACAAAACAGCGCACGCACAAATAAACACACACGGATCTCCATCAAGGCGCCATCCTGCCTCAGTGTCACCCATAGATGGTGTCACCATGCTTGGCCCTGTGTGTTTAATCATGTGTGCTGACGAGAGGAAACAACAAACAGCCCTACACGCCTACCTACCCATACCCCTCCCACCCACACACACACACACACAAACACGCACGTAGACAGCGGCAGACCTACCGAGCAACCCACCACCGACCTATCATCACCTCTGGCCGCCGCCACAGCTGCCCCGCTAAATCGCGCGCTAACGGCCGGGGCTAACGTTACCTTGGTGAACGGCGACGCTGCAGCCGTGTCCATCACAGTACACCAGCGGGTTCTCAGCCCAACCTCGCTCGTCCGAACACACGCAGCAACCTCCGACCATTTCCCGCATGCTTCTCCCATATGAAGGAAATGTTATTTTATCCTCCCCAGCCAACGAGCTTAGACCTCGCCCCGGGGCCTGACAAGCGGTGGTGCCGCACCGGGCATAGTCGTGTAGTGGTGGTGGTGGGGCCGCCCCTCGTCGGGCGGTCTTTAGCGCCGCGGATGAGACTCAAATCTCGGCGTGGGGGAGTGTGGTGGTGCTGCCTGGGCTGCCGCTCCGTTTTTTCCGTGATGTCCTCTCTCCGTGCCCATAGAAAGCGATGCAGTGCGCATGCTCAGACCTGCTCCTCTGGGTCAGAATAAAAAAAAAGTCAGAGCAAAAGGCAGTAAGTTATTGTTATTTTTAACACGTGCCATCCATTTTTCGCCGAACGTTTCCAGACCCTGTGTGTATTTAAAAAAAAATCTTATCGATGTAAGAATACTGTATCAAAGGCTGATGTGTTGGAACAGTTCTCTAAATGAGATCAGTCAAACATGTGGATGTATCAGTCGAAACCACTGGCTGCACTCTGCCTCTATTCACCTTGTGTCAACAGCGCCATCTTCAGGATTTCTACAGAAATTGCGAGGCAACAATTACAAGCTATTTCACCATCCAAAACACCCACAGTGTGAATCACCCCTAATACACCTTCATTTGAAGTTTTAGAGGATAACAGTCAATGCTATAGGCCTAAGTGTCAAGATATGCACATTTTTAAAAACTAAAAATATATACAGCATATATATAAACAAATGTCTCATGTTGTTGGCTTTATTTTGGGATTGTAACTTTTTTTATGGTCTCTCCATTTGTAGAATAAATTGTCAACCAAAAATAGATAGGCATATGTAATTCAAATAACAGTTTAGTGACGTGTCATAACTCAAATCCAAACTCTATGTGATTCCGTGTTTTAGTCAGTGTAGTAAGAGTGTTTCAGTTGAAATACAGTCAGGACTTCATAGAGGGTTTTTAGCAGTCTATGATTCAGTCAGCAGATGTCCCCACAAGCCTCCCATTTTGACTGGACCTGCATCATTGCTTTGTGAGTCCTGTCTTGACTGTGGCTGCTTTTACAATGGAGATAGGACTTCACAAAACACACACACACACACACACACACACACACACACACACACACACACACACACACACACACACACACACACACACACACACACACACACACACACGTTTGGCACAGGTTTCTGAAGTATTATTTATTCCCTTAAGCACTTTTAAAATTACCACAAATGTTTTGGCTTTCATTTTTCCCCCAAAAAAACTTCTGCGTACAAACACATTATCGTTACTCAACAACACACTACTCAGAAGAATACCCTGAGCAGAACCTCTTCTTAGAATAGGAAAAAGAGAAGCGGGCTGCTTGTACTTTTGAAATGGATGACTGGGCTTTTTCATCCGACACATGGACACGAAGCTGCAATGACAGTTTTATTCACACGTGTCACTTCTCTTCGAGCCCGACGAGAGAGAAAAGGGAACTGGCAACTGATGGAGAGGACAGATAGTGGTGGCAGCTGGATAAAGCCAACACCCTGATCAGGCCCTGAAGGTAGCCACGCGTGACCAAGTCTCTGCCTTCACTCAAGTACATCCATCCACACTCAACACATGCACACACTGTCAGATGCACTGACTCAAAGCAAGCGGAACCCCCCCCCCCTCCCCTCCTTCCCCTGATACACTCAGAAGAAACGTAATCCCAAAATTTGTCAAACATTTTTACTTTGTCAAAAAGTAAAAATTGCATTGTAACCTTACCAAACATATGCTCTAACTTACAAAAGATCCCATAAGTGGTGTTTTACCGTCAGACATTAGTTATTACTATCCATTCTGTGGGAGCGGTGAGAGTTCAGTGGAAGAGGGAAACTACTGATTGACATGCTCTTCGCATATTCTCTCATTGGGCTTTCCAATTGTTAAAGCTATAGTGCGTAACTTCTGTCGCCCCCATGAGTAATTTTGAGGAATTACAACAACATTTTCGGCACATCTACATGAGGTAAACCTTCTGGGATTGAGCTTGGATTTTATACCTTCTGATGTACGTCCAGGTTTTTTCTTGGAAGTAGAATCAACAACTGAAACATTTCTTGGGCGCTTCTTGGGATTTTTCTGAGCTCCTGTCCTGCGCCAATGTCTGGGAGGCGACACCAGTTTGTGAACGCTGCCATACTGGGACATACAGAGAGTTTTCTGGAGCTGATTGGCTAAATCAACTTGGTTTCAACTTGTTTGGCGATGGCTTGAATTTAAAGGCCTACTTTACCAGTGGGAATATGAAGGTGTATTGAACTCTGAGATCCCATGTAGTATAAATGTGCAAAAATGTTAGAAATCGGTTCATCCTAGCCTGAGAAAAGGCAGAAAGAGTGTTTTATGGTGTCACTGTCTAACCATACAGTTTGCCCAGTTGTGATGTCACTGTGATGTCACAACTGGGCAAAACACATAAAACACTCTTTCTGTCTTTTCTCAGGCTAGGATGAACCAATTTCTAAAATGTTTGCACATTTATACTACATAGGATCTCAGAGTTCAATGCACCTTCATATTCCACTGGTGAAGTAGGCCTTTAACCAACATTTATTTTTATGAAAAAGTTACGCGGTATAGCTTTAAAGGAATAATAATTAAATGATGAATCTATTGAGTGTGTGAGCCCTGCACACTTTGTGTGGGCCCTAGTGGGTCCTGGAAAGTTTATAAACCACTTTGTTACCCAATGGAAAACACATCAAAAGACTAATTGACTGTCATGCAGTGCACTTCAGCCAGCAGATGGATGCCACCCTCTTTTCTCTTGTCAATCTAAAATATCAGCTTTGGCATTCTTTTAGACATATCAGCGGCTTACATTCATTTAGACCTACCCCAACTTTTATTTACAGCCCCGTTACGTGTGAGAAAAACCGTCGCTGCAAAAACTGTGAGCCATTTCTGACTTGTGGGGGGTGTGGGGGGGGTGGGGGGTTTGCTAAATGAGAATAATATTCAGGAGTGACAAACCAACACATGGTGCAGAGCGAATGAGCGCTGTCCTTTGAAGCAGTCAAGTGCACTCTCAAAACCACAGCCTAAAAGGAGTCATGTGACCTTTTAGATAATAGGATTTTTTTTCTTCTTGTCTGCAGTCTTTGAATTGGCAAGTGTTTTTCAGAGAAGCCGAACTTCTCTCAACAAGGTGCAGCTTTGTGTTTGATGAAGAAAAAAAAACTTTTCTTTAATTTGTACATCTTTACACAGGTAACAGAAAGAAACCAAAAGCAGATACACAGTCAATGCATTCATGTTTGCTACTTTGTTGTACATTTGAATATATATATATATCTATATATATATACATATATAATATATATATATATATTATATATGGTGTACAGCTATATGATATTTAACAGCAGCTACAGCATCCATCATTAAGTACAACTGGATATGAAAAGGATGGAAGGTTAACTCCCGCATAAACACTTTACATCTTTTTAGATGAGGACAGTATGACTAAGAACACTCACTGACACCCTCACAGTCTTATAACGTCTCTCTCAATCTCTCTCTCTTACTCACGCACACGCACACAGCACACACACACACACGCACCACGCACACACACACACACACACACACACACACACACACACACACACACACACACACACACACACACACACAGAGACACACACACACACACACACACACACAGACAACAGAATAGATAGATAGATAGAGAGACAGAGATAGCTGCTACTTCATGCTTTCATTTCAGATACCACCAGCTACTTATATGAGTAAATCTGTGTGTGCGCTTAACAATGTTATCTGTCTAAGCATATGTGTGTGTGTCTGTGTGTGTGTGTAAGCGCAAACGTCTGCATGAATGAGAGCTACTTGAGCTCTAGGCGGTGCTCGCCCCGGGCTATGTGGGAAGAGAACTCGTAACGGTCCCGACTGCGGTGGCCGCACACGTTGCATTCGAGCGGGTCCCGGAAGCCGTGGCAGCCCATGTGTATTGTGAACATGACATAGTCTAAGAAGAGCACCCTGCAGTGGCCACAGGGGTACACCGCCCCGGGCACGGCACCACCACCCGCCTCTCCGTCGGCCCGCACCACCCGTAAAGCCTCCAGGGGCGACAGAGGGATGGGCTGGGCGTGTGGGTGAATGCCGTTCTGGTGGTTGAGCCCCCCTCCTAGCAGGTGCCCTAAGCTGTACATGACGGGCTGGGTCATCTGGGAGCTGTCGGTGTGGAAGGAGTCCATGCTGTGGGGAGGCTGGGTGCTGTGGTGGAGGCCCAGGAGAGGCATGCTCATCTTGTGGCCGTTGGTGTGGCCGATGTCATTGCGACTTAACGGTATGGGGTAAGGCCTGTGGGAGGACGCTGGCTCACTGTCCATGGCTTGTTGCTGCTGGTGGTGGTGGGTGTCTGGCCCCGGGGAGCCTCCCACTGGCTCCTTGACGTCAGTTCGGTGGACCAGCTCCCTGTTAAAGCTCAGGTCCAGGCAGACGCCGTTGTCGCCTAGACCGGCAACACGAGAAGAAAGAGAACTGAGAAGGTGGTTCTATTGTTTATTGTCAATATCACTTTTTTGTTTAAATCAATAGCTCCTCACGATCTGCTCTCTGTCCATACTGTTAGTGCCCTGGATGAAATCTGGTGTTAATACACAGCCTAGCTCTGTAAACTGGGATGTAAACAAAGGTTATGTAAATAACGAAGGCCCACCATAGCTAGCAACATGTCGGTTTACAGAGCCTAGGCTGTTTACTAACACTGCACACCAGGTAGTGGATCGCGAGGAGATATTCACAGATTTTAACAAAAATGGATTTTGACAACAAGAATTCTGCAAAATCGGTGACTCCACCTTTAAGACTCAGCAGGAGGAGGTTTCACATGCTTGATCCAACAGAAAGGCCAGAGACATACCGCAGGCAGCAAGCAGCAGTTAAAGCAGTTATTGCTTACAGATGGCAAACCATCTAATAGAGATCCTTAAGAAGACTGTAAGGGGTCCTCACTTTGTTGTTGAAAAATGTGGAACCCTACAGAGTAAAGCTGAACATGCCAGGTTTACAGGACAAAAGCACTTTTAGCTGTAGCTGAGCTTATAGGCACGAGGGGACAGAGGAAGCAGACGGAGGCCTCCAGTGCAGCTGCATCACAGAACTGTAGACAGAGAGGCACCTGCTCACGTTCTCTCGCCTTCCCTCCTCCTTGCTTCTCTCCTCTCTCTCTCTCTCTCTCTCTCTCTCTCTCTCTCTCTCTCTCTCTCTCTCTCCCTGCGGTTGCAGACATTACTTCTCTTTTCCCCCCTGTGGTTGTCATATTGAAAGATCTCACTTCATTTGTCAACCTGATAGAGATGTAGGAGTGTTTTTTGGTTTCCAAATACACCCTTGTTTTGCAAGCAACTTGGAGCTGAATTGTGAAAGCCTTAACCAGAAAAGGTAAGCGCCAGCTATGTCAAAATCATGTGTGTATACGCCCATAAAGACAGCCATTTACTGAAACTGATATCTTTTTGATCGTTTCACTCAAATGATCCGAGTTCCAATCAAAACAAACAACGTGAGTACTTAAACTGAGAAGTTTCGATTGCATGCGTCTCTTTTTAAATGTCTCCATCTATTTAAGCATGCATGGTTACCAATACCCACCGATGACACAATTGTAGCAGAGCATTTAGGCCAGTGGAGACCACTCTCTGGTGTGTGCAGGTATGAGGCAGCAGGTGCTCTGCCCTCAAATTCCTGTTTGGCAAGAGATGAAGGGCAGCAGAGACAAAACAGACGGACAAAGAAGCAGCTTAAGACGCTAAAACAATAGACAAAAACGTACAAAACAAAGTCCGTATTGTAAGATAATGGACAGCAAAAAGCCCAAATGATGTCAAGATTTTAAAAAGACAGCAGCATATGTAAAAGGGCATTGGCGCTTTAGTTATAAAATAAAGAAGTCAGTAAACAAGTGGTCATTAACAGATGCAAACATATAAAGTAGCAATTAAGTAATTAAGGTGAGATACATGAAATAAGGTACAATTCCTTTCCTATAGATATCATCATCATGAAACTTTGCCAGTTGATTACTCACTTCACTATTAAAACACTTATTTTTGTATTTCACGTTTTTCAGAAACGTTTAAATACATATGCAAATGTTGCAATATCTAACAAATTATGCATATATTTAAATATATTTAAAGAAAAACATGTCTAAATGTTAGATAAACTAGAGTTAAACTCTTTAATTCATTATTATAACATATTAGTGTCAAAAGATGAGATCATGCAATTAATAACATGATAAAAAACAATGTTTTTTGACTGCAGTGACTGACCTTAAGCATATCAATCAAATAAAAAAAGGGTTTTCACAATCTTTTACATAAAGTAATGCTTTCAGCTAATTTAAAATGTATCTAGAGTTCAATGTCTCTAATCAACCAATCAGCATGCGTGTGAGTCCCGCCTGCTCTTACCGGTGAACTTCTGTGGCATTGAGCTCTTCCGTTTGGCACGTTGCTGGCCAGCCTGTCGAGCAGCAGAGCGCGCTCCGTGCCCATCTGACTCCTAGACGTCTGGCCGTCCTCTGGTTGAAGAAAAAAAAAGAGAGAGAGGAGAGAAGAGAGGGGGTTAGAGGTGTAATGAGGAAATAAAGACCTTCTCTATCAAGCGGTACCACCAGTAAAGGGAGTGCACTTCAGCTGCAACTGTCCACCTGTCAGAGCTTCAGAGGTTATAAAGTGAAAAAAAAGAAAAGAAAAAACTTGCAAAAGACACCAGCTGCTAGAAGCAGAGTAACACTCAAATATTAAATATTGATATCCGACGCTCCTTTGACCTCACTTCCTGGTGCTTTTTTTACCTCATCAAGTGCAGGAGACAGACCACAGGATGAGGATGTACTTCCTCACCGCTACGGCACTATCAGGCATAAAACTTATGACATTCAGAGAACCACAGAAAACACAGCATTGTCTGTGTGTTGCAATGTTGCAACTGTCCTCTCAATACGTAAAGGCCTTTTTTTAAGGGGCGGTGAGGTGTAGATATGGTGAGGTTGTGTGTGTGTGTGTGTGTGTGTGTGTGTGTGTGTGTGTGTGTGTGTGTGTGTTGAGTGGCTGGGCTGAAACATTTTGCCCTACATAATTGGCTTCCCCTTTGCCGCTGCAGACATGAGAAGCGGTTGTCATAACGCTCAGCCTGCCACACCACAGCTGCCACAACCTATTTAGCTGTAATGATGGTCTAACAGCCATAAAGACCAATCATTTAATGAGGCTATAAAAACAGGATCTGTTCGCAATAACGGCTTTAATCGCCCACTGCGTGTGTGTTTATAAATGTGTTTGTGTAGAGTGTAGACTGTGCAGTGGCCTGATTACACAACGGGTTACATATGGAAGTCTGAAGTGTGTGTTGTGAAGATGTTGATGATGAAGTGAGTGTACATTGTGCTCACCTCTCTCGACAGGACCTTTGCTCTGGATGTACACATGGCACCTCTCTCTGTGCTCTCTAGGGAGCTGCGCTGCTTGTAGCTGCGACTGCAGTGGTTGCACTTGAAGGGCTTCTCTACTGCATACAAGAGTTTCAGTCAATCAGCAACACGTTCAAACATCAACATGGCACAATGAGTATTATTTCCTTGAGTGGTTTCACACAAAACTGATGATATAGGCATATTGGAGACAGGGCGGCGTGTCTGCAGGTAACACACGTGAACCGAAAGTGAGTGAGTAAGTTTCCAGAGGTAAAACGAGTGAGGTGCCATATGTGAAACCATGTGAGAGTGCATGGCAGGGTGTTACTGGAAGAGCCATGCAGAGCTTAGCAGACCGTATGTGTTCTCTCTCTTCAAAGGGGGTGAGAAACCGTCACAAAGGAGTGAGAAAACCAACCAACATGACACTGTACACAGGTGCATACAGTATCAGTGCAATTTAGCTTCACGTGTGAGTGAGTGTGTGTGTGTATGGCTGGCTGGTACCAGAATGGGTGCGCAGGTGGCCGCTCAGGGCGTCTCGTCTGCGGCAGGCGTAGCTGCACATGGGGCATTTGAAAGGCTTCTCCCCGGAGTGCAGTTTGATGTGGCGCAGCAGGTTTCCCTTCTGGGTGAAGGAGGCCCCGCACTGGGTGCAATGGAACGGCCTCTCACCTTAGGGAGAGAAAAACAACACACGCAATTAAAAACATTCTGGAAGATTTGAACTAAAAAGTTTGCTTTTCACAAAGTTGAATTACAGTCATTGACCAGTTGCTGTAGATCCACTGCGTTGGGTTGATTGGTTCGTCTGTAGATTACTGTTAAACAACACATTGATGTTGTGATAACGACAATGTTAAATATATATATATATATATATATATATATATATATATATATATATATATATATATATATATATATATATATATATATATATTAATATGTAATATGTAATATGTAATTTTTTGTGATCAACTTTAATTGTCAACTCTTTTCTGCTCCAAGTTATAGACAGAATCATGCACCATCTTCGAAAAGGGAACAAGGCGACATCCAAATAAGGAAACCTAGAAACAAAGTTCTCACAACTCAGACCACACAAATGCCAAGCATATTGTGCACTAGCCTTCCCATGTCGAAAAAAACGCAGCCGCACAAGTTCCATCTGAAGGCGGCATAATTCTACAATTCAACTCTATGATAATGTATGTTTTGGTAGTAAAACCGCACTGTGAATCACACTGGAGATTGATGGAAGGAATGAGACAGTCAGAAAGATTTCATTGTAGAACCCATTTTTTTTCACAGGCTTTGATCATTTTGGCAATATATGATGTGTGCAGATGAGGCCGACAACAAGTTAACATTTCTTCACACTAACAAATATTACTACATTTGCTGGGATCCTTCAACTGAAGATTTAAGAGTGTTTGTATACCACTGGGATTACACTTTAGATTGACAATAACCAAAACTGTACAATTGTACAGTTAGGGACAATTTTAACCAAATGTTTATTCTAACATAAAACATGACTTACATTTGGTATTTTTTATAGTAGTTCATGTTATTTGGAATACAATACAATAACAATCATTTTTCATTTAAAATCACCCAGAGGTACCAATGTCACAAGTGACTTTATTGAATCACATTCTGCTGTTTATTTCTATTGTACATTTCATTATCATTTTGGAGATCAGGGTGGAACGGCGAGTGTTCTCATCAGTTGGCTCACTATGTGCGTAGGACTCTCCTTGATTCCTATCAGGCCGGGTTTGAAACACTTCTTGCACCAAATACAGGGTGCTTCATTTTACAGTACCGGTACCGGTTTAAGCCATGCCGCAAAATTTGAGTCGAAAAAACTATTTTCATTGAATTTGCACTTCCCTGTGTCGTCCAGGGAACAGAGACGGCATGGACAGCGCTTACACTGCTAACATATGAATGTTGACAGTTCCTCTATCCTCACCTGTGTGATGGTGATGCAAGACGCTTCCCTAAACTATTTTAAATTACAAGTTAGAAATCATCTTTTGAAAAATTGATTTAGGACATTTTAATACCAATGATAGCTTTATTTTTAGATTATCTTTTAGATTCAAAGTATTTAAAGACTGTTTAAGGATCCGTTAGAGCTCTGATGGGGAAAGACAATCAGCTGCCCATGACAGAAAATGTGCGCTTCATGTGCGAAGGATGAAAATGATATTCCATCTGTACCTCTGCTCTAAGCACTTGATTTAACACTTGACCCTATGAAACATGGACATGAGTTACTAATTAGAGGAACTGAGGGCAGAATAACAATTGTGCATGTACTACGAGATGTTGACCTATCTGTTACTGCTACCACATCACAAAGCTATTGCATTGTGCTTTATATTTGAACAACAATAGGAAGGATATTTCACAACCCTCTGTTGTTGCCACAGTCCTGGCTATAGGACAAGTGCGTCACCTATGATGCAGAGTCAAACGTTCTTAAATCGTAGTCACTCTTATCAAACCTAGTCGTGACCTAGTCAAGGCTATCGACAAGAGTGGTAGATTGTGCAAGCGGGTTGTGTTTGAGGTCAGGTGTTTTGGGGCTTGTGTTCCTGTGCTTACCCGTGTGGCTGCGCTTGTGCACCAGCAGTACGTTGATGCTGACGCAGGACAGGCCACAGATGTCACAGTTGAGCTTGCCTGTGGGCTGCATGCGGGGGGCCGCGGCTCCTACACCCCCTCTGTCTCCTCTGCTGCTGCGTGGGCGCCTGGCTCGTAACGAGAGTAGTCCACCAGAGACAGGTCCTGTGGCTCGCTGAGGGAATCTCCCTCTTCATCCCCCTCTCCCTCCCTCTCCTCCTCCCTCCTCCTCCTCATCCATGTCAAAGCCTTCCTCCATGCCGTCCTCCTCACTGGCCTCCTCTGCTTCCTCTTTAGGCACAATCTCTCTCTCCGCCAGGGGCAACTGCTCCTCCTGCTCCTCTGCCTCCCTCTTTATGGCACCTAAGCAAATTGGAGGAAAATAATAGATTTTGAGGGGAAATGTGATGTAAATGCACATACAGTGGCTGAAATGTCATAAAAAGGGCAATGTTTTACAGAGATATGGAGTGATGTATAGTACATAGGGGCACAGACTGAAATGCCTCTATACCATAGAGTATCGAAGTGTTGTTAAATACCAAAAATGGCATAACATACCAAAGTGAATCTCATCGACATCAGTGAGCCAATAAGCATGCAGCATGCATGGTGTGCCATAATGTGTTATATGATTGTTGATGATTGTGCGGATTTCATAAAATTGCTATGGAAAAAAGTAGTGTTCAGGAACTGTTATCTAAATTCTTTTGAAAAGATAGTAAGCCCTTATAGTACATGTGCAACAGTTGTTCCAAATAGGGCCGCCAAGTAATCATGAAGAGACTCCACACCAACCAGAAATGTGAAACGCTGTCACACTTTGACTTCTACATTTGTATTTATAGCTGACAGCGTGATATTAGTACAGGCACATCTCCAAACTGTGGTGTAGCTTCATTTGGGCCAATGTAGCGTATAGTGTCTCAAAGAGATTGAGAAGATGTGTGCTTCAGATAAGGCCAAGGCATTTCCTCTGAATACACAGAAAAACTAGAACCAGGGCAGGAGAGCGACACACACACGCACACACACACACACCACACACACACACACACACACACACACACACACACACACACACACACACACACACACACACACACACACACACACACACACACACACACACACACACACACACACACACACACACACACACACACACACACACACACAACACACACACACACACACACACACACACACACACACACACACACACACACACACCAATTCCTCATCTGCTTTTTTGAAAGCTAGGCAGAGTCCTGGGGCCCTGGTTTTTTTAGCAGGACCTCTCACCTAGCCTCTCTACGCTAAGTGTGAACCAACCCCACAGCGTGTTCAGTCCTTAAACCACACTGTGGTCATGGCGGTGACTGCTGATGAGCACGAAGAGCAGCGCCTTGTATTGTGGAAAGCGTTAAACGAGAGGTTCTATGGAAACTTTGCACACACACAGGCTCGATATAGAGTCCAGGGTCTCAGAGCAGGGAACCGCAGGCTGCCGTATCAGACGCAGACAACAAGGGCTTTAGGAAGTACTATAGCACCCAGTGGGGCAGATGATGGGTGGCAGCCACATATAAATAGGGGGGAGATGTCTGTTACAGCGTGTTCTTTTATTTGAAGGTGGTGAATGAGGGACGAAGGCGGCGAGGCAGAGTAAAAAAATAACCTGTGAAGAGTCAATGTGTGAAACAAGGTGGTCACAGTTTTAGAAAATGTGCAACATTTCACTGCTTGGTGTGACTCTACACTGCGCAGCTATCAGAAGAAGAGATATCCATTGTATCTGACAATAATAATAATAATAATAATAATAATAATAATAATAATAATAATAATAATAATAATAATAATAATATATATTTAATTTATATAGCGCTTTATTCTCGCACTCAAAGCGCTTTACGTAGGAGCACAACAGTAAACAAACAAAAGGACAATGTTAATGTGAAAGGGTTTTATCATATCAAAAAGCGTAATGGGGGTGACCTAGCACTCATATCCTCTTGTACTCTTACTCCATCCAAGCAAGTGTTAAAAATCCCATTAAAAGCAAATTGTGACATTTATTTGATTATTACTTTGCACTAGATGTAACGCCTAGATGCAACAAAGATCTTCATGATGCCTCTCCTCTCTTATCATCAGCTCTTCCCTAAAGCATTTGTCCATCATATTTTATCATTGCAGGATTTAGAAACTTTGCATCAATCCATTTTTCCAGATAATTTAATTTTGCTGTCCTACTCGTGCCCATGGGTTGAGAAAATTCTACCGCACTTTGGTCTATGCAATCATTAAACCCTTAAGGTGAACACAGAGGTGCATAGTGGCCACACTAAAAATAACGACATTATTTCAGTGCCTTTGCTAGAATTGAAATAGTTATCCCTAACAGCGGTATTTAGTTGTTGCCATGTCCCTCACACCTATCCCACATGTGGATGCTAAAGAGCTTGATGGCTAAAATGCACTACGTAATGGAAAGATGTAAAGATGTGAAGCGTTTTGTGTTGTGTGTGGTGTGTTGTGTGTGTGTGTGTGTGTGTGCGTGTGTGTGTGTTTGTGTGTGTGTTAGTGTTTTGTGAAACGTACGTGGATCTGTCACACCTTGAGCACAGTGCATTCCATTCTCAGTGAATGAGTTATCCTCCCTCTCTTCTTCCTCCTCCTGTGGCTTCACCTCTGCAACATCACTGCAAACGTCTGAGAAAGTGACATATGGTATATGTGTAAAAATCTTTTTTATTACTTTTTGTTCACAGAGAACTTCAACCCGTTAGAAAAAAACTGAATATTAAAATCCCTGAGAACTACAGTATATGTGCATCTTGCTGTTGTATGTATGAGTCTGCTATGAACTGCAGCCTGCACAAAACCCTCCATATATACAGTATATATAACCCTTTAGCTTTCAATACGCTAGTCATGTGCAGGCAGTGCGGCAGGCAGGATGGGGGCAGCTTAGGAGAAAAGTGTGCAGCCTGATCACGTACGCATTCACACACACCTTACACACATTCACACACACCTTACACACATTGCACACACCTACACACAGCACACACACACACACACACACACACACACACACACACACACACACACACACACACACACACACACACACACACACACACACACACACACACACACACACACACACACACACACACACACACACACACACACACACACACACACACACACACACACACACACACACACACACACACACACACACACACACACCACACACACACACCAAGGAATCATAAACTCACCCATCCCGTTTCCCTCTGGGGTGGTAAATTCAGTATTTTTGTCTGTGTTCATGATCAAAAGATTTCTGCGGAGAGGATTAACAATATTTGGTTAGTTCTGGAATCCAGAATGATCTACCAGGTTCAAGTCTGATTCCTCCCGTGCCACTTTCAGAACTAGGTCTGTCAGTAGATGTTACAATAAAGGGATAAAACTATTTTTTTTTAGCCTTAAAAAATGGTGGGTTTGTTGCATACATTCATGAAACTAAAGTGTTTCTGTATGTTCTTGTCACTACTCCCTCTAATTTTTTTTCCACAAAGACTGTGGAGGAGTGGAAGCAACCTTTGCATCTCACTGTTCCAGGTGGTTAGAAGTTTATAAAAGCAAAAGTGAATGCACGGTTGATTGCTCGACCCTGTCACTACATTTAGCCTTATGAGAACAGATATGATGTTCACTGCACATGTACTTCCTGCTGCCAGCTCTGCATATAGGAGCAAGTGTAAAAAGCCCTTTCCACGCTTAAGCCAGTGAGACTCCAGCAGTTGTAGCCACGGTTTGAAAACGAATTAGGAAAATAGAATGACTAACGTGTGCTTTTTAAAAGCTGTTTTAGACACGCTGTACGAGTTTTCATTGAACAAATAGAATATTTTTAATGCAGGATGAATACTTTTTAAAACATTACAGATGAAACTGTGATTAAATATCTAAACTGTATGGTAAATGAGGAAACATTTTCATTATTTAGAAAACATTGTAACTACTCAACATCTCAGAGAGGAAAAAATACAGCAGTAATAAACTTTTTCACATGGACAAAACTCATTTGAGAGCTCACGTCCATACACGGTAACAATTCATTCCAAGCTACTTTTTTGGGGTTTTATTTACTAGTTTGTGGGAAGATAAGAGTCTGACTTGAGTAAGGATGAAATTGTCTTACCTGCTTCTTGCTCAGCACGGGAGGAGAACCACTGTGGCAGTAGGAGATTCCACACTCCGCCACTGGACTTTCTGTGAATATGGAATATACGCAACGTCACTTTGGAGAGATCCCTTAAAGGAACAGGAACTCACTTTTGAACAAGGTGGAGCAACAAAGGGCAAAGCATGCTCATACAGCGAGAGTAGCAACACCAACGATTTAGATTAGCTCTTACAAGTCTCATGACCATAATGTAAACTTTCCTTGACTCAACTGAAACATGTTGAGCTTATAACACTTTGTGTTGATGAGGGGAAGACAAAGAACTGATAATGGGGTTCGATGTAAGCTCAGGCGGTCCACATGGTTCAAGATTTTTATTTTATTTAAGGAGCTATGACTCCATCTTGTGGCCAAACTAGAAAGCTTATTTTCTTTCCAACTATACTTTCTCTTTCCTTCAATATAATTATAAGCCTATACAAAACTTAAGACACCAGAAGCACTTTTACCGTAGCACTGTGAACAGATTTTGAGCTTTTTATGTGGACGGGTTGCATGTCCAATTGAACCAATTGAATCCAATATGATGTCATTATCATTTTTGTTTTACTACAACTATACTCACATTTTAATACACACCAATCCAGGAAGTCAATACAAAGGAATTGCTAAAACAGCGAAGTATCATCACACTATTAAAAGCTATATTGGATGATGGAGCAGCCTGGTGGCGTAGAGGTTGTGCTCAAGGATCTTTCTGCATTTTAGTCCCAACCAGTCTCATTTCCTGTCATGTAACTACTTCTGCTATCTAATGCAGGCATACGATGGCCAGATCGTAATGGATTAAACATGTATGCACATCTCTTGTTCTGTTAGTATATAATAGAAAATAAAGTATTGTGGGTAATATATAAAAGACACACATGCTCATATATAGTTCATTGGTAAACCACCAACAGAAAAAGCATTGTTAACCACTGCTTAACCCTTCAGAGCAACGGTCCTGCATGGAACACACAACACACACACACACACACACACACACACACACACACATCAAACAACAAACACTCGTAAATGACACATAATGAAGTCGCTGGCCCTCTTGTGAGCTTCGAGAACAGTGAGCTGCTCACTGACTGCATTGTTATTAAGTCAGTCATCTTGTTAAAGTTATTTCCCTGAAACTTTCCAGATATAGGGATATTTGACTTGCATTAAGTGGCTTAATAACATCCAGGCCAATGAAATCTTGTCCAAATGTTTTGATAATTTACTCAGCATGGACCAATGAGGAATGTGGGCACCATGTTACTAAAAACACACTCCGTAGCACCCACCTGAGGGGTGGACTGCCTTGTAAGGCTCGCCTGCTGCCACTAGCCTGCCTATGGCAACCAGCTACCAGCCGCAAGAAAAAAAAAGCCAAAAGAAAGCACACTCACAAAGCATTACAATACATGCTGGGTTTCCATGGCAAAGTGGAGGCAAAGAAACACAGGAGGGAAAAAAAAGAGAGATTGACCAATACAAGCCATGATTCAAAACCTTTGAAGGCCGGGTGGAGGTCATAACTTCACACACAGGCAACCAGAACAAAGTAACACGCTGATTTACAGACTCTTTCATGATCACACACGTGTATAATAAACCGCCCCAGAGCTTGCAGCGCTGTTAAAACTTATCCTGCAATCCCACTGGTGGGAGGCTTTTTTAGGACCGGTGGGGGGCAGGGCAGCAGTGAGGAGGAGGGGGGGTTACACTGTCCATTTGCCTTTTTATAGCTGCCCACTTCAGTTCATGGCAAGATAGAGAAAAAGAGAAAGAGATATGAGGTGTGTGTGTGTGGGGGGGGGATGCACAGACACTTGAAACACACACAGAAATGTCTTTGGGGGAGAACATTTTTGTTTTGCATTGTTTGAACAATGTTTTCGACCCCCAAGGCACAGACGTGTGAGTGCACGCGCTGGGCATTTGGGGTTGATTAAAGTGGAACAGCACTAATGTGTTGCGTGAAAAAGAAGTATGACTAAAAGGAATAATAATAGGACGGTGGGGAGAGAAGTGTATTCAGTGTGTAAGCAAGTTTTTTCTCTCCCCGTGTACTCAGGATTGAGTGAGGACGAGCGAGGCAGTCTGTAAGTGTGTGAGCTGGTGGTGTGTGTGTGTGTGTGTGTGTGTGTGTGTGTGTGTTTGTGTGGTGTGTGTGTGTGTGTGTGTGTGAAAGAGAGCTGGAGTGAGAGACAGAGGGAGACAGAGCTTTAGTCCTGCTTTTTCTCTGCTGTGCCTTTCAGCTCCTCTCTCACTGTAGAGAGAGGCGTGTCCATGGACCAGTATAAAGTCCAAGGAGAGCAGCTCGAATTGAGCCATTCTCAGAAGCGAGTACTTTGCACCGCACAACAGCGACAGGAGGGAAATGCCAGCTGTGACTTAAAAAACACTGCCTTTCCATTGACCTGCTTTGCATTTGGACACTTGTAGACAACATTTTTTGGTGCTTCATTAGCAGGCGGGCAAGCTTTTCCGGACTCACACTTGAAGAAGAGACAAGCAGAACTGCAAAGAGTGGTGGATATCCTCCTGTTCAATACAAAAAAAACTACAACAAAAAACTAGTTCTTATCACCACTACATTCGCCAGCCGAGCAGATCGAGAGCAGACTGCAGTTTCTTTCGCTGTGAAATTGAATCAGAGGAAACGGGAGAGACAATACAGACAGCGGAGGCATTGTGTGTGTCCCCTGCAATTGAAACACTAAACCAGCTGAAAATATCAAAAGAGCCTTCCTTCCTGGACAAAGCGCTCCTCACAAACCTCCCTCGTTAAGTCTGAAATCTGCTGTTGAAGTAGAAAGTGATCAAAAGCGCACAACACTGAAGGGCAAAGCATCAAAGGGGACCTTGCACGAGTGTGGGGCTGAGGACTTGGGCGTGCAGGTGCCGGCTGGGGTTGCCATGGTACGTGGAAGTGGGCTGGCATTAGCTCCGTCCCGCTGGATGCTCTGGGCGTTTGGAGCCCTGACGTTGTTGGCGTCTGTGGCGGTGTGTTCGTCGGACCAGGCCATCCGCTGCGCGCTGTGCTCCGAGGAGAGGCTGGCCAGCTGCCAGCTGCCTGAGGGCTGTGAGGAGACGGTGAGGGAGCCCGGCTGTGGCTGCTGCCCCACCTGCGCCCTGCCTAAAGGGGCTCACTGTGGGGTCTACTCTCCCCGCTGTGCCACGGGCCTCCGCTGCTACCCGCCGCGCGGCGTGGACAGGCCGCTGCACTCGCTGATGCACGGCCAGGGCGTGTGCACCGACGAGAGGGAGGTGGAGGAGAACTCAGGTGAGAGCCGAGGAGGTCAAGATTGACAACCAATGCAATGCTTTACACCTTCCATTTAGTGTTCTTCCTTTTGTCAATTACAATTAGGCTCACAGCTTAGCCTAACGCTTTAACATCACATCTAATGTCTCTGCAAATTTGTCTATATTTATTTGAACCTTTATTTGGACAGGTTATCTCATTGCAACACAGGGTCTCATTCTCGAGGGAGACTTGTTTGGGACAATACAACAAAAATGACTTACAGACAGATGTAAAGATTTAGCAGTAGTATATACAATATTTAAATGAAAGTGCCAAGTTTCCAAAGTTCTTTCACCAGCACCCTTTAAATAAGTTTCAAATTCCCTAGTGGGATCAAGCTGGACAGCTTCAGAAAAAGAGAAAGCCTTTTTGCCAAGTTCTGTACAAACTAAGGTAACGTCTACTGTATGTCAAGAAGCTCACATAGCTCTCAAGCATATACCAAGCCAACACTGAACCTAGGTCTCTCTAAACCTGATTCGTCATGCCTCTTCTCGGAGGGGTGTGTGTGTGATAATGTGCTGCTTGTTTACCCTAATCTCAGATAAGCCCTAAACCAGAGCGTGCACACACACCGGCTCCTCACGCATGGTCTGGTGGGAGAGCGCACACAGTCCCCCCGCTGTCTTGAGACAGCTCCCTGTGTAAAGGTCTGTGCTTAAGGATGCAGGGCCAGGCCTACAGTACAGAGGAGTGCCGGGCTGGGCGTGTGCCTATGCGAGGAGCTCCATATTACGGCTTGCGTGCATTTAGGCTACCTGTTCTATCGAGGAATCATGTATTTAGTCAACGCAGTTCCTGTAGCTAAAGGAAAAATGTCCTTTCCTTGCATCTTGGGTGTGCAATTACGTCATTGTGTTCAACTAAGACCCGGCAGGTAGTTGTGTAGTGCAAGCTGTCAAATCTATGTGGTGGTACTGTGTGTGTGTGTATGTGTGTGTGTGTGTGTGTGTGTGTGCTAGTGACAGTGAATCAGTGAATATGTGTGTGTATGTGTGTGTGTTTGTAATGGGAGGAGGTAATAAAAGCCGGTGTATGAAATGGCTGTAATGGAGTGTGGCCAGTGTGGGGCTATTAGAGCTCTCTGCAATCAGTAATTCACTTGGTGCTTTTTCATGGACGACGCCCCCCCCCCCCCCCCCCCCCATTCCTCCTCGTCCTCCTGCTGCTGCAGATGTCTGCCTGTTCTTCTAACTGACGATGTCTCTATCACACTCTTTGTGGGGCCCGGCTTCTTCTCCTCATTCTCCTTCCTTTTGTTGTCGAATTCCTTTAGGGAGGGAAGAAAAGTCTGTTTCTACTTTGGAACAGTGGGATGTCTAAAAACCTGGACGACTTATCTGCATATCCAGTTCACCGCTCTTGACGTTAAATCATTTCTACCGAGGAGACTGTCTCTCAGCTGTTTGTCTTTCCTCAGGAGGGAGTGGTGTGGATTTCCATTATGCCATATGAGACGGTTGTTATGCTGTATCGGCAGGACAAGGTGGCCCTTTCAGATTTTAACTAACTGGCCCCACTGTTGCTTCCACTAAGCCCAGGCTCCTGGACAGTTCCTGGTAATGGCAGTAGTAGGCTTAAATAAATAATAAATAATCAATAATCAAACTCCCAGGACACACATCTTCACTGCAGCATCTGTTTCCCCTGGATCATGGGTACGTACCCCCCCCCCCCCCCCCCCCCCAACCCGGCTCTAACAAGCTTTACAGCGCATCGCCTACCACCGTGTCCAGCTCCTTCATGAGGATGAGCTCATCGGCACTCTGGCTGCCAGCGCTGAAATGAGAGCCTTCTGCTCTGTGTGCCGGGCCAGCGTAGGTTAGGCCGGCACATTGCATGACTAAATGGAATCAGAAAGAATAGCAAAAGCTGTTTAGAGCCTGATAAAAACACAGGGCCCCGCTCTTCTCCCTAAATATTATTTCTTGCTCTTTGATGCTGCTGCGTAGTCCGATCAGCTGTCCAAGAATTGGGTTACAGACAGTGCACTAAGAAGGGGGGGGGGTGGTTGGGGTGCTTTGGGGTCCTTCCTCTGGGGCGGGGCTGCGGTACATGGAACATTTTTGGAAAGTTAATTCTTTTTGTTTTTGCTGTTCTGTAATGTGAGCACCAAGTTGTGTTTGACTCCATGCTCCTTCTCACCCCTGGAGTCTGTCATAACAAAGCAAGGGGGAAGCTCTGCCCAATAAATCTCACTGCAAATCTATTCTTCTGGGCAGCAGCTCAGAGCCGCTGTATAAGAATGTTCAAAGTAAACCGTGGCGGGCAGAGAGACGATCGGAAAAGGCAAACGGAACAGAGGCGAAGAGCTACTCCAGTCGCAAGCAGGAGATTTCCTTTGTGGTGCATTCGAAGTACTTATGCATTATTAAACACGGGGGTGCATCTCCTGAATACATGTCTGACACTGCCCCACTCCTAGCAACAGTGAACATGCTAGATAAAAATAGAAGAGGGGTTTTAAAAAAGAGAGAGAATTCCTAAAGAAAAGGACCCTGGAATAGAGGCAGATCTCTACAGCCCAAAGGAAGAGAATTAAGGGTTTTCAGGCAGCTGGTATCACAAAGATGTATGCTGCCTCATAACCATAACTTAGCTAGGTAACTATTAAGTAGTAGTAAATCAATTTTCTTTGGATCAAAATAAGGGGTATAAGACAATATCGATGCACTTAAATATAGCAAGATTTCCTCTGTTAAAAAAGGTAGTACTATGATGTAGGATGTTACATCTGGTAAATGCAGGTCCAACTGTCTGAGTCTGAATGCATACAAATAAACTGTTTGTTTATGCATTTAAAATTGTATGTTCTTTATACTATGACAGTTTATCTAAAAAGAGCCTATTATTCATAGTATCCCAAAAACATCGCAATATATCATATTGTCACCCCTGTACCGGGATACGTATCGTATTGCCATATTCTTGCCAATACACATCTCTATTCAAAACTGTGTATTTCTCTCAAAAAATGTATCAAGCTTAAGGCTATTCTTGAACCAAATTTCCATGGCAACAACAAGTAGAACCCTGCATCTTATGTCAAGGTTTAAGACAGCCTTAATGCATCTTAATACCCCATTCCTAGAAACCCTCTCTATCTTAATACTTAGAATACATCATCATGCGTGTGTTGGCATCTGCTCCTGCATTCCTGCCGGGTCTGCCCTGGTGTCAGTATTCAGTTGCTCCCTCTGGAACGGATATTATCTGCAAACTAATACATGAAAAGTCTTACACCTACAGGCACCGGGGGAGTTGAATGAATGAAGCTGCTGGTGGAGCTGGTCTCTTTATAACTAAGCCCAATTCAGTGTGATGTTAACAGGTCTTTGCTAACCTAGATTCTCCCCCCTTCCTAGAGCAAGGACTCCTCAGCACGTTTTGGGAGTTGTGAACTTGTTAAAGATGTGGACGTATTTTCCAGGGTGCTTTAGACAGATACGATTTTTTGGCCAATCCTCTTTCAGCAGATGTCCCTTAATGTTGTGTATTTGCTTTCTTTGGGTTGTGCAGTACATTTGTACAGCTGTGGCTCTTATGCGCGAGTAAATGGGATTAGCTAATTGCCTGTCCTCCGTGGGGCAGGGACCCCCCTCTAGTGTGTCGGAGCCGAGAGATACACAAACAAACACAACACTGCCCCGAAACAGGTTTAATCTGAGCAAGACAGGAAAACCTCAAGAGCTGAGATTTCATCTGTTAACGTATTCATTCAGCAATAAGAACATTGCTGCAGTTTACATATCAATATCTTGAGAAATGGAGAATTTCCCTGGCTGATAGAAATGCTGTGGCATTCATTCCCTCTTCTTGCACTTCCACTCAAGACCTTGATACTGTACGTGTTTTAAAACAAGAACGATTCACACAAGGTTAATGATGTAACTCAAAATAGTTTGACCTAATTCACTGCAGCAGTAGGTGTCCCTCTATTCATAGATGTATTTATCACACATAGTAATACTAGTATAGTGCATCAACAGGTGATTGATGGTTGAAACACATCGGCTTACTAGACAGAATTTACTCACACATCTGGAGGTAAATACATCTACTAAACAATTATTAGAGACAGTGATGGAGTCCAACCTATGGAAGTATATCCTTGAGGTTAAAGAGAACTTCAGTGCCATACTTCATTTGTAATTGAGGATTTATGACAACAATTCAGATGAACGTGTTTTCATCTAGATCAAAAACTGGATTTCTTCCTGGAAATGGAAGAAACTGAATCTCAGAGGAGACATAGAATGTGGGAAAAACCTCACACTCCACTAATGTTCCCAAAACAGGTTTTATTTTCATCAAATTTTTTTTCGTCAGTATAAAGGACGATGTTTATCTTGATGATGATCCAACTATGATCCTATCATTTCTTTCTTCATATTGTACTGTCTCTGATACACGTGTGTGTGTGTGTGTTGTGTGTGTGTGTGTTGTGTGTGTGTGTGTGTGTGTGTGTGTGTGTGGCGTGTGTGTGTGTGTGCATGCATGCGTGTGTGTGTGTTGTATCCAACTTGTTAGAGGCCATAACAAAGTTTCCAACCTTAGGCTGAATTGGTGATGGTAATATTATAGTTGGCTTCAGTTTCAAGTTAGAAACTGGAAATGTTTAGGTTACAAATCGGAATCGGCAGGTTAGACCCTTTACAAAATCGGCAATCGGGATCGGCCAAGAAAATTGCAAGCAGTGCACCCGTAGCATTTTTAGACTGGTTGCTCCTTATTTTCTGCTCCTTGAAGAGTAAATCAACAAGGAGGACACAAAGCTGCTGCTGCTCTGCAAGCTTTTGATTTAAAACATTCTGAATTTATGGATTTTATTTTGAAATCAGTTCAATAGGAGGTGGCGGGTGTCAGGCAGTGCTTTGCTGATTTAGTGTTGATTTAAGGTTCTCTCTTTCCTTTTACAAATTACACTAACAACATTTGCAAAATGTTCACTGGCCACCTTACAGCATACGGCAGTAGCCTTGAGCAGTGTTCTTACAACTGCACTACATATAAACTCTGATGATTAACTGATTCAAAGAAATCTTCTTCCTGGAAAAACCAGCGGTCTGATACTCTGGCAGCACCCAGTGTTGACTGAAAAGAACAGCTTTTTGGTAGAGAGCCTGGTTGCTTACTGCCAGAAAATACACTTCAAAGTGTTATAAAAAAAATCAGAAACAGCCTCTCAAAAGATTATTAATTGTATTAGTTAGTTTACTTAGTATAGACAAGTCTATTCTATCACGTGCCAAGGATAACAGCAACACTACAAACATGTTTTCTGTGGCATTCTGAAATCCACACTTTAAGCCACTCATGGCAAGTTTACTAAACTGATATTTTGTTAAAATCAGGCTAATCCCAATGTTTTGGAAGATATCCACGAACAGCATGACAGAACAGCAAAGATCCTGGCTGTGAAATAAATTGAAGTCGTCATACTGATTGCATCATTGCTCTGCTATTTAATTTGCTGTTTCTTTTGTAATCTTTACGTATCAACATGTGAAAGAAAAACGCTTTTAAGAGTAATTTAACACCAGGCTGAAGCAATGTTTTACTGCCCTCTGGTTTTGAGTGTGCTTGGTCAAAAATAGTACACCTATAACCACTCCAGCTGAATCTGTTATAATGATGTCATCGTGGACAGACATGCCCTGAAGTACAGTTGTATATCACTGCAGCAGTTTTAAAAAAATTGTGACCAAAACATCTACCGAGTTGGTCAGTGCTCTTACAATTCTCTGCAATTTCTTCTTACTTACTGGCCATAACATCAGATACAGATACATCAGGAAGTTGCTTAGCATCTCGTCTTAGTGTCCTCATTGTCAAATGTAAAGGCTAATCTACCTATTTTGCTTTATGAGTGCCATATAAATACCCTCAGTACATGGACGTTGGAAGTAGGGGTGCGGGGGGTGCGGCCGCACCCCCCTCACCACCGCCTGCACCCCCTCTCCGCCCCCCTACACTTTGCCCTGTGCTCCCGCGATTGCTCTGTAAACAATCTCATAGCCTAAGTCCTCTCTTTCCCATTTCCTGCTCCCTCACATCAACTTGACAGAGCATAACATAATATATATAGTTTATAGGCTATACAGTATACTATGTAGGGTAGATTACATATGCCCGTCGCATTTCTTCACCGTGCCCAGGACGAGATTACGGTTGTGCCCCGCCTTCCCATGCGCACTTCGGTAGGTGAGAGTGCTGAGGGGCGCGCACTAATGAGCATTAGGTTATCATTAAAAATCCAGTCTGCTAAACGCCCTGCCACAGGGGGGAGAGAGAAAGAGAGAGAGAGACGCGCTGACAGGATGCAACGTTCACCTGCGCACCTGCTCCTCCAAGGTGTGTGCCGGTATCGTGCCAAGTTACCGCTGATAAGAATTGTGTCCCCGCCGGCCGGTGAGCGCGCATGCATCAAGTAAAGGCGAACATATTAACACTTCATAAGGTCGTAAAAAAGTCGGGTCGTCTTATATTCGGGGTCTAGTATTCGGCGTCCAGTAATGGACTGCCCGTTACCAGAGCGGTCATTCAGCTTCAGGGCCTGTGTCCAACTTGTGTTTATTTTATTTTTTCGGGTGGAACAGTCATTATGTTGCGAGTCAACGTATCAGAGGCAGGAATCGGCTGTGCGATGGACTTTTGCTGTGGCTTGCACTGCTGAGGAGAGATTGCCAACTGCGCTGTCCTTTTACGCACCAGCAGGGCCGCCGTAATGTTAAGATTTCATAATTTGCTTCAATGCCCTTATGATAATAAGAATGAGAGGCTTCATTAAAACGCTGTCCATGCGCTGTCTATGCGGTCGTTGTGATTGTAACTTTGTCGGCTGTAAACTGAAACTAACGGATATCGCGGAAGCTTTCCCCTCGACAACGTGACGTGCACTGCCCCGGTTATCATTCACCGATCACAGCGCCGGGGCTCAAGAATACAAATGTAGGCTATGCAGAAAAGGAACAAATTGGTGAATAAAAATTCACCAGAATGCAGGAAATTAAGCATTTAATGCTCAAAAAATTCTGGGGGAGTACCCCCAGACCCCCACTGTCACAATTGTTGTCATAACCCAAAGTTTTAATCAAAACCTACATCGTTCAAATTCAGGATAAAAAAAAAAGGCTATAGGATACTTTGGAAAATTCATAAATGTTATTTGCTTTTATAGTTCGTTTTAATAGCTATTTTAGATATAAGTAGGCTATTTTATCATATAGATTGCTCATTTTACCAGTAGCCTACTGCTTTGTCTGATAGCGCTGCACCTCGGCCAATTTACAGCACCCCCCCTCAGAAAGTAGTTCCAACGTCCCTGCCTCAGTATATCTGTAATAAAAAGAGGACAAATTTAGTTATTCATTTTAAAAAGGTGCATCTCAGGTTTTTGTTTTAACGTCTCGCAAAGTGGACTCTCCTAGATCTAAATTTGAGGAATTATAAACACTACGAAAGCACTCTGCCAATCCCATTGAGATTAACTAAATATTTATCCATGAAGGGCATTTGTCTTTTGAGGTTTACAAGTTAGGTTTGTAAAGCTGACAACCCCTTCTGCTCTTTCAATTAGTGTTCTACGATTTGCAAAGAGAAGACATATAAAAACCTTATCGGATGGACTTGTGAAAATTAAGATTGACATGCGTCTGTCAGAAGGAGGGTGCCTAACAATCACACCTTTGTTTCTCATCCAATGATGAATAACGATTACAAGTCTGGGCAGTGGCGGACTCAGACTGTTTGAAGGGCAGGGGCGAAAAAGTAAAAAGGGCACATTTTGGACAACATGGGGCCCCACCAGCGCACACAGTGGCTTTTCAAACTTCATTTCATTTTCATTTTCATTTCATTTAACTTTTATTTATCCTCGAGAGACCAATTGAGGGGTGACCCTCATTTACAATGACGTCGAGTTCAAACAAATTCAAAGGAAAAACAACAATACATTAACAATATTCAACGCAAATACATCAAATACACAACAACAGGTGAAGAGAAAAACAATTGAAACATTTACACAGTGGTGAAATTAAGTGGTAGCAATTAAAATTAAATGGGTGAGAGTAATATAGCCTAATTAAAACAGTTACAGGTAGAGTTTGGCAGATTTAAAATAGTTTGTTTAAATTGGTTAAAGGATATGAAGTTATTTAGTTTAATTTGTTGCTGTAAGTTGTTCCAGGAGTCAGGGGCACTGAAGCTAAAAGCTGTCTTTCCTAGCTCAGACCGGGCTTGTGGGACATAAAGCATAAGCATGTCAGTGGAGCGGGTCTGATAAAGCCCATCTGAGATTTGCAGCAATTCAGTTAAATAACGAGGAAGCTTCCCGGTCAAGGCTTTGTAAATAAAAACATGCCAATGTGCGTCACGTCTCTCTTTAAGGGAGGACCACCCAACCTTTTCATATAAAAGACAATGGTGTGTGTCATAAGCATCTCCTGTGATGAACCTTAAAGCAGAGTGAAAAACAGAGTCCAGGAGTTTAAGACATGAATGTGATGCATGCCGGTAAACCACATCACCGTAATCAAGGACAGACATGAAAACTGCCTCAATAATCCTTTTCCTACTAAATAAAGGGAAGGTGGTTTTGTTCCTATAAAAATAGCCAATTTTTTGTCGTAGTCGACGAACAAGATTTTTTATATGAAAATTAAAAGTGAGTTTATCATCTAACCAGATGCCAAGATATTTGTACTCTGTGACTCTTTCAATTAAAAATCCATTATTTGTAAAAATATTAAAATCATTCAAATTTGTAGTTCTTGCTCTGGAGAAACACATATATTTGGTTTTGTCTGTATTTAGAACCAGCCTGAGGTCCACTAGACAGTCCTGCAGGGTGTTAAAAGAGCTTTGTAGGTTCTGAATAGATTGGTGCACCGAATCGGAAATGCAATACAGTACTGTGTCGTCAGCGTATAGATGGGCGTGACTCAGAAAGCACTACCGTGAAGCCCCCGTTCGGGGCACTTGTTACATCTCCATGTAGCACTTACTGTACATGTGGCACTTAGTAGTTTTGTTTATTTGCAGCTATAGTACTTTTTTGTACTGATTTTTGTTGTTCTGAGTTTTGTACCTTCATGGTTGAATGCACTTAATGGAAGTCGCTTTGGATAAAATGTAAAATGTACAAAATGTAATGTAACGAAACACCAAACACTGTGTTGTAGATGTTAAAAAACGGTTGGGCTCATACAATTAAAAGGGGGGTTTGGCCCCCCCCCCCCCCAGAAAAAAATTGAGCTTCAAAGACACTATTTCTCGCATTCTTGTGACTGAGAACTAATTTTGGTGTTCATAAGAACACCAAAATGAGTTGTTCACATCATTGTGCACTTTCACATTTTAGCCAAAGAAGGGAGGATGCCTTGCAGCTTTCATCTTTACTAAAATTTAAGTAAAAATTAGACAGGAGAAAATTCAATGTGCCGCTACCATACAGTCTTTGACCGCTAACAGCTAGCTACGGAAACAATTTTTAACGGATTATGCAAACTGAAAATATTACATTTTTCCACTATGGGTACGGACATACTCTTAATCCACTTTTTGCTTCGTTATCCAGTGGAGATTTAAGTACCACTCGATGTAGCTGTTTGTCATAGCGACGCCACATGAAAGCGACGCCTTTCGCATTCGTCTGCTACCAAAGAGAGGAACGTCTGCACCTCATTAGCTAACCACAACACGTTTTTTCGGTTTGCCATATTCTTGGTCCAGAGGGCACATCATCATCATTTAGGCCTATTGTATGGAGGGGCAACCTAGGGCACTCAATCATTTTTGTTGACGTGAAAAGGGCAGCCAATAAGGCACTTTCTCTCATTTTCACCACCATAGAGGGCACTTTAGCAAAACAAAATTAAACCATGGGGGCACCAGAGGGGCAGAAGGGCACTAGAAGGGCACTCATTAAGGCACGTCATCGAATTTTCTTGTTTTAGAGGGCACATCATCATCATTTTATTGTATGAAGGGGCACCCTAAGGGCATCCAATCAGGTTTTGCACGTGAAAAGGACAGTCAATAAAGCATTTCCTCTCGTTTTCAACACTCTTGAGGGCACTTCAGCGCGCTTTTTCAACCGTTGAGGCAACCACTGAGTCTGCCACTGAGTCTGGGGGTCAGTGTGACAGACACGTCTGGCTGATATGTGACAACAAATATCGAACTAAGAACTAGACTGAGCTCGCAATGCAGTTTATTGTCTAACAAATTTGGAGTTTGACAGCTAAGTGCTAACAAATTATATTCGCCTTATTGTGTGCTTAGTTGACATAATTGCACTGGTTAATCAGATTCTGTATTGCTCTTACAAAGGCCATTAAACTCCCCACCTCGACTGCTAAGAGCCTGGGTGTGACACTCCATGATCAACTCTCCCTCACTGCCAACATTGCTGCAACAACCCGATCATGCAGATACACGCCATACAGCATCAGAACGATCCGTCCACTTATAACCCAGAGGGTGGTGCACGTTCTAGTCCAGGCACTTGTCATCTCACGCCTACTGTAACTCCCTTCCGGCTGGTCTGCCTTTATGTGCCATACGTCTACTGTAGCTCATCCAGAATGCAGCAGCTCGACTGGTCTTGAACTTACACAAGTTCTCTCACACTACACCCTTCCTCCGCTCCCTTCACTAGCTACCAGTAGCTGCCCGCATCCGCTTCAAGATACTGGTACTTGCGTACCATGCTGTGAACTCATCAGGCCCAGCCTATCTCCAGGACATGGTCAAACCTTACACCCTGGCTCATCCATTCCACTTGGCATCTGCCAATCTGCTTGCTGCTCCTTCACTGCGAGGGTCACCCAGTCACTCGACTAAATCCCGACTGTTTGCTGTCCTGGCTCCAAAATGGTGGAACGAGATCCCCATTGACATCAGGGGCCGTATTCACAAAACATTTTATCTTAGCGCTAAGAGTACTCCTAAGGAGCACTAAAAGTTCTTAGTAAGGAGTAATTTCTTAAAACCTATTCACAAAGCTGATAAGACCAACTTTTACTAAGGAGTGGGAGGAACTCCTAAGCTAAGACTAGAGGGCGGTGTTGACCCTGTTGCTATGGATGATGTCATGTTCATACCTTCTATGCCCACAGTGATTGGCTGAGAGGGAATGAGAGCTAAGAGTGAATTTATGATAGAAACACTGTGGGAGATAATCCATATCGTGTCGCTGTATTAAAGTAAAGAGTTTTTATATACAATTAATGACAAGTGACACTGATTTAACATGAAACCAAGATACTGCAGGGTTTCCCACACATTCGTTCAAAATTAACCTACAAAAGCGCCACATAGGTATATTCATTTTAAATTGTACAATGATTTGAATCGTAAAAAATATCCTCATTGAACAGCTGCACGCCATGCACTCTCACTGTATTTCTCTCAACGGCGGACTATGCAGCAATAGTCAGACAGCGACAAACCAGGAAATTCACAATTAAGAAACAGCCGGCGAAATCGTAAAGTGCATGCGGAAGGAAAAAGGCGAGACGCGCAACTATACAGTAGCGGACCTGTGGAACGGAGGAGATGCTGCGAAGCGCCACATATAGGCCTACTGTAGTAGGCTAACAAATTAAACCCAAACGTGACACCAACAGTAACTTTCAGCGCATCGTAAACCCAAAGCAACTGCAGGAAAAGGAACTTAATAAGTATTTTTTTATATAAATGTAATAAATATAAATGTGTCTATCATTTCTAAATATAGCTTTACTAAGATCATTAAACCCTTACAGCTATTAAGGTACCTTTTGTAAAGCTCACTAGCATTAAATCTCTCCAAAACACCATCAAATGGTTGTCTGTGAATTACTCTTAGTGACTTAGGAGTCCTCTCGAGGACTCCTAGCTTTTCATAGATTTAGGAGCTAGTTTTAGCGCTAAAATGCTTTGTGAATTACACTTATCTTAAAAAGTTAGGAGTCTTAAAATTAGGAGTGAAACGCCCCTTATTTTTGAGAGTTACTCCTACAGTTTTTGCCGATCGCTAAAGCACAGTGGGCACAACTGAAACCACATGTGCAAAACTCTTAACACAGTGTGCATCACTAAAATGCACCTGTGCAATTCAGTTCATTTTGCCTCCAAAAGTCACTCACAGCAACAAAACTCTTCATACATGTCTCAAAACAAGCTCACTGGTGCAAACACTGGCAACATGTTACAATGAAAAACACACATTGACACACACAACACACAGACCTAAAAAACACTAACAACAAGCAGCAAAATATAAAAGATGAACTTTTGATATCTTTGAAGTATAAATGATCTGAGTGATTTCAAATAAAACACTTTCATTAGAAAATATTGTAAGAGTAACATATTTTAATTTGACCGTACCATATTGTTTAGGTAAAAAAAGAGTAAATGAAAACAGAGCAATTTGATTCAGTATCTCATGGCCTGAGTGAGTCCAACTTGACTTGCTACACAGTAGCTCCATAACTAGGACATTTGGACTGGACAACAGGCAATATTTTTCCACTTGCTAGTCAGAGGATGGCATTGCATGTAATGTGGATAAGGCAATGTGCTTTTTGAAGCTTTTCTATTTTTATTTGTATGTGTCTAGATGAACTTTACAGTGGGCTAGTATATCAATATTTCAAAAAGTCTGTATGATATTTTTAAATTCAAAAACCTTACAAAGTTCTAAAAACATCTGTGTTTTGCATAAAGCACATCCACGTGCTGTTGCTGCTTTGAAAGAGTAATTCAAATGGTGCATGTGTGTATCATCTTGATACTAAAAACTGTTTTGAAAAGGGTTTGTTAGGTTTGGTTTCAAGAGTTTCCTTTTTCCAGGGCTGTAATACATACGAAAAACTAAAAAAACTAAATGTAATAGAGTATAATCTCTCATACAGAGTGGGTGAGAACTGTTAGGTTCCTCCCTATCTTCAGCATTGAACCTCAAATTTTACAGTGATAAACATCGTATTGTACGTGTATTTTATTTTTCTCTGTATGGAGGTATGCAGCAAACCAGTCTGAGATTCAGTGGAAAGCCACATTATCCCTGACAACTACAAAAACAGGAGAGTTCCTTGCCCTTTGATTTCTATCCTGGCGGAACAATTACGTAAAAAAATTATTGTAATATTTTATTTTCAAGTTTCGTGCTTTTAGCTGAAATTCAATAAGCAATTTATTTTACATATTAGTCATATTATTGGTAATATTCTTCCACAACTTCAATAAGGTAAATGTAGAATCCAATATTTTGTTTTGAATGAGTTCCTAAGAGTTTTGAAAACAGCGTCTTAGCAAATGAACATTTTGCCAGAAATACACAGTGTTTTGCAGGTTGTTGTCTATGAATGGTAGAAGAGCTCTTGAGTTTTGGTCAATGTGGTTACTGAATGCATTTTGTGTGAAACGAATGAAAAATGAAACACAGTTTGGAACCCATGGACTTCTGTAGTGCACACTGTGTTAAGAGTTTTGCACATGTGGTTTTAGTTGTGCCCACTGTGCTTTAGCAATCGGAAAAAACTGTAAATCTGGGGCCGTATTCACAAAACATTTTAAGGCTAAGAGTAGGTCCTAAGGTCCTGATTTAGGAGTAACTCTCAAAAATAAGGGGCGTTTCACTCCTAATTTTAAGACTCCTAACTTTTTAAGATAAGTGTAATTCACAAAGCATTTTAGCGCTAAAACTAGCTCCTAAATCTATGAAAAGCTAGGAGTCCTCGAGAGGACTCCTAAGTCACTAAGAGTAATTCACAGACAACCATTTGATGGTGTTTTGGAGAGATTTAATGCTAGTGAGCTTTACAAAAGGTACCTTAATACCTGTAAGGGTTTAATGATCTTAGTAAAGCTATATTTAGAAATGATAGACACATTTATATTTATTACATTTATATAAAAAAATACTTATTAAGTTCCTTTTCCTGCAGTTGCTTTGGGTTTACGATGCGCTGAAAGTTACTGTTGGTGTCACGTTTGGGTTTAATTTGTTACTAGAGTAGGCCTATATGTGGCGCTTCGCAGCATCTCCTCCGTTCCACAGGTCCGCTACTGTATAGTTGCGCGTCTCGCCTTTCTCCTTCCGCGTGCACTTTACGATTTCGCCGGCTGTTTCTTAATTGTGAATTTCCTGGTTTGTCGCTGTCTGACTATTGCTGCATAGTCCGCCGTTGAGAGAAATACAGTGAGAGTGCATGGCGTGCAGCTGTTCAATGAGGATATTTTTTACGATTCAAATCATTGTAAAATGTAAAATTAATAGACCTATGTGGCGCTTTTGTAGGTTAATTTTGAACGAATGTGTGGGAAACCCTGCAGTATCTTGGTTTCATGTTAAATCAGTGTCACTTGTCATTAATTGTATATAAAAACTCTTTACTTTAATACAGCGACACGATATGGACAGTGTCTCCCACAGTACTTTAATACAGCGACACGATATGGACAGTCTCTCCCACAGTGTTTCTATCATAAATTCACTCTTAGCTCTCATTCCCTCTCAGCCAATCACTGTGGGCATAGAAGGTATGAACATGACATCATCCATAGCAACAGGGTCAACACCGCCCTCTAGTCTTAGCTTAGGAGTTCCTCCCACTCCTTAGTAAAAGTTGGTCTTATCAGCTTTGTGAATAGGTTTTAAGAAATTACTCCTTACTAAGAACTTTTAGTGCTCCTTAGGAGTACTCTTAGCGCTAAGATAAAATGTTTTGTGAATACGGCCCCAGGACCTTAGGACCTACTCTTAGCCTTAAAATGTTTTGTGAATACGACCCCAGAACAGCTGTAAGCCTTCAACCGCAGGCTTAAAACACATCTCTTCAGACTGCACTTTGACTAGGAAGCTGATACTAAACACCACACACAACACACACACACCACACACACACACACACACACACACACACACACACACACACACACACACACACACACACACACACACACACACACACACACACACACACACACACACACACACACACACACACACACACACACACACACACACACACACACACACACACACACACACACACACACACACACACACACACACACACACACACACACACACACACACACACACACACACACACACACACACACACACACACACACACACACAAATAAAAAAGTTTATTTGAAGCTATAGTACTTGCGTGATTCTTGTTGTTCTGAGTTTGTGAATGCTGCACTTATTGGAAGACGCTTTGGAGCAAAGCGTCAGCTAAATAAAATGTAATGTTAAGGTGAAGTTGGCAATTCTCGAGAATGCTTGTTATCAAACTAACTTTATAAAAACTCAGTGAATATCTTCTCACAATCCGTTACTTAGCCTACAACGGGCATGTTGCTAGCAACGTTGGGCCCCCTTTGTTTACATACCCCTTTAGCCCAAGATTTAATTTTCAGCACACACACAGATAGGTAGCGTATCATGAGGAGATATTCACTGATTTTATCATATGAATTTAATGAGAACCTCTCTGTTAATAGACAGGTAGTGGTCTTTGTTTCTGTATTTAATGAATCTTGTTTGCTTAGGTTCGACTAAGAATGTACCAAACGGCTAAAAAGGCAGATAATGGCTGCTACTCCTCCTGAGTATAATAATATGATTAGTCTTTTATCTTTGCTGTGTACCTGTGATTTGAATGTATCAGCTCCAGGGCTGATAATGCATCGTAGGAATTATATTTGGAAAGCCAAAAGCTGCTGATTCAAATCAAATGAAACACACACAGAGAAGTGGCAACTTCCTCTGTGGGAAACAGCAGTGGTAGCAAACAGGACATGCCACCCCTGACCCACTTCTAAATCACTTTGGCTCGCTTTACGAAAGAGTGAGATATCGGAAAAAAGTGCAAACTGGCGAGGAGCAGAGGAGAAAGGACAACTCGGAGTGAAGGAAACAAAATGCTGATGAGCAAGACTTGACAACAACAAGACTCTAAATACAAACAACCGATACATACTTCCCTCCCGAGACAGGCCAAGGCAAGCAAGATGAAGATTAGAGAAACACAGTACAATTCCAACTCCTGTCACAGAGTTGTAAAAAAAATCTAGGTAAAAGCAGAAAAGGGTACAGGATCACCATCCTGAATACAGAAGAACAAGGACTAGCCAGAAATATAGCACTGCCGAGATAATGTTGTACTTGGATGCGTGTAAGTAGCCTAGGTCTTCATGCATGTAGACCAGAGAAAAGGCTGTACATTGGCCAAGATTAGAGAGGCTACTGACACACCGTCATTGTGTCTTGGCCAAGAGCAATGAACTAATCTTAGATATTAACCAGAGCTCAGTTCTGCTTCAATGATCAAAGTGAAAATAGTTCCAGTTAAGAATGCTTTGATTCCAGTGCCAATCCAGTACAATGACATGGGTTATGAGCAGGAAAGCTTAGAGGCGGCTTAGTCTCACAAGCCACAGGTGAAAGGCAACATGTGCAGAAAGATAGACATACACAACCCTTCATCCCTCATTCTGTCCATCTCATTTCGCCCTAGGGAAGAGTATTACGGCCACGGACAAAAAACAATTCAGATAGGGGAGTTTTCTTTCACAATGCACTGCGAGAATAAATTCAAAATGTAGAGAATAAAGTGGAAATACAATTTAATGAATAAAGACAAAATACAAGTACAAGTAGGCTACAGGTAAAGGCTTCGTACACGTTGGAAAGATGTTAACACACTCAAACTTCTGGTATCAATAACTCATAAGTAAATGTTATTATAACACAAGCGATGTATCTTTGATATCGCCGTAATGCAGACAATGGGCTACAACCTAATTTTTTATGAAACAAGACCTTTAAGCTCAACTAATGATATATTGTTCTCTATGTGCAGCAGGCTGTGAGACGACAGCACAGGGACTGTCTAAAAAGCGCAACATAGAAGCATAGAATATTAACACCTTAATTCTTATACCACGCAGTTCAGTTAGTCGAGTACGTCTGGTCAGGTTGTAGCAAAAATGCATAATTTGAGTTTTAATATCATTTGAGTTATTGATCACGGAAGTTCTGTCAACATCTTTCCAGCTTTACCACAGTCTTGAACTGGAAAGTTTATTCTCGTCATTATATGCCGTCGTATTCATTAAATTGGTATTTCCACTTTAATCTTGGCATTTTTTCTTTATTCCCGAAGTGGATAATGAAAAAAAAAACGCCCTTCTCATTTTTCTTTCCCCGCCATGGCCTTAATACTCCTTCCGTACCCCCCCAACCAACCACACCAACCCTCAGACACACACAAACACACCCAGTTGTGCCTATTTGTGCCAATTTGTGCCAATGGAAATGCCCTCGAACACCCACCATCTGGCACAGGCTGAGGTTGTTGTGGAGGGGTGGAGAATGGAGAGGGAGGGAAGCATTTCCTGAGGAAGCAGCTGGCTGCCTGCAGGGCCTCCAGAATTGCAGGATTATAGGGATGCAAAGGTGAATGTGGCACAGACCACAGTGTACGGAGGGTGGCAGAACAGGGGTGATACCGTAAGAAAAGACCTAAGAACTTGTGGCCGTGATGCAGTGGTTGGTGTACAGAGGCTGAGAGCTGAGGTACAGATTACCCCCCAGAGCGAGGAACTCAGCTCTGTGTCCTTGAGGCTAACCTGGCCTAATTTTTAGCCTACATCTCACCACGTTCAGCTGTTTGGAAGGACAAGTGGGCAGAACAGCTTCTGCTGGCACCAGATAAAATCCATTAAAATAATGGATGTAGATGCTATAAACTGTCCTCATGTCATTAAGGCGAGACACTGAAGGCAAAACATTGCTTTTTCAAGCACTGGTCAATTTGGAGATTTTTGTCTATTTTACCATACATAACATGTCTTCTTCTTTCATAGGCCTAATTTACATTTAGGTTTTTATTTATTTAAACCTTGTCTGTTTGCATCTGTATATTTCTCCTATCCAACTATTTTTAACGCCCATAATCTCAACATTATTTTTTCTTTTCAATACTTTCAATAGTTATACTATTCTGAATGTTATTACTGAAGGATTTGTTAATATGTTGTTATTTATCTGATTTATGATACATTTCGTTCTTAAAAGCATGCCAGAAATGCATTTTTAAGACGAAAAAAGGTTGAATCCAAAATCTCTTCTGTAAAAATGTCACTTCAGTAGGGGAAACAGGGAACCATCCAAGCTGTGTACAGTAACGATGGGATGCTGGTGACCTCAACTGAGGAGGTAGTCTGCCGGCACTTTAAGGAACTTCTGAATCCGACTTACTACCATAGAGGCAGAGTTTGAGGCTGATGGGGGATCATCATCAGTTTCCCTGGTGTAAGTCCTCGAGGTGGTCAAACAACTTCACAGTGTAAAAGCCCCGGGGGTTGATGAGATCCGCCCAGAAATGCTGAAAGCTCTGCGTGTGGAGGGTCTGTCTTGGATGAGATGTCTCTTCAACACTGTGTGGAAGTCTGGGACAGTTTCAAAGGAGTGGCAGACCGAGGTGGTGGTTCCCCTGTTCAAAAAGGGGGACCAGAGAGTGTGTGACAACTACAGGGGTATCACACTTCTCAGCCTCCCAGGTAAAGTCTACTCCAAGGTGATCGAAAGGAGGGTTTGGCTGATAGTCGAAACTCAGAACAATGCCGATTCCATCCTGGACGTAGAACAATGGACCAGCTTTTTACTCTCCCAAGGATCTTGGAGGGGGCCTGGGAGTATGCCCATCCCATCTACATATGTTTTGTGGATCTGTAGAAGGCATATGACGGTGTTCCCCTGGAGATACTGTTGGAGGGGCTGCGGGAGTATGGGGTGTGGGGGTCCCTTCTCAGGGCCATCCAATCTCCGCCAGGGCTGCGCTTTATCACAAATCCTGTTTGTGTAATTCACGGACAGGATACTGAGGCATACACGTGATGGGGAGGGGTTGCAGTTTGGCGGGCTGAGGATCTTATTGCTGCTTTTTGCGGATGATGTGGTCCTCATCGGTGTGTGACCTTCAGCTCTCACTGGATTGGTTCACAGCCGAGTGTGAAGCGGCTGGGAAGAGGATCAGCATCTCTAAATCTGAGGCCATGGTTCTCAGAAGCAAACCAATGGATTGTCTACTATAGGTAGAGAATGAGTCCTTACCCTAGTGAGTCCTAGGAGTTCAAGTACCTGACGGCCTTGTTCACAAGTGAGGGGACAATGGAGAGTGAGATTGGCCGGAGAATCGGAGAAGTGGGGGCAAATTGCACTACCTTTATCGCACCGTTGGGACATCAAGAGAGCTGAGCCGGAAGGCAAAGCGCTCGATCTACCAGTCAATATGAATTCCTAAACTCACCTATGGTCATGAATCCTGGTTCACGATGGAAAATAATGTGAGAATGAGATCGTGGGTACAAGCAGCTGAATTGGGTTCTCTCAGGAGGGTGGCTGGCGTCTCCCTTAGAGATAGGGTAAGCTCAGTCATTTGTGAGGAACTTGGGGCAGAGTAGCTACTCCTTTGGGTAGAACCTTTATAAAGGAGTAGCTGCCCCCAGTCAGAGCTGGGAAGTTTGGAGTCCACTGGTACAGCTGCTGCCCTGCAAACGGCCCCGGATTAGCAGTTGATGATGATGATGATGTGAAAACATTGGATACTAATTTTGTACAACTGAAAAAAAGATTTTAAATTTGGCTTTATCTAACATATAGATTCTTTGGTTTTCAAAGAGATGCAAATTTACACATAATTAGTTGTTTTTCGCAATTTCTATAATTATTGAAACATTTCTGAAAAATAATCATTTTAGGGTCAGTTATCAACTGGCAAAGTTTCATTATGATATACATAAGTTAAATTGTTTTACTCTATTCACCTGCTGTGTCTCACCTAAAAATGTTCTACGAAATACATTACAATGAAATGACAATCATGTAACAAAAACCCTACTTAGGCTATATTCTTTGGCTAACCTTGTTTGTAATCATTTTGACATTGTTCACCTGTTGTTGCATTTAAGTAACTAAAGCATAATTTCTCCTTCAGCGATGGAAAGGCAGGATGAGATCATCCCTGAGCATCCGAACAACAGCAATATCCGGTGCAGTCCACAGGACAAGCGCTGCATCCAGAAGACCCTGGCCCGCCACCCTCCCAAATCCACCAATCAGAGAAGCAACACAGCCAGGGAGGAGACCAAGGCGGTGCTGGTGAGAGAAACAATCTTCTGATGTCTTATCAAAGTTCACAGAAAACCACAAACCCAGCCTTAGCCCCAGCAGGTGTTTCAGATTAAGGCTTTATAGCTCAAAAGCCACAAGACTAACAGTCAGGTTATAAAATTGTACAAATTACTTATTTACAGACCTTAACATTTAAATGCAGTCTTGCGAAATAAAGCACAGGTGCACATTGACATCAACATGCAATTTGCCGTTTAAACATTGGCAAGAGCAGGGCCATAACATTCCTACTGATCCTTAATAGGCTGCTTTTACCATATTTTTAGAACATTGTACAGAGGCTAACGCACATACAGTAAATGCCACAGAGACATAAAGATAGATACATTTAATTGTGCCAACCAGTTCAATTGAGATTATATTCTGTTTCTGTTCTATTTTATATATTTAGGGGGCCAAGCCCGAGAAGGGCTGGGACCGCGGTTTTGCAGAGCAACGCGGTTCCCAAGCCCTGCGGGGCAGGGAACCCTATTGTTTTTGTAGGGATTATTAGGGGGCCAAGCCCGAGTAGGGCTGGGAACCCTATTGATCTTGTAGGGATTATTATTATTATTTTTCTCCGCGTAAAAGTGGTGCTGCAGCCCAAACCGTAAAGGGTTGGGACATGCCACTTCCATGGCATATCCAGGTCCGTACCCCGTACGCAGACACAAAAATTCAGACATCCCGGCCACTAGGTGGCGCTACAACAAAGGAAAAGGCGTTTTGGGCTATAACTTCCGCACCGAAAGTCCGACAGTCAAAAACTTTATATCCACATATGCCCACAAGTCAGGTGCATCTTTTGAGATAGGCCACGCCCATTTGCGTATATATACATTTTTCGCTACATCGCAAAAACTGTGTCAGTCACCAAAACTACTCCTCGTACACTTTTCGCCCGATTTGGACGAAACCAAAAGCATTATGCTCTACTGACTCCCACGAGCAAAAGCTGGTAAAATAATTTTTCTACGACCATCGGAAGACCAAACGGTAGCGCTTTAAAGATTCGCGCTAATCCGTAAAAAAAAAAAAAACAAGGGATTTTCTTGAAACTCAAGGGAGACTATCATGGGGCATACCTGAGTCTATAAAAAAAATATGGCCAAGAAATTCCTATGTATGCCGGACTTATTAAACAAATTAGTTTTTAAATTTTTTTGCCTCTTTTCGCCATTTCCTAAGTCTTTCGGCGGGAAAATGGGAAAATTCAAAAAAGTGTCTTTAGAATGGAGAGGTTGACAATTTGATTTTGCTATAACTCCCCAACCGAACATCGCACATTCAAAAACTTGACATCCTCTTGTTCGGTACATTGAGCTGCATCTTTCTATATAACACAGTTTTGCGAATGTCATCCATAGGGGGCGCCAAAACCACAAAAAGCATAGAAAACACGTTTGGGGCTATAACTCCCAGACCGAACATCCCACATTCAAAAACTTTACATCCCCGGATTCCGTAAATCGAGGGGCCGGCGCCGCGGACGACGACGCCCGATCCCGAGTCGCGTCGAGTTGGCCCCCGTTCATAACTGCTTGCAGTTCTAGTTATTATTATTATTATTATTCTTCCATGTTTAGAACTGGTGCTGCAGCCCAAACCGTAAAGGGTTGGGACATGCCACTTGCATCACTAGTTCAGACCCACGGTCTCTCAGCATACACAAAAATTCAGACATGCCGGCCACTAGGTGGCGCTACAACAAAGGAAAAGGCGTTTTGGGCTATAACTTCCGCACCGAAAGTCCGACAGTCAAAAACTTTATATCCACAGATGCCCACAAGTCAGCTGCATCTTTTGAGATAGGCCACGCCCATTTGCGTATATATAGATTTTTCGCTACATCGCAAAAACTGTGTCAGTCACCAAAACATACTCCTCCTACAGTTTTCGCCCGATTTGGACGAAACCAAAAGCATTATGCTCTACCAACTCCCACGAGCAAAAGTTGGTAAAATAATTTCTCTACGACCATCGGAAGACCAAACGGTAGCGCTTTAAAGATTTGCGAAAATTCGCTAAAAAAAAAAAAAAAAGGGATTTTCTTGAAACTCAAGGGAGACTATCATGGGGCATACCTGAGTCTATAAAAACAATATGAGCAAGAAATTCCTATGTATGCCGGACTTATTAAAAAAAAGAGTTTTTCAATTTTTTTGCCTCTTTTCGCCATTTCCTAAGTCTTTCGGCGGGAAAATGGGAAAATTCAAAAAAGTGTCTTTACAATGGAGAGGTTCACAATTTCATTTTGCTCATAACTCCCCAACCAAACATCGCACATTGAAAAATTTAACATCCACTTGTTCGGTACATTGAGCTGCATCTTTCTATCTAACGTAGTTTTGCGAATGTCATCCATAGGGGGCGCCAAAACCACAAAAAGCAAAGAAAACGCGTTTGGGGCTATAACTCCCACACCGAACATCGCACATTCAAAAACTTTACATCCCCGGATTCCGTGAAGCGAGGGGCCGGCACCGCGGACGACGACGCCCGATCCCGAGTCGCGTGGGAGGCTTGGCCCCCGTTCACAACTGCTTGCAGTTCTAGTTTAAGTTGTTATTTGAGTGCAGTGCAGGGCTGTGCTAGAACGATGTAGGGTTTAGCGATGAGCAATAGACCTTCCCAACTGAAGGGGCGGCACCAACGCATACATTTCAAAATACCACTGCATGCAATTTGTCAGCACCATGACTGACTACCACCCATCAGAGCAATGAACAAGGATACGTACCGTATTTTCCGCACTATAAGGTGCACTTAAAAACCAGATTTGACGACAGTGCGCTTTATAATCCGGTGCGCTTTATATATGGATCAATTGGTTAATTGGTTGATCCATACTGGTTGTACACGGCGCTCAAGGCGCTCTGTCAAAATGTTTCAGTAGGAAAAACCAATAAAAACTATTTAATAATAATACAATGTTTCAGTACGACTGGTAAACTACAAAGCCGCATCGCATGCAGCATTACGGCTACCGTAGTCAGTAAACTTTTATTTTGAAGCAGAAACACTAAGCGCTTCCTAGTTTCCAGCCCCGCTGCGCTTCCATCACACTATTTTCGCCCGACCGCACCAGGCTTTTCTCGCTTGTGTGATAATCCCCTCGTGCTGTTTTGTTGACATTCCCTTTAGCACAGCTCCATCTACGCAACCCCAGTCAAACGTTTGACTGCAGTATCTTCTATTCTATGTGCCTTATAATCCGGTGCGCCCTATACAGTTCTAAAATAGGCCATTCATTGAAGGTGCGCCTTATAATCCGGTGCGCCTTATAGTGCGGAAAATACGGTAAACCCCAAAAGTTTAGCGTCCAGCGGGGCTAACTGGTAAATTAAGCTTTTGCCGTATCCGGTCGGCAAAACAGCAAATACATCTTCCTTGCTAATTAAAGATTTGAGTGTGGCCTTCTGTTCATAGGTCCAAATCGTTAAGTCTTGAGGCAAAAGCCATTTCAAACAAAGTTTCTGCAGTCATTGTCGTTTACAATCACGACCTCGACGGCGCATCACTGTCGTAATCCGGTTACGCCCGCCAATATCAGAAAGTACGATTTGATTGGTCAGTCGGAATTTAACAAAGTTGATGAGCTCCAATGGTTCGTACTCAGAGTAAGCTGCAGAGCGAATTTAAATTTGCTACTGCGAATCCTGATTTCCAGGGTTGAGCCCACAGTAGATTGATTGAAAACACTGCCACAATGATGCATTCAGATGGTTGGCTTGGGAATTCAATTTAGCCTCATCCTCTCACTCAGCACTATTCACATCTTGCAAAAACAAAGTAAGGGTGTTGCATTTTGTTAGTGTCAAATTAAAAGCTTTGGAATCTTCAGTTCAGCCATCACCCCAACATCAAAATGGCAAAACACACTGTATTTCTAATACTAAGGAAACTCTTTGTGCAATTGCTGTTCCGGACTCCCATGAGCACTGGAAGCAATATGCTCAGCAAGTTAAATGTAGGTTGTTTGTGAGGAAACATCTTTTACTTTCCACATCAATTCACATTACTTTCCTTATCTTAATTTGACATTGCTCAATACTTTACTGACTTATTGAATTTATATCTTAGAAGGTGGAGACTGCGATTCTGAAAAACGCTTGTTGTCAAAAACAGTTAATCTCTCCTCACTATCCGCTTGAACAGTGTGTGCTCGCTGAAAAAATAATCTGTTTACTTAGCCTAAGCTATGTAAACTGGTATGTAGACAAATGTAAACATACTGTAGCTAGCAACATCCCCATTAACAGAGCCTAGGCTGTGTATTAACACTGGATTTTTTCATCGTACGGACAGGTATCCACCATCCACTTACCATGGTGGATTTTTTTTATTGACCTAAACTTTTTTAACAACGCAGTTTAATTATGCCACTGCAAAAAATATCCACCTACATCCACGTCTAGAACTCTGCCGAAGTGAATAAACATATCAAAACTGATTACTCCTACAGGCTCCATGTCGTGCCGAGCTACAGAGAGCATTGGACAGATTGGCATCAAATTCTCGCACACATGACGACCTCTTCACAATCCCCATACCCAACTGTGACAAGAACGGAGATTTCCATGCTAAACAGGTTTGTGCTTTCAAGTAGACACTCATTATGAGCAATACAAAGCTCATAGGGATGCACCATATTAACGGCACGCTATCAGTCTCAGCAGATATTGGTTCTAAAAGGAAATGTCGGCCCGAGGATGATGTGCGCTGTGTCAATCTGCAGCAGAGCGAAGGAGAAGCTCAAAATCTTTTACATAATGTCAATTTAAATATGTTTCATATTTTACAAAAGGAATGCATATTACATAATTTTAAGCATTGTATTTCATGTCTGCATTTGCAAGTGGGCTAACATGATAAGAGTAGGCATGATAACATGTAAATTCATCTAAAAGATTTGATGATATCTGCATGTGGGAAAACAGAGAATATACAGTATTTCTATTTATCGGTATCGATATCGGCTATTGGCCAAATGTGTTGTACTATATTGGTGTATAGGATTTGTGCAGAAACATCCAATATCGTGGGGACCCTTCCGGGTCATGGTGTTGAGGGCATCTCTACGTGCGCTCCTCTTTTGATTAAGAATGTATATGATTTAAGTGTGATGTAACTCGTCTTACACCCAGCGACTGAACATTGTGTTCTTGCATTTGTATACTGTCAACCACAAAACGTGACACGCAAGTAGCCAAAGAAAACCAAGGAAACAGCTAGCCAGAGCGAGGCTAGTCCTCCTGCTAACGGAAGAGCTACTAGATGGTATCCGCTTGGTTGTATCATCTATGCGCAAAGACATCCTGTCCTAGCTGCGGAACTCAATTACCTTGCTACAACCAGGGTGACTGAAAATGAACAGAAAATTGGGGACGGGGATAGGGATAAATTAGTGGGTTGGGGAACAGGAAGGTGGTTTTTCTTCTTTCTACCTATTCTGATGTTGTATATTACTCTGTTTGATTGCATATTGTGAAAAACCAATATTGTGCATCCCTAGCTCATACAAATAAAAATGCCAATCTTAATACTTTGATTTGTGTTTTCAAACCACATCAACAATGTGTGGGCCAAGAGTCAAAACATGCCTGCAGCCGCTGAAATATTGCCTGACTAGTTTAACATCAACACACAAGTGTTTCCAAGTGGACTGACGCAGTGATGCCAAGACATTATTTCTCTAAGCTCACACGAAAAGTGATTTACTTTAAGACATCAACTGTTGAACTTCTTGTGTTAAAGTGGTTTTCCCATAAACTGTATGACAATATTCCCCTGTACTGCTGTGATGGAGACAATTAGCTCTTGGATGTAGTGACGTGCTTTTTGGCCTTTGCAGGATTGGGCAACTATGCAGATAAAAGAAAACATAAAAAACACAGATAAGAGCGCTCTCAGTCTATATGCAAACAAAGCAGTAGACGCAGAGTCAGTGATGAAGGGAAAGCTCTGCTAAGGCACCAGTCACCCATAGTCTGAGTGAGTTGTGTGGATTGTGTAACATGGTTAAAGTGTCTCTGTCCGGGCACATTCACAGGCATCTGTTTACTGTTTAACTAAAATTGCACTGTGATAAAAACCTATTGGGAAGTAAAGCACAGGTCATGAGCGAGACCTGGGAATCATTTCATGGCACGGTTGCTCAGAGATTCCTAACTGGACCTGGGGGCTCTTTGAAACTGGCTATCAGACAGAAAAAGTACAAAATCACGCAATACATTTTGTTTTACAGGAATTGTTAAAAGTTCACACGAAGGAGGCTTTGAATCGAATGAACAAAATAATTGAAACATCTCTCACAGTTTGCTTAAGGCTACTTTAAGTGCCAGCTGGGTATAGTTTGCTTTAATGCTTGATTCTGTTTTTCGGGTAAGTAGACAGAATTTTACTTGATATGGTCTGGTGCCAAAACAGTGTTATACCTGACAAACTCCAGTCATTTGATCTTTCATTAAGGAAAAACCAAGAGTTGCAGAAACAATAAAAACGTCTAGTAAAGCTCTGAAAACCAGGTCCAAGAGAATCAAAACTAGTCTGTAACCTCTTACCTAGTGCTCTGTTTTAAATAAACAACAATCAAGTGATTCTTGGGGGCAGCTCAACAAGCTGTAAACACAACACTGAGAAATAATAACCTAGTACAATATGGTAAAAAGTATTGTACAGTGCGTTGTAGAGACTTTTTGTTGAGCAAAGCTACCTGCTGCTGCTAAAAGGAACTATTCTACATCTTTTTTTCTTCTCAGTGTAATCCGGCACGTGATGGCCTGCGGGGAAAGTGCTGGTGTGTGGACCAGAAGACGGGCCTAAGGCTGCCGGGCCCGTTGGAGCTGCGAGGGGAGCTGGACTGTCACCTGTTAATGACTGCTACTCTGAGATATTGAGGGAGTGCGAGCAGTGGCAGTGGGGGTGGGTTCAGGACCAGCCGGACTCAACTGGTGCTGCTTATTAGAAAAACTATATGCGGAAAGGACTTCGCTCTAAAGCCTGGCTTCACCTGAGGCCGACGGTACTCGAGCCTATTCAACAAAAGGAAACCATTGAGTTGAGTTCTTTTGCTATTTTGTTCCTGTGTGTGAGAGTGTGTGATCTCTTGAGTCTTTTGAGCACTTGTTGTGTATTGTTTATACTTTTTGGACTTAAAGACAGCTAGTCTTTAGACACATGCGCTTTGAAGTAACAGGTATAAGAAAAAAAATTGCACAGCTAATTTAAAGTTGTGGTCTTTGTTAGACATCAAAATGTGCTGTTTTCTCTAGTCATACTTCTATATTCAGTAGATTATTCTGAAAAAGAAAATGTTCAACCCCCACCTGCTAATCAGACCTGAGATACAACAGGAGTTGTTAGAATTTGTTTGATTCTTTCTGCAACAGTAGATCAGTTTAAATGACTGCACCAGGATAACTTCCAGAAAAACTATCAATTGCAGGATTGTGTATTAGTTAGACACAATGTGTGTAATTGGTTGTAACGTGTGGCTCTTATTCACAGTCCCATATGTGGTAAACCCACCCATCTGGTAAGTAGGTTCAAACAAACTATAAAATGTTTGTAAAAACACAAGTCTAGTTTAGCGATGGCTCAAAATAGTATCAATTGAAGATTAGATGAGAACAAAGGAAAGCAAGAATCTACTGCATTGAGTTACCAGATGAAAAGCCATATATTTTCACAACATCAAGACCAAAGTGAAAAGTGAGATTTATTGGAAAAACTGTATCACTGCCAGACTAAATTTGCATCATCATCACCCTGCGGTTAACTCTGCATCCTCCTCTTATTGCTGACGAGCTCTATATAGCATCACGGTCCAGAAGGACTTGCAGCATAGCAGGGCTAGAACCTCTGTAAACTGCTGAATGCTGATAGGATAATCTTGTTTCTCCAGCTGGTGCTAAGATGCCAGTGTGACTCTCTTGTCTGTATGAATATGCTTCGAGATACAGGATGTTCTCCAAACAGACTGCTTGGCAGAACCTTAGTGGTGCTATGTACTGAGTGTGCCAAAATACAAAACAAAACAAAAAATGGCTTTGCTCTTTTTGGGCATTGTTTAAGATTGGAACAGAAGACTGGGGTTTTCAGAACGTAGTAGCATCCTTAAGTGTGATGATCCCCTAAATATGTGACCATCTAAACTAGCTATAGATAAGTGTATTTTCATTGTTATCGTTAATATATACAATAAATAACATCCCCCATTGGCTTTGCACTATCAATGTTCAAATTGCCAATGTTGTAAATTGCAGGTATAATGTGTTTTAAATATACATGCAAGGTGAAATCAGCTGGAATGGTTAAGCTCCTGGAAACATAGCAACTCCTAGTTAACATTAAGCTTTCAATGGAGAGGCAGAATTTCCTCTGCTTATCTGACATTAGTTCTCTGTCTGAAGGTTGTCTGTAGTGCATCACACTCATTATTAAAACTGTGTATTACCAGCGCATTGAATATTTTAGATATCGAAGGCAAGGCTTGTTTTGTTCATATAGCAAGTTGATGTACTGTCATGCATTATGAGTTCAGGGCAGAATGGCAGGTTTAAGCTAGCCAGATTTGGACAGCCTGCTCAATATGTTTCATATGAAACCTTGGTTAATATTGACTCAAGTATTGATGTTGGTGTCACTCTGGCAGTTTGAGTCTGGGCCTTATAAATCCATCAGTACTGCTAGATATAATGAGTATATATTTACAGCAACTGTTACACAATAGATTTTTGGTAATCTATAAAGTGTAACTGTTGTCGCAGATGAATTAAAAAGGCCATGAAAACTATTATGCATTTTTTTGCACTTTTTTCCATGTGGAATTTGGTCAAATATTGTATAGTTGCAGTAGTATATGCATATATAAATAGAGTCTGGTACAAGTAAAATGCTCTACTTTTGGTGCCATTATCAATAATTTATTGTGCAAGCTTTAGTTGCTGTCCCCACTCATAAAACTTGGGCATTTTGGAGATTTTAAACAATCCATTTACTATTTGTACACATACAAACTTGGGAGGGTTTTTTTAAGTGAACTTTAGTTTTCTATAATATAGCCCTAAAACTCCTGGAAATGGGAAGATGCTTAGATGTACTATTAGGGTTATTGTAAAATAAACTACTCAAAGGTAAGGTAACCTATTTTCTAGTCTCAATGTTGGCCTAGCTTTTTGGTCACATACAGTCAGAACTGCCAATAAATGAATTCTTCACTGAAGCCAATGTTGAATTTATAACCTTGTTGGAAATAGTACAATGCCTCTTGACGCCTGACAATTTTGCTTGTCACTAAAGAAATACATGTTTCCAAAGGTAGTTCAGTAAAACACAGACAGATAGAAGATGGTATGGAAGGGGAATCAATGCCACAGCTTACCAACACCAACCAAATATCTTGAAATGTGTTCCAAAGACTAAAGCAAAATATCTGTAAATGTCAAAACTAATTTGGTTAATGTGTGAAAACAAAACAGTTCCAGCAATATCCTAACTTATAATTCACCGACTAATCATGTATTAATAAACACACTCAAACCGACTCTCTGTTTAACAATCCTAATCTATGAGAGCAAAGACAAACGATTTTGGCTTTGCTTTTGTATAGGCCTCCTAACTACTTCAACTGTTTATTAAGATATAGGACGATGCTTGATCTCTAACTTTGCTGTACTGAACTGTAATTGCATTTCTTGAGAATAGACTGTTTCTGTTTGCCTTTGATATTATATATTAATGTGTAGAAAATATGGAGTAATGTTTGCATGCAATGGACTGGGGTTGGAAACAGTTATGGATCTATGTATCTTGTCCAGAACACGACCGTTATATTCAAACACTGAGGTGATCAAACAACTGAAATATAGACATTCAACCAATTAAATGATCAGTTATATTGTAAATGTTTACCAGATGAAAATGTACATTGTAATACATCAATTAAAACACTTAAGAAACTAAAATGCTGTTGCTGTCATTAATATTGTTATTATTGTTATTATTTATTATTATTATTATTATTAGTATTGTTATTATTAGTATTATTAGTAACTATTAGTAATTAATAAAAAGTAATAATATTAGAAGTGTCTTATTTATCTATTGCCAACTGTATATTCATATATATTTGCTTTGTAGTTTTTAGTTGTTACTGATACTAATTTATAGATGGCAGCGTTTCTGGAGCACACTTGTTGTCAAAACCGTGAATATCTCTCGCGACCTGGTACTGTGTTCACTGAAAAAAAAAAAAATGTAATACACAGCACAGTCTTTGTGAATAGGTAAGTAAACAAAGGGGGTCCATCTTAGTAACATAGACGTTTACAGAGCCACTATGTAGCGGCTCCATGGAGATTTTATCTGATTTTGACAAAAATCCATTTAAACAATGTTCTCCAGAATCTCTGACTCCACCTTTAACGTCCATCAAAGGTTATTGTTTAAAACTCAGTTATATGGGCTGTTTTGGTTAAGTGTTCGATTTTTGTTTGAAGTTTGTTTTTCAATTGTAAAAATTGTTTAAATTTGTATTGTTAGGACGGTATATTGTTATTAGATATTTTAACTGAAATATTTCTATCTGCTTCAAAGGTATGGTAGTATACTGTAAACTACTGTATTGTTAAGCATGGTGTGAGTCGAAAGCAATAACTAACTGTATATTTTAATAATGATGTGTGACTGTTTGCAGAAAATGCAGCATGTCCAACTATGTTCCAAATCAATGAAGAGCAAGCAAAGCAGGTCTAGATTATGTGACAAATCAAAGAGACACAAATCTTTAAATAAAAGATTGCAAGGTAGGACATCATTAATGATGGCGACATAATGATGATGAACTTCCCGTTTACATTTAAATGTGTGATACGCAAATGTAGCTGTGGTTTGTTCCCCCCCCCCTCCCCCCTACATTAACATTGAGACGGGTATGTTTCCCAGAGTCGATCGTGAATGCTGGCAATACCAACAGGTTAATTCACACAAAAGGAATTTGTCCCAAAAATAACTCTTGAATGATACATCATAATAATCTGAATACAGGGGCTTCTAAAAATACCTCCACCGTCCACCACCAGAGTAAACTTTCAAGTCTGCTTAGTTCCACTGCCTGAGTCTATTTTGGTGAGCTCTACACAGGCTTAAAAATCGGGTCTGAATCTGCATTACAAGAGCAGCTTTAAAATGTCACAGGCCCTGTGTTGCCCCTGGGCATCCACAATTCCACAGCTGTGCCTGGGAGGGAGGCCCTGTGTTAGTGTATGTGTTTAGCTTGCACAGTAGCTTACAGGAAGCATGTGACCTCCAGCCTACCTCCAGATGTAGTCCATCATAGGTGTCCAACGCTGTAGACCTGGCATCTAATCCCCGTCCCATCCACACAGCATTCTCGCTATTGCCCAGTGAATGATGATCCCCACACCTGCAGATGAGATCACAACCATGTCTTTACGCATATTATACAGGATGCAGGTCAAGCAGAAATAAAAATAAGCTCTCAAGTGTGTGTGTAAACAGAAAGACAGGGGGTCACAATGAACACAATCAATTAACAAATCCAAAACAAGTTCTATTCAGGTTGAATGGACATCGATGGAGCCTAAATCCCACAGCTTTGGTTTATATTCTTTAGGGAACACACTATTACAACTACTGACCTGGGCGGCTCTCGCACAATGTGACCAAGAATGCAAAGTATTTCAGTTCTCACAACAAGGGGAGCAGTGAATAGGGCAACCTTGATTTTTTTCAAAAGCTTAGTAGCCTGTGAGGCGTCCATAATGCAACTTACGGTATGTGACATAATAAAGTAATTCCAACTTTTTAATGTATTTATTTTTTATTTCATAGCATTATTACCTTGTAGAAAAGAATGCATGTGAACGGTGGAGCATCTACACTAACATGTATTGAAGCAGTTATTTTGCAGTCAGGTTAACAATGTAGGTCAGCTTTTCGCTTCTATACCACTATAAAGTAAACAGGCTTGTTTCTGACAAGTCTACCAATGATGCACATCTGAACCTTGAACATTACACTACTAGTATGTAGGTGAAATGTGCTGTTATGATACCTTGTCTTTTTTAATCTAAAAACCATGATTCCTTGATGAGAAGAAAGATGTTTCTGCTGTCATATGAATAAAGCTAGTGCTGCAGTGGTGACAGTTGAGAGCGATGAGCATCAGCATCGACGAAAGCAACATCTGTAATGAGGAGAGGGGTGGGGGTGTAATTCTGGAAGATTCTGCAGGAATCTTACGAGTGGACCCCTTTTCATTCGTTTATTGTGGGGACTGTTTCTCAGAGCTAGGTGGTTAGCCTCCCTGTCAAAAGCCACAACGTACACACTGTGGTGGGGACTAAAGGTTTTAGGGTGAGTTTTCTGGCCATCACTTTAGCATACATGCTTGCTTGTCACCATCAAAATCTATGGGAATGTGTATATCTCTAGATGTGTTGGTTTGACTTGACGTTGCATGCTAAATATATCAGTCATTTTTCGTTTCATTCAGAGAGCTAAGCTACGTAAGCAGCTAGCCGTCCTCTTGCTGTCTATTCAAACCATCTAACGTTATTTTAACCGATGAGCTACGCTAACCAAATATCATTCATTTCTTACGTTACTTTCATAACAATGTAACTACACTTGGGCACACACGTTAACCACTGCTATTTGTATCGTTGGCGTGTATTGCAGCAGAGCTCACCTAGCGAAAAATAATTAAGCTACATTAGATTAGCATTGTTGCTAACGCGGCCAGTGTATTTGACTCCGCAGATGTAGCCGTAAAACCAACGTTGAAAAACCTTAACGAAAACGTCAACCACCGGTCCTATTTCGACTATTATCGTGTCCAAATTGTCATAACTCTTTTGGCATTCAACCCATTCAATTAAATACACGCTTTCATCGATACAATTGGATTTATGTTGCCAACATATGGCTTTTACGTTTTATCCTCAAATCTCCCCAGACTGTAGGCTAACTTCGAGCTAACGTCGATGCTAGCCAGCCCTGTTGTCTCACCATCGTCACCGACATCAATTTGTTTTGTGTTGTGTGAGCCACACTTGTCAACCCAGTTCATCTTCTCAATGCAACATAACATGTTGTTGTGCTCTAATATGTGTTTATTACAGAGCCGATGCCTGTTATAGACTGATACCTACTCCTCACTGCAAAGATGTCAAGTAAGGAACTGGGAGGGTTTCAGCTTATATGTGATATTAATCTTTATTCAGCTCATAATCAGTTAATATCAATATTCCAAAACATCAACCCAGTTATTTCCATTAAAGTATGAGATAATAATAACTGTAATAATGCATTAAGTCTATTGATGTATACCAAAGCATTCAGGTGGTTTAGGTCTGATTTTGTATTGATAGGTTTGTTTCATGTTATTTAATTTCGTTAACCTGTCAGGCAAATACTTGGTTTGTTAATCTGGCCAAATGGTAATGGTAGCCTACTTATTATAGTTTCAGTGGACTGATGCTGATTTTGGTCCTTTTCTTTCAAAACAGAGAGGCCATCCTATGCCCCTCCCCCTCCCCCTGCCCCTACAACCGTAAGTATTCCTAACTAAGTGCACCACCTAATATTATCTGCGTATCCGTAATCAAGCTGATGTTGCTGCTTGGAGACAGTTTTATGAAGTGATTGGCCTTTTTGGTTGAATCCACAACACCCATTGTAACATACTGGTATACCGATTCACTACTGCTTCTGAAAACATACTGTCCTTACAGCCCTGGCATGAATGCAAGTGTCTTTACTTTGCATTTTTCCAGCTTCTTCCACTGATTTCTTTTTACATTTTTTGTCATGGGCTTTCCGTCCTCCTTCTTTTATGCCTTGGCTCATTCGTATATCTGTCTCAATTGTTTCCATCAGCAATTGCCCAACACTCCTGGGTTTGTGGGGTACAACCCATACAGCCACCTGGCCTACAACAACTACAGACTGGGAGGGAGCCAAAGCAGCAACAGTCGGGTAACGGTATGAAAAAACAACGTGACTTAAAAATATCATGCAGGCCCATGGGGGAAAAAAACAACAACAAAAAACTGTCACACATAACAGTCAACTAATCAAAGGAAGATACTGCAGAAGCTTTTGCGAGCATCAGTAGCTTTGGAGCTTTACATAAGATTGTACCTTTGCTTTGTTTAGAGAACAAGATTAGATGTAAATATCTCACACAATAGTTGGCACGAGAAGCCTGATGCATTCCATTACTGAGACTGAATCTGACATTTTTGGTCATCCCAAACTCCCTCTGCCTCCTCCATCCCAATGCAGATTGGCTAAGAGTCCATCTGTGTGTATTGGAAATACCACCTGCCTTTCAAAGTCTGCATTTCTGACAGCCATGTGAAGTAACCCATGCCATCAGTGTTGCCATGGCATTACAGACTTGCTGCTCGGCATTGCTCTGGCTTCTGCGCAGTAATTAAGTCGCTGCATGCAAGCTGTGGTATGCTGACTCTGATAATGGCACTACGGGAAAATCTCTGCTTAAGTGAGATTGTTGTATTTCTTTCCACAGTCAGCAGTGTTCCACTGTACTCTGTGGTGTTCCATACTTGTCATAGCCTCAATCTAACATTAATTAAATGGAGTTAAATGAAGTGATTAAATTACTTAAATGTTGCATTTGATTTCCAATTCTTATTTTACGGTAGGTCTATGTAAAATGACATAACCATGCACACGGTCTGACGCAGACTAGCTGTGTCAGAGTGTTTAAGGTGAGCCTTAAGGTGAGTTCTTTTTCTTTCTTTAGCAGAACTCTCCCTGGAATAAATATCCCAAAGCCACCAAAGCCACCTGATAAGCCATTGATGCCATATATGAGATATAGCCGTAAGGTAAGTTCACATAATGGAATTGCTGCTTTTTTGCATCATCTTGTGCTTTGTTGTGAAACAGGGATTCTTTGCCTTTAAAAAGGTGCAGTGTGTAAAGGGAACACATTTTTTAGAACAGAATTGGTAAAAATGGAAAATAATATTCACATGTTCTAAATAGTGTATTATCGCTCAAACATACTTTTTATTATTTTGTTACCTTTGATTGAGCAATGTATATCTACATAGGAGCCAGGCGCACCGCCATGTTGCACAGCCATGTTTCTACAGTAGCACACAGAGGACAAACTTAACAGCCTTACAAGTGTATATATGTATAGTGAGTGTCCACCAGAAATGCGGCTGTTGGAAGACGAAGAAAAAGTACTATAGAATAAATAGCTAAATGCATCCTTACATCATCTATTGATATTGTGGAAGACTTGAGACAGTGATGGATGATGCCATCTTCAGTTACTGGCTTCTAGTCCTTGAAAGCCACTGTAGCTTGTGTTAATTCTCTGAACAGGAGGGGTTAACACGGAGCATTGCAATCTACATTTCTCACCATTAGATGAAGCCAAAATACACCTTTATTACACACTGCACCGTTAAGGTATTCTATTCAGCTCAGAATAAGTAAGACGTATATTGTGTTTCAGACACAAGTGCATGTTTATCAAGGTAAGCCAGGACTTTGCTAGGACTGTCCAGACTGATTTATCAACTTGGAGATGGAGCTTAAAGCACTCGGCCTCCTCTGGTTTGTGACCTCTCTGCAAAGAGATATCAACTTATAGCCCCTCCGACCCAACCCAACCCATGTCTGGTTCTCATCACCAGGTTTGGGATCAAGTAAAAGCCTCCAATCCTGATCTGAAGCTATGGGAAATTGGGAAGATAATCGGTGGCATGTGGAGGGACCTCACTGATGAGGAGAAACAGGATTATTTGAATGACTACGAAGCAGAGAAGGTTGGTTGTTTTACAAGGTGGTGTTGAAGCAGGTTTTCTCATGTGGGTCCACCGCTGTCGTGGGTCTCCTAGTCATCATTCCTTCCTCTAATAGTAAAACTCTTTTTCCTGGTTGTAGTTGACTGAAAGAAGGGTTTGACATGTTGTGTCTGCTGGCTTTCTCCTCGTATTCCTGTCCTCTTCTTCCCCGTAGATTGAGTACAATGAGAGCATGAAGGCCTATCACAACTCCCCAGCCTACCTGGCCTACGTCGCTGCAAAGAGCCGAGCCGAGGCTGCTCTGGAAGAGGAGAGCCGTCAGAGGCAGTCCAGACTGGACAAGGGCGAGCCTTACATGAGTATTCAGCCAGCCGACGATCCAGATGGTAAGGCCACTCAGCTAAATGCTTTGTCTCCCAAGGTTTAGAGCACTATGATAGAGCAGTTATTACTGGAGTACGATCACACAGAGCTGCCAGCTATCCACAGACTGTTATCTAGTTTTCTCCAATTCTTCTACAGTACAACCCTCCATATTTTTGATAATGCTACCCTTTTAAATGTCTTTTAAGCTCCAAGTCTTTGTTTTGCACAACTGTTTACATTGTGCACCTGTTCTTGGATTTGGATAGACGTCTTTGCAAAAATGTACATTCTTTTCTCTGTTGTTTTAAAGCCTGACACGTACACACACGCCAGAAGAAGGCATTTTGAGTTACACCCACCTCAAGGAAACGATGCTTGTCTAGGGTCTGGCTGGGTTACGCTAGAAGATAATGATGTACAGGAACTACTGATAAAACTCATTTCTATTTAGGAACACCCTTGTCTATAAAAAATGTCAGAGCTGGTATCTCAGAGGGTTATGTTCTCAACAGACTGCACATACTACATAAATGATTAAATATAAGGTTTAGCTCCCCAGGTGGCTGGCTACATACTCCGAAATTGTGCTTTGTTAATACAGTCAGTCTTACAGAGATTCGACCCTAAGCTGCTGCCATATTGTTTCCCCTTTTCTGTTTCCAACAGCATTAAAAAAAATCTCACAAAAATAAAGTGCCTGCCAGTGATATACAGCCACCAGCAGCCATCGATAGATCATTATTTACACAGTGGAACCAGCAAAACAAATTGTAACTATATTTGTGGAAATGTTGCCCTTGGTGTAATGTTATTAATACAAGGCATTCAGGAGGTTTAACTTGTGTAAAATGATCTACACATTTTACGGCATTTGTGAACATAATAGAAGCTTAATTCTAACACTACCTTCTTTCAGAATGTTTTACCTCCCCTGACTGTTTTTTGTTGTGGTGTAAGACCACCACATGAGCACAATGTTGAAGAATTGAGACATAAAAAGGGAACCAATTGGTAAATAAATATGCAGATAAAGAAAGTAATCACACATTTTCTAAAACCTTTATCGTTTCATCCGGATATAATTCTTTATCTCCAGTGTGTGGAAAAAGTAATTACAGATGACTATTATTTTCTTAGGGCACTGTAAATGAACTGTGTTTGGATTGTACCTCAGTGCTTTATCATGCTCTATTAAATGGAAAAGGAGAATACATTATAGACAAAGAAGAACATTTGATTACAAATGAAAATTGCAGACTACATCTTGAAACTTCTGTCCACATACAGTGGGTTATAATTGTCCCACTCCCCTAACAATAACTGCTCTGCTTTGCTTAAGGATGTATTTTGAGGTGATCGTCTATACTTACCTCAAACTTGGTCAAAATATTGAGCAATACTTTCAATGTTTATAGTTTCTTGATTCAGAGTTGTATCACTTCTTGTCATTTGTGCCGTAGTTTGCCGAAGCCTTTAATACTTGTTGATGGTGACTGTTACACATGTCTTCTCTTTCCCTTGAAACAGGCATGTAAAAAAATATTTCCTTATACAGCCCTAGCGAGTTAGCAACTCATGTTTTTTTTTATTTTTTTTATAAATGTCTCAGAATACGACGATGGGTTTTCTATAAAGCACTCGGCTGCGTCTCGTTTCCAACGCAACCACCGTCTGATCAGTGAGATCCTAAGTGAGAGCGTAGTCCCTGATGTACGCTCCGTTGTTACCACGGCTCGCATGCAGGTCCTGAAACGTCAGGTCCAGTCTTTGATGGTACACCAGGTATGATCAAGTCGTGGGCTTCTACTCTTCACATAATGGCCGGACGGTTTGTTCTCCGTGGGTTAATAATGTAATAACCGTGGTGCCTCTGTGTCTTGTGCTACAGAGAAAGTTGGAGGCAGAGTTGCTTCAGATTGAAGACCGGCACCAGGACAAGAAAAGAAAATTCATCGAAGCCACAGAGTCTTTCACCACTGAGCTCAAAAGGGTACGGCATCTTTAACATGGGAGTCATCGCTTACTCGCACGCAAGCTTCATTCTGCATGTTTAACTGTACAGTGTGCGGCTCTGGTTATGTGCCAATCAAAATTTTGCCTTACAGCCACCGGCTGCAGCTAACTCCTTCCACATGAGCTGGCAATCATATGCTGTCATCGTTTACAATTTGTAGCCCCCACAATCACTGTTGATCTGAAACTGGATGCAGTACTCTGAAGTTGAATGCACTATTCCCAATAGGTGGTGCTATTTATCCTTTACAGGGTACTAACAGTATCCATTCACTGAGTGAGAGGTAGCATTTTCAAGCCTGAACATGTACTGTTTAGAAGAGAGCTATGTACTTATTTGGTTACATTATGTAAGTTGTAACATACACAAAGCTGTACAGTGTGCATGCATTTCCAGCCAACACTTAAACTTTATGAAGTGAAAAAATTACAATTTGTATGAGCATGCACAGCACTTTTGTAATCCCACATTCTTGTACTTTGAAGCTGTGCTGTATGAAGGTGGAAGTGGACATGGAGAAGATTTCTGCAGAGATTGCTGCAGCAGAGGAGGCAGCCCGCAAAAGAGTGGCAGACCGTGAGAAGGATGCAGCCCCCACCTGTGTCTTAGCAGAAGAAGACAAACACGTTTGTGCAACACACGGCAACAAGCCACAGCCAGATCCTCCAAGTGAAAGCAGTAACAAGGAAGGGGAGGACACAGAATCCAACACCACAGATACACCAGGTGACCCACACTGGCCTTTATTAGTGGCTTTGGTGCTATCTGGCTCTGTAGCGACACCTTATATTTGTTTTTTAAATCATGTACAGTATTTTTCTTGTCTGTTCGTTTCTTTGACTCATGAATGAATGAATAAAATATTATTGATCCTAAAAGGGACTAAGGATGTAAATTAGACACTGGCTATAAGTTCACTTGTTTACACAAGTGTTAATATGCACTGTCCCCTATTTTAAAATCAATAGATTTAAAATAAAAAGATTTTCAATTGATCGATCATTTATCTGATCAATATTCTCAGCCCTTGTGTCGTACATATAGGCGGGGCCACCTAGCACACCGTTAACATGATGTCAATTCCTACCCTATTCTTAACAATAAACAAGTGCAAAATACAATAAAATAAACACTCCAATTCATGTCATACTCCATCAAGCTATTAAGAAAAAAAACAAGTGCCATTAACATCAGTGAGATACATCTTTTGTAAATTTAAAAATTGCATTATATTTATAATTTGTTTAATCATTTCACCATTCCACCAAACCACCCCACACATGGAAATACACATAAAACACATTTTGAGATCGATCCGAGCATAATGCTGTTCCGAATTGAATTACTACAGGAAAGCCCAAGGCGCCAGAGGAGGCTGAGGCTCATCCAGCCAGTGAGGAGGGGGTTTCAGAGGACAAGGAGAGCGTCCCAGAGGGAGCCATGGAGGAGGGAACCAGCGACAGCAACACTGGCTCAGAGACCACCTCTGCTCAGACAGAAGATGCCCCCACCACTGAGCCATCTGAGGGGCAATGCAAAGCAAGAGAAGCCCAATGAGTCCCAACACCCGGTTGTCTATAAACTGATATCATTCTCTGATCAAATACAATTGCACCATCTCAGTTAAAGGAAAAGAGAAAAGTGTCCCGATTGGGCTCAATGTTTAAGCTGAGGCAAAGATGATGTTTTAGTTTAGTTCCAAAACACCAAGGCTCATTGACACAGACCGAATACAAATAAATTAAATATGTAAAGCACTTAAAGTTGAACGGTCCTATCAGTAGCTTCATAATGAGTTAATGACCCACAAAAAGCCTATGTGAAAGCACTATATATTCTCCACATGCCATTGGAAGAACCATACTGGCCCTCTTCAGCACATATTGATACATGGGTTATCTCTAGCACTCTGTCTGGCAGATCCCTGGTCGCAGTTTATAACTAGACGGCTAAGGCTATATGAAAAAAAGCTTCAGTGTGTTCAGTGTTATATTAACGTTGTCATTTGTATTCTAGTGTTATTGATGCTTTTATTGTTATTTTTGCATGTGGTATATTTTCAAAATAAGTTGGCATACTTGTGAAAAGACGAGCTGGGTGATCATCTCCTTGGCTGGAGAATATTTGTTTACTCTCTGTATCAGTATTACAGTGACAGTATTGTCTCAGGAGTTTGTAGTCATTAGTAGTACAGTAGTTATTATTGTTATTTATTATCAGCATTTTTTTTATTCTGGTGTATATTGGTTGTCCTGGGCCTGGCCCAGTCCATCCATAAGTATATCATATGATCATCAATGCTGTACAGTGCTACGACTACCAGTGATTTCAAGTTTGCTAGCTGTCAATCAAATCAAAAGCAGTACGCTTAGAACATCTCTGTGTTATGGTCAATATTGCAATTTTAATGAGAACTTTTAAATGTACCGTCATTGTGCACAAGTGTAACGAGGTTTGCCTAAACATGAATTTTCATGTCATAAAACAGCTTGAAGAACAGTCATAACATGCAGTCTTACAATTTCCTTTTGCATATTTATACCAATAAACTTTTTTACCCTAAACAAGTTTTCTTATATTTTTTTGTTTGATGCAAGGTTCTTCAAGCACGAATAAACATAAACATACATTTACGGTACAAACAAACTGTATAAAAATGATTTTTACAGTATAATGTAAAACTGTTTGTGATAAACGTATTACTGGTAATCAGTCATGGTACATAAATGATCAAAAACAAACGGTGTATATAAAGGCTGGCATGCATATAGCATATTTGTCTTTTGCACAGTACAGGTGAGGGAAGTGGGTAAGGTGAAATGGAATATTTCTGATTTCCTGTTTTCAGTGCAGAACTTTCAGATCTCCCGTAGGTTCAGTTGTCCATGTAACGAATTAAGCATGCCTCAATGAATGACATAGACTTGACGGATATGTTATTTATTCAGGCTTAAGTTTTCGTCATGTTTAGCTTCTGGTGAGATGGTGTAATGATCAGATTTAAATTTGCTTTAGCAGAGATGTTAGAGATGTCCCTTGCATTGCAACTATGTTTTGTAGCGTGTGGTTAGCACTGCCTAGTGAAAGCTAGAAACCACAACCGCAGAGATACAGGTGTGCAGAAGTGTGTACAGACGTCAAAAGTTAGTGGGTAAAAGATTAACTTAGCAAAGCCTCATCTGCTGTCCACCAGTGCTGTGTATGTACAATGTTTCAAAAATAAAATTAAGTTGAGGATACAACTGAATAACTCCCAGTATTAAAAAAAAATTATTTAAAGAAAAGCAAGCTGTCCCACCAACATCAATATTTTACTACGTATTATTTACTTACTCTTGTGAGTAAAACAATTTAATTTTGAAAGTTAAGTGTTGGGGGCAAGTGGGGGGAAATCTGAAGTCTGAACAAGTAGGTGTATAAATTGAAGCTAATTTAATTTATTTTACTGCATGACTTGCCGTACTTTGATCTGCTGCAAACATAGCAATTTGGTCCATATTCAGTATATTGTATGTTGCGTTGCCGAGCACTGTCAGACAGGTATCTACTTACTGAGGCTTTGAATATTCATATTGTCACTACTGAACAGATTGTGCTCTTGCACAGATATGGGTTGTGGCCTGACAGTCGTGTTAAGAACTGTTTTTTTCCCAAGATGTTTAACTCTGCCCCTAAGAACACAGAAGCTCAAACTCCAAGAGGTGTTTATAGCTTTATCTTTCGATTCACAGTGGTTGGTCTCCATATTATTTTTTAAAGAAAAATTTACTAAAATCTATAGTTACACCTAACGATAGAGACTATTGCAGTTTGGACATAATGTAATTTACATATTTGAATGAACAGTACATTTAATTGTAGTAGCAAAAAAAAAGAAAAGAAAATGTGTGAGTTTGTGGTTTTCTAACGTGAGGCTTGGGGCCTGAGGAGAACAGGGTTTCAGTCAGGCTGTTTTTTTTTTTTTTCAATTCACCAAGGGGAAACCACCATCAAGCAAACAGACATTTAACTCATGTGTCTAGCAGCTTTACATATGCGTACTACACTTCATCAACATGACTTCTGTCAGTGGTGAGTACCTTATCAGAGTTTATTTAAGATACAGTAGTTAAAAGGATGTTGTGTTACTATGGGGAATGCATGCATTCATGCAGGCAAAAAAGATGACAAATTAATTAAAAAATAAAAATGAAAAGATAACCTTGAGTTATATAGTTATCCATGGGTTGGAGACATGAGAGTGGTGTCAATGCATGCGGGGCAACAGAGACAGATCTTTTCTGGTGGATTTCCTGTACCTGTAGAACTAAACTGAATGTCTTTATCATTGTCATTTATCAGCCAAAGCTATTTTGGAGCAGACAGAATCTACTGCAACTGTATTATAAAGATTTTTTAAAATGATCATTGAAATAAACAAGTACTTGCAAGTTATGATTGATTAAAAGGTACAGTATGTAGTGAAGTGTAAGATATCTCAGTTACAAAAATGCAGAACTAAGTCTCTTTTGCCAATGAGCTGATTCAAAACCATGTCTGGTTTCACAGGAACCTCCTTATCTCTAACAATCATCAGGTCAGCAGTGAACCGAAAACACCCTAGGGTATAGCATTTAGAGGGGAACTCAGTTTACTAGTTATCGAGTACTACTTACAATAGCCTGTAGAACGTTTTAAATGGTCTTCTGTTGTTCTGAAAGAGTTTTGTAAACTAAATCAAGAACAAAATAAATGTAATAATGTCATTAATGTCACAACTAAAACATCTCAGTTTGGGCTTGGAGACGTCACATTTCTAAGATAGATGGTTATTTAAAACTGGGGTTATGAAGTTTGAAAAATGTAGGCATGTGAAATACTGGCTTAGGAAATGGTAAGATCCATTTATGTAAACAATACTATGCTGACTGTAGATCAGTCATATTATTATAGTTCTGGGTCTCCTAAAAGTTCACTCCATTTTTTTCAGATCTCCAGAAGCTTCTGCCAGTTGTGCTGATATGGTTTATGAATTTTAAGGTAAAAAAAACACACAATTCCAACACCCTTTACCACAGCAGTTAACATCAAAGAAAAAGGATATTTACACATTTGTTGCAATTTGTATCCACATAAAGAGGTGAAAACAGCAAGTAACTACAAGCTTTCCCTCACAAGCACAATATCATATAAGGAAGTGGTTGTAATGAAAAAGGTTTAATGTGTCAGGGGCCACTATACTGTGAAGCAGGTAGCTTAGGTTTTTTTCTAATTTCCACATGAGATTGTTGTTTTCTTTACTTTACTTGTGACTTGTTTTTAATTGATCGTTTTGTCTTTTGTTGATTTCAGTCTTGCTTGTCCCAGCATGAAGAGAATGCTACCTCAGTGAACTACGATTATGATTCCTCTGTGGATTATGGGGAATATTCTACGATCTGTGTCAAAAATCTCAATCGGCAGTTCCGCCTCTGGTTCATTCCTACCTTCTACTCCATTATCTGCTTGATGGGGCTGGCGGGGAACCTCCTCGTCATCCTCACCTTTTTCTACTTCAAGCGTCTGAAGACCATGACGGACGTATACCTGCTAAACCTGTCCTTTGCGGACCTGCTCTTTGCCCTGTCGCTCCCCTTCTGGGCAGCCAACTCCACAGCTAAATGGGTGCTGGGCCTGGTGCTGTGCAAAGCCATGCACACTATCTACAAGGTCAGCTTCTACAGCAGCATGTTCCTTCTCTCTTTCATCAGCGTGGACCGCTACTTTGCCATCGCCAAGGCCGTGTCTGCTCACCGCCACCGATCCCACATAATGTTTCTCAGCAAGGTGTCATCCGCTGTTATCTGGACCATGGCGCTGATCTTCTCCATACCAGAGATGAGATACACCCATATCAACAACAACACCTGCACCCCTTACTCCAGCAATTCTGACCAGCTCCGCGTCAGCATTCAAGTGAGCCAGATTGTTTTGGCTTTTGTCCTCCCACTCCTGGTCATGACCTTCTGCTACAGCCGCATTGTCCAGACTCTCTGCCATGCTCGTAACTTTGAACGGAATAAGGCCATCAAGGTCATTCTGGCAGTGGTAGTTGTCTTCTTGGTCTGCCAACTGCCTTATAATGTGGTCCTACTGTGGAGCACTGTTGTCACAAAAAATGGAGGCACTGATGACTGCGACTATGAGAACAGTCTGCTTTATGCCGCTGACGTCACCCAGTGTGCGGCCTTCCTGAGGTGCTGCCTGAACCCCTTCGTCTACGCCTTTATCGGGGTGAAGTTTCGTCATGACCTGCTGAAGCTGCTGAAGGACTGGGGCTGCATGAGCCAGGAGAGGTTCTTCAGGTATACATGTGACAGAAGGAGGAGCTCAGGGGCCACAGACACCGAGACCACCACCACATTCTCACCTTAAAGCTGTTTCACTAACAGCCTGTCACACCTGCAGACCATACCGTTTTTTGATTGTTTGTTTGATTGATTGAAATTTTTTTTTTTTTTTTTTTTTTTTTTTAAACTTCTTTTTATTGAGTTTTTACATTATAAAAACAATTACAAAATCAACATTGAAATATATCAATATCTCCCCCCCCCCTCCCCTCTTGATGTACAATTAAATGCATATGAATAACAATAGTAATAGGTGTAATAGCACAGGAATATATAATATAATATATAATACTTTTGTTATATATATATTACAGTAAGTCGGTACTAAGATACAGTTAAAAAAACAAAAAAAAAAAAAAAAAAAAAACACTCTTTCTGACAAGGGATACACACTCAAGGGATACACACTCAAGGCACTACTCTATACATTACGAATCCACCCAGTCTGTAATTTGGGTAATGTTGTCAAAATACAGGAGAAAAGGCGTCCATACTCTTTCAAATTTATTTGCATCTCCCCTCAATGTGAACTTGATCTTTTCAAGCTTTAAATAGAACATGATCTCTTTTAGCCATCTAGTATGAGAAGGTGGGACTGGTCTCTTCCAGTTAAGAAGTATAAGGCGGCGAGCTAGCAAAGTTGTAAATGCGACCACATCATGCAACCCAGCCGGCCATATTGTATCTCTGGGCATCACCCCAAAAAGAGCAATGATGGGCTGAGGAATAATTTTAATACTGTAAATGTCGCTAAGAGAGCTAAAGATCTTTTCCCAAAATGTCTGAAGCCGCTGGCATGACCAAAACATATGTAACCAGGTGGCGGTAGAAGATTTACATCGCTCACATGTGGGATCGGTGTTTGGATATATCTTTGCTAGTTTCTCTTTAGTGAGGTGAAGACGGTGAAGTATCTTAAACTGAATAAGACCGTGCCTGGCACAGGGAGATGAGGAGTGCACTCGCCCAAGGATTAAATCCCACTGATCATCCTCAAATGACAGACCTAAATCATGTTCCCAAATCAATTTTAAATTTATCAGAGTTTGAGGATTGATAGCATCAATTACCCCATAAATCCAGGAGATGGCGCCCTTGAGATCAGTGTCCGCTGCTAAAAGGATATCAATAGGTGTGCTTGGTGGTTGAGCAGGGAAGGGATGATAACCGCTTTGTACAAAGTGTCTAATCTGCAGATACCGAAACATATGGGAACGGGGCAATAAGTACTTCTCCGCAAGTTGCCTAAAGGAAGCAAATATCTTATTTAGATATAAATCTTGAACCAGCCTAATTCCATTGCCATGCCAGGCCCGAAACGCCAGATCTGACATGGAGGGGGTGAAAAGATGGTTTGAAAGAATAGGAGCCTGTAGTGAAGCGCTTTGCAATCCAAAATGTTTCCGAAATTGAACCCAGATCTTTATGGTATGGGCAACTACGGGGTTTTCAAAGGAGCCAGAATTAAGAGGTAAAGGAGCCGTTATCAGCGAGTGGAGTTGCAATTTAAAAGATTCCAATTCAACCCAAGCAGGGGCTTCCACACCAGAACCACACTTAGCCCATATCATAACCTTCTGTATATTGCTAGCCCAGTAATAATAAAGGAAATTAGGCATTGCCATCCCTCCCAATTTTTTCGGTCTTTGTAAAAAAGATTTACGAATACGAGGGATCTTACCATCCCATAGGAAAGCACTTAAGACTTGATCCAGTGTCAAAAAGTGTCTCTTTGGAATGAAAATCGGAATACATTGAAATAAATAAAGAAATCTGGGGAGAATGTTCATCTTTACTAGATTAATCCGGCCAGCCAACGAAAGAGGCAGTGCACGCCACCGACTTATATCCTGCTTGCACCGATCGAGTAAAGGTGTAAAATTAAGATTATATAATTTATGGAAGGAGCGTGGTACCACTACCCCAAGGTATGTAAAATGAGAGGGCGCTCTCTTGAATGGAAATACAGCAGAAGGTATATTAAGAGCTGCTGAATTAATGGGGAAGAATTCGCTTTTTGTAAATTCAATTTGTAACCAGAAAACTTTCCAAATTGTTCCAATGTTGACAGAACATGTGGCAATGATGAGACTGGGTCGGCAATATACAGAAGAAGATCATCGGCGTAAAGAGAAAGTTTGTGTGTAGTATTCCCTCGGGTAATCCCCTCAATTGCCTGGCACTGACGTAGGGAAGCAGCAAGGGGTTCTATTGCCAAGGCAAATAGAAGAGGGCTCAGTGGGCAACCCTGTCTCGTGCCTCTATATAGGGGGAAATATTTTGATTGTAAATTATTTGTATTAACAGAAGCTAATGGAGAAGCATATAACAGTTCAACCCAAGAAATAAAATCCTTGCCAAAGCCGAATTTTCTCATTGCCATAAATAAATATTCCCACTCCACCCGGTCGAAAGCTTTCTCTGCATCTAAGCTTATTACACATTCGGGGACTTCAGACCGGGTGGGAGTGTAAATGATATCAAAAAGCCTCCGAATATTAGAAAATGAGTGTCTGCCACGAATAAATCCGGTTTGATCAGACAGCACCAAATCTGGGAGAACGTTCTCGAGCCGCCTAGCGAGAGTCTTGGCCAGAATTTTGTAATCTAAATTTAGAAGGGAAATTGGTCTGTAGGACTGACAACACATAGGATCTTTGCCCTTTTTGTGTAGGAGACAAATAGAGGCCTGATTCAAGGTTTCAGGGAGATGACCAGATGAATATGATTCATTGAACATAGACAGCATTAATGGGGATAAATCCTTGGCAAATTTTTTGAAAAATTCCACTGGGAACCCATCTGGTCCGGGGGATTTCCCAGATTGCATACTTAAAATGGAATCTGAAATTTCCTTTAACGTCAGAGGGGAATCCAGGTCACTTTTCTGAGAGTCAACAAGAGATGGCAGTGTCAAATTGTGAAAAAAAGAATTGGAAGCGCTATTGTCACAATCGGAAGTATATAGATTGGTATAGAATGACACAAAAGAATCATTGATCTCCTTGTGGTCTGTGGTCACCACGCCCGAGGTGGTCTTAACTTGAATTATCTGGCGCGAGGCGGCAGCCTGGCGGGCTTGGTGAGCGAGAAGTTTGCCTGCTTTGTCGCCAAACTCATAAAATGTATGCCGAGATTTCAATAACAACTGTTCCGCTTTTGAAGTGGAAGCTAAATCAAACTCTGTCTGTAGACGAATCCGTTGTCGGTAAAGTTCAGCAGTGGGTGCTGAGGCATATTGGTTGTCTAACTGCAAAATCTGGACTGACAGATCTTCTAATTTAGCCACCCTAGCTTTTTTAGTGTGTGAAGCATATCCAATAATTTGGCCGCGTATGTAAGCTTTTAGTGTTTCCCATATGGTACTATGAGATACTTCCGGTGAGGCATTTGTTTCAATAAAAGTCCTAATTTGTTTTTGAATGAATGTCACAAATGCCCCCTCTGAGAGCAAAATAGGGTTCAAGCGCCATGATTTATATAGGGCAGGTTGATCAGGAAAATTCAGTTCAAAAGAAAGGGGGGCGTGGTCGGATATAACTATACCATGATAAATAGGTGGGGCTGAAAGGGGTAAAAGCCTAGAATCTAAAATAAAGAAGTCGATTCTAGAAAACGTATGGTGGACTGGAGAAAAGAAAGAAAAAGCCCTACTGTTAGGGAAATGAAAGCGCCAAGGGTCAACCATACAATATTGTTCCATAAAAGTATTAATAGCTGCAGCAGTTTTGGAAAGGGGGGAGGGGTTGGTCGATGAGCGGTCCAGACTGGGGCAGAGCACACAATTGAAATCCCCCCCAATAATCAACTGACGATTATTGACATCAGGGATAGTAGAGAAAAAAGAGTTAATAAAGTTACAGTCATCCCAGTTGGGAGCATAGACACTAGCAAGGATGACAGGCTTACTTAAAAGCTGACCAGTAACAATAATGAACCTGCCATCTGGATCTGAAATTATTTTGTCGCTTTCAAAGGTAACGCCTTTGTGGACCAGAATGGCCGTGCCCCTAGCCTTAGAATCGAACTTAGAATGGAAGACTTTACCCACCCAACTCCTCTGAATTCTCATAACATCTGCCCTGCATAAATGAGTCTCTTGGAGGAAAGCTATTCCTACACCAAGTTGATCTAAATGTGCTAACACTTTATTCCTCTTTACAGGGTGGTTCAGTGCTTTTACGTTCCAAGAGATGAACTTAACTTTTCTACCACTCATCTTAACTGAGCTCATACTTTTTAATCACAGTAATAATGACAGTAGCAATGATAAGTGTATGTCAATAGAGTAATATAAGGAAGAAAGAGAGAAAAAAAAAAAAAAAAAAAAAAAAAAAAAAAAAAAAGGTGCATAATATACATTATAATGACTCAAGAGGATGCCCACCCCCCTTCCCCAGCACTTACCCAAACTAAGTGCACTAAAACCCCAGAAAACACACATGCACAAGAGGTGTATTTTAGCTCAACAATGCTTACACCTGAAACTCTCCTCACTAAATAGAGGGTAAATAAACTTAAAACCACTCAATTTTGTCATTTAGTACACAATAGCTTCATCCATGTTCACTTTTTTCCCCTTTAGACTTATTGTCTGACGTAATCTGCCCGGGCAGCCTCCACCAAACCAATACAATAAAAGAAAAAGAAAAAGTAAGGCTATTCAAATAGGCTATAACATCACACAACCTGTAAACATTGGCAACGAGTAATATTCAGACTAATAGCCTTGGATTAACGTTGAAGTAGACTAGAAACATTATAACTACAAGTTGGTTTGGGTAGGAAGATCACAGTCAATTACAACATAAGGTTGAAGTCCCACATCCACATACCATCACTCCCCGTTGTTTCTCGTCGTGCCCGCCGTAGGAATAATGGACTTGGCAAAAGCAGCCGCCTCGGAGGGGTCAGCAAATTCCTGCTTCTTCCCGTTGAAAACGAACCGGAGCCTTGCTGGGTGTAGTAGGGAGTACTTCACTCCTGCGTCTCTCAGCTGCTTTTTGACTGGAAGGAAAGCGGCTCTCCGGCGTAGTAAATCAGCACTGAGGTCGGGGTAAAAGCTGATCTTTGCTCCTCGGTAGGTCAGCTGGCCTCTCTCGTAAGACATCCGAAGAATCTGCTCCTTCGTCTGGTAGTAGTGCATTCGGACCAACATCGCGCGCGGGGGACCAGACGGCTGCGGCGGTCTTAAAGTGCGGTGGGCACGGTCAACCACAGGCGGGCGAGTGAAGCTGTCCTCTCCAAACACCTCGATCAGGAACTTTTCCATAAAAGCAGTTGGGTGGTTTCCTTCGACTTTCTCCCCCAAACCAGTAACTCTTATATTATTCCTCCTGGAGAAGTTTTCCAGGGAGTCTAATTTAGCGTACAGCTTGGAGTTCTCATCTTGCAAAGCAGCATAGCAAGTTTCAAGCTCACCCACTCGCCCATCCACGTCCGTCAGAGAGGTTTCAATGTCGGATATTTTATCGGTGTGCACAGAAACGGTAGCTTGGAGGGTTGAAATAGAAGAACGTAGCTCTGATAAAATTTCGTCCTTCATAGCGGCTACATCAGCTTTGATGGCCTCTCGCAGTTCTTTCAGAGCCCCGTGCGATAGCTCCACGTTGGCATGGCTCACCGTTGACTTGCCAGCAGCATTACTGGCTGGTTTGCTAGTAGCATTGCTCGGAATCGGCGTAGCTGGTTTGCTAGCAAAGGCATTTGTTAGCAGGGACTGCTCGGATTTTGCATTTCCACCTCTGCCGGGTCTGCTCGACATGTTAACCGGATAGAAGGTATCAGAAAAGTGACAAAGGGTGGTGAGGGGGAAAACGACGTGACTTTAGCCGAGAAATAGGGCTTTAAGCCGATAAATTATGTAATATGCGAGGAGAGCTCGTGAGGGACGTCTTCACTCCGCCATGACACCGGACCACATTCTTTTCGATTGAAATTTATTTTGAACATTAAAAAAAACATTTGGCTGAAAAACATTAGGATAAATGTCTGAAAAGAAAAAATATTCTTCATTTGCATAGCAGAAATGATCATTGGAATGGCATTCATGTGGGGTTTTGATGTTTTGATGTCTCTGTTAGAGTGTTTATTCTCGCCAGTTAAAGTGTGTTTTGTATTGACTACAGTGTACAGAATTAAGAGAAATTTACTCAAAATTAACTCCATTATTAAACGAGAACCAAATAATCAATTTGTCTATATCAAACTAACCTTTGCTGTTTTTATTTACTATTTTCATTATTTTTAAATATTTGCAATGTTGTAAAATAAAATGAATTTCCCCAAAACAAGACTTCAAAAGTAGCCTGGTTCTACCAGACCATCGTACTTCATTTCATTTAAAGAAGGTCTGAAACTGCTCAATTGACAAACGTTCACTCACTTGGAGGCGGGTGTCTGTTGAGGTTTAAAATGATTGATCTGCCCAGTGCCACTCCGGATCTGCCATAACCAATCGCATAGCGTTTGGTCGTGACGTATGTCTTGCGCCGGGACCGGCCAGACACCAACAAAACTCAGCAAAGCTTGGGGGGCGCCTTTAGCTCAGTTGGTAAGGCGTCCCCCTCCCGGGCCGGGCCCAGCAGCAGACCCAGGTTCGATTCCCACCCGCGGTAGTTCTCTGCATGTCACTCCCCTCTCTGCCCCATTTCACCTCTGTCTCTCTGCACTATCAATAAAGCATAAAAATGCCCCAAAAATATCTTAAAAAAAAAAAAAAACTCAGCAAAGCTTGTTCTTGCTCCGGCTTTGATTTATCGATATTCGGCAGCGTTGCCACAACAGGCTGAATAGCTTCTCTCGTATCCTTATCCATTGTCTTCATGTGACTACAACTGAAACTGGTGCACAACCTCTACATCATCGTTCTCAGCCACTCCCTCTGTTCGCTGATTGGACCGGTAGAAATCTGTTCGAGCAGGAATGCATGAATATATATAATAATAATAGACCCAGACTGACTACAGAAGGGAAAATGAAATTTGAGCGGAAGTAGGTAGGCGGGCGGAGCCAGGCTACTTCAAATGTACTGATTAGATCAGAATTTAAATGCTGCATTAACAGAATTAATGTGGATAAAAACATAGAAAACAGATTTAAAAAATGTAAGTTCATACGCTTATAGTAAATTCTGGGGTAGTTGCATTTGAAATGGTTCCTGGAATTCCTGATCAATTGGTTCAAAGGGGCTACCTTTAATATCCATCCAGGAATCCTGGATAGTGCTGATAGTAAATGAGCAAGGCACAGGACTCACAGCTGCCCAAACTCCCTTGCGCTGACATCTCTCCATAAATGAATGCCTGTGTATACAGTATGCTCCTGTTTGTGCATGTGTGTATTTTAACAGAGTGGGAAAGACATTTCTATAAAGTGATGAATCAAGCTATTTTTCTAATATCTGAAATCTGAGTTAGTTTTGTTCCAAGGTCTTATTGAAGAAAGCCATTCAAAAGCTGATTTCAGCAATATAATAATGTAAATATGCTTAAAGCAGAGTTGTAGTGGCAACCTGTTTGCCACTCTTGCAGGACGTAGGATTCTTGACTCGTGCTCAAAAAGAAAATCCAAGGCCGATGTAACATATAAAGGTAGTAAATTTATTTCCCAAAAAATAGTCGACAATGAACAAACTTTGTGTAAGGCTACGGTTAGAAAGAGTAGCTCCCGTCCTGCTCCGAATAACACAATAAACATGCAGGAAGCCCACGAGTGACTAATTTACCACAGTTGTACGACACTAAGCTACGCTTTACGACAGTGACCACTTGTGATAACAAGTGACAAAATAAGAGCATACTAACACCCTATCTACTGATTAGACCTAAATATACAACTAAATATAAGCTATGATAATTATTATTAATTAAAGCAAAATATATTATTAACACATGCCTATCCTCTCCATGGCTCTAACACAGAGTATTATTAGCATTATGGACAAAGCCACAGATAATTTGTCCAACACAAATGAGTTCAGTGAAAATAATAAAGGAGAATTTACCCTTGAGGAACTCCATGAACCAGGGGAGCACCAAGACACACCTTGTGAGCAAGCCTTAGAAAGAAAAGTTGATTTCACAATGCTTCACAAGAAATTGGAAACAGAATTTAAACAAAGGGGAACAAACATGGGGCCTAACTGGGGTTGGGAGTAGGGTTGCTGGACGGGTCCCGGGATTTCGGGATTCCCGCAAAATTAGTCAGTCCGGGAGTAGGCTACCGGGAATTGGCCGCGGGACCCGTCCTCCCGTTTAAAAAAAAAAAAAAAATTATTCTTTTAATTCATTACTAGTGGCCTTTACTAATAAAATATAGCCTACTCTCGCCATCTTGGCCTTTTTAGAAGGGAGGCTTTTGACGTGTCTGATAATACATTTTCAATGACATGCGAGTGGAGAGAGACGCACTACCGTTCTACAGACGTGGCGACAAGCGGCCGCACTAAACTGCTGTTACGTCTGTGCTCCTCTCTCTCTCTCTCTCTCTCTCTCTCCACACACACACAGGGCCGACGGACTGGGGGGAAAAGTGATACAGTCGTGCGGGGGGGGGGGGGGGGCCAAGGCAGAGGGGGACCCATATTTTTTTTTTTTTTTTTTTTTTTTTTTTTTAACAAGCTAAATGTGGGGCCCCGATCTTCGAAGGCCCTGAACAATGCCATTCCAAAAAAAGGAATAATTGACTGGCTCGTGATAGGCCCCTGACCCTTGCAAGGAGATCAGGGGCCTGCGCATAGACATTTTAAGGGGACAACACATTGTATTTATTATTTCAACTATTGAGTTATTTGTAGAACAGTGCGCTAGTGTAGGCCAACAAGATTTATTTTCTGAATTTTCAAAGCTGCTTTATTCTTATGTTTTAAATTGGGAAAGACATGTTCCAAAACGACCTGTAGCCTATTTAAAAAGAAATCAAGCAAGTAGGCTAATAATAACCATTAATTAATTATAGGCTATCGCATCACAGTAGGCCTATTGTCCACAATAATCACAGCCCCCCATCCATAAAGGAACTTTAAAAAGTTGAATTTGCACTTGATGTGCCTACACAAGTGTATGGTCTATTATTTGTATTTAGTGTGTCTGCATAGTATTGCACCAAAACAGTAGAATTTTTCTTTAATTGTGTTCTGTACTGTCTGTAAAATTATACCTGCACGTAGCAAACAAAATTGCACAACTGTATTCAAATAAACAGTTGTTTATTTCTATAGTGCGCATTGGCATCTTTGAGCAAAATACCCCCCAAATTTTCGCCGCGTCTCCTGTGACCCTGGCCAGTGACCGCCTTGACTAAGACATATTGTGGGGGAAACACCAGTAAAAGTAATGATTTGGTCATTCATCAGATGAAATATTGTGGAGTTGTCTGGCTCAGAGAGCCATGTGTATTGTAAGACCGCCTTTCAGGGGGCCCATCAGGACTTTTTGTATAGGGGCCCAGAATTTGGTGCTACGCCCCTGCACACACACACACACACACACACACACACACACACACACACACACACTGGCAGCCTGGCACAGTTGAACAGTGTTTTACTTTCCTCTCCTCAATGAGATGGTGATATTCACCATTCTTCTGTATTCAAGTCAAGATTGTATGATGAACATAAAGCAGCCAGTTTCTTTTGCTGCTTTCTCTTGTAGCGACACATGAATCTAATGAGATGAAACAGCTGGAGCATCGCTGTTCGCCCCGTTCCTTCCACCAAACACTAAAGTGAAACCTAGACCTAATCCACAAAGTAGACATTTAAACCAAACCAAACTGAATAACTAATCCACTTATTAACTAAACAAATGTTAACAATATGAGTAGATATTTAACAGCAGCGACACAGGGTTGTAAACAAAAGTTGTTTCCATGGTTACCACACGGGCTTTCCTCGCCGATCCGTGTCGAGTGCACAGACAGAACATCTCCTCCCGTCTGAAAACGCCTTTATAGTCAGCTGCAGATATGACTTGACCCCAAAAAAATTCTAACAAAAGGTTTTTCAGTGGATTACAGTAGTATCAGATGTACTTAAAAACATACTAAAAGCAGGGCTGCCAAGTTTCACCAAAAGTTTGGAGTGAGATTCTTTGGCCGAGGGACCCAAAACCGTGTCCTCTCTCCCACCCAATAATTTTTGCTAGTGTCCTGCAAGTTTACATATTGTTTATAATAAATCAGAAATAAAAGACAATTAGAAAATGTGATAAAACATCAAAAATCTTATTAAAATAAATGAATTCATGAATTGCAAAGTCGTAGGACAGGTTTTAATTAAACATTGGGTGTGGACACATTATAAGTGGGGGTCTGGGGCTCCCCCCCCCCCAGGAGATTTTGAGCATTAAACACTTAATTTCCTGCATTCTGGTGAATTTTTATGAAGCAATGTGTGCCTTTTCTGCATTAATTTTTATGTAAAGTAAAAGAGAACATTCACGGTTTCGCTGACACAAATGTTACTGAATAGCATTCAATTCATGTGTAGTGCTTTCAAATATCTCCTGTAGCCTATTGTTAAAACATTTGGTTAAACTGTAATAAAGGTAATTATTCTATATCATGTCTACTATTGAGTATGGTATTTTACTAGCAGCATTAGGCTTTATTCAAAGAAAAAAAATTAGGGAGCAGTTCAACACCAATGCAAACTACTAAGCTAAAATAAAACATCTGGGTTACTTGGTCCCTCCTCTTAGGCTACCTTGATTTGTGTTATGAAAAGTGCTATAAATGTGCAATACATAGGCAACAGTTCATTACACAGAAGAATAAAAGCATTTTTATTGGCGGATGAGCCATTTGTTACTTTGCAAACCTAATTTTCAAACTAAATTACCAAAAAACAATATACAAAACGATCCAAAGATCTTCTGAATTTACTAAATTGAAGGGTTAATATGTTTGATGCACGCGCGCTCACCGGCCGGCGGGGACACAATTCTTATCAGCGGAAAGTTGGCAAGCTACACACACCTCAGAAGAGAAGGTGCAGGTAGGGGGCTCGCCTCCCGCTTCGAATGCACAGTGCACATCAAAGCATAACGTTAATGCGCGTTCAGAAAGAGGAAGTCACGGCACTCATGTCTGTTAGCTTTTCAAAATAAGAATTTGAAAATAAAAGTCCCGCAAAACAAATGTTATTTTGGGGATTAATTTCTCCGTGTGAGAAATTGGAGGTGTGGCGTGTGAGAGTGTGAACGGGTTGATTTGCGTGTGTCTCACGGCCAAAGAGTGAGACTTGGCAGCTATGCTAAAAGTCTACCAAAATCTGACCACTAGAAAGGCCCCATTTTCAAAATATCCAAAATGGCGGCCGCCAGGTCCTTAAAATGAACATTCCATTCCTTTGTATTCTTCCTAGAACAGGAATACTGGTGCCCGATACATGTTTTGGCCATGAAATATTCTAATTAGCATATTTGCACGATAGATAAGTGAATAAAAGTACAGTTATATATTAAAGGAATTGATAACAAGCATAATTATGCAAAAAATAAGGACAATTTCCCTTAAGTAATTCCATATTTCTCCTTTCTCATATCGTTTTGCCTAGCGTTGGTGGTTTCTGTGGTTCATAACCATTCTCTCTGCATGTCCTCTCTTTGCCCCATTTCCACTCTGTCTCTCCAATCTATCTAATAAAGAAAAAATGCCCCCAAATAATAACTGTGGTACTGTAAAATTAGTCAAAACTGGGCTGCCACGTGAAGGCTCAGTACCGCTAACCCTTTATTTTTTTGTTTTTTTTATATATATTTCTTTAAATGTTATAATGCGGTGTTTCTTATATTTTTTTTATACTTTTCTAATTTATACATATCTTTTTTATATTTATCAGTTGTTTCCTCTTATTCTGATTTTTTTTCTTTACTTTTTTTGCACCTTGACCTTCACTAGATTTACCATTAGTCGTCACACTCTTCCTGCCATAGAGGTTGATTATAGTGATTCTCACAATTCCCTACTTGACATGGTCCACAAGCAGACATGCATGGTAGTCCTAAATGCTGGAAGTTGTATCACATCCTGTGAAGGCGTGAATAAACAGCAACTGGGACCACAAGTCACTACGAAGGAATTTTTTCATCTCACTGATGTTGTAAACCTTAGTAACTTTGGACTTGTCTGATCGAAATTAGAGGCCTCTACTCCGCGTCCCAGCATAGTAGAGGAGAAGAATGAGTAGACCTGTCTGTATCCTCCCCTATCAAGGTTGTGGGCTGATGTTCTGAGGCCTTGACTGCAGCTTTGACAATGTCCACGTCTGCATCACCTAATGCATTGATAACAGTGCAGCCCGTCTTCTCCAGCTCCACTGTCATAAGATTGATAAGTTTGTTGCAAGATCTTGAAAGGAAATCATCCTTTCTTCCCACAAACTCAGTCTCTGCATTGAAGTTAACAATAGGGTGAGTGTTTTCACCACGTCTGTGATGTCTTTGATGGAAGGACCTTCGCTATAACCATCAAAAACAACGGTTGCTTTACCATAATGGCGTATGGTAAAGTCTGCATATGAATGTGCAATGGCACCGTAACTCACAGCCTTTTTCCATGCCAAGCGGTGAACCAGGGAGCCACCATCAAGGACATAATGCTCACTTGGTGGGATGGAATCCAGGATAGTTTTGTTTGTTGTTTGTTTCTTGCTTGAAATTCAGTGACTGCCTGTGCTAGTTGGGGCTTGTTGGCTTTACGGAAGATTTCCTTGCCTTCGAACAGGGCTGCAGGAAATGAGCACAGCTCGTAGCTCATTACGTCTTCCAGTGAAATCAGGAAGCGTTGGAACAGCAGAGCAGGATCAATGGTTCGGTCTTGGGCAACTTTGATGGTGGAGTCATCTGCAAGTGTTTTTGCCCGGTCTTTCCGTTTGAAGGATATTCCAAAAACGTGTTTTCCAATGATCTCTTTGCCAACAGTCTCAAACTCATGCACATTCACCTGCTCTTTTGCAACAACACCAGTTACAATATTTCTCAGAGATGGGTCTGGGGAGAATGGTGTGCAAATGCTAAGCTTTCCTTGATCTTTTCAAAATCAGAGTGATCTCTTTTCATCCTTGCTTCTGAGGATTCTCGGTGCTGCTCGCTGGTCGTGTAGGTGAGGTCATTGAATTCCTGCATGGCGTTGTTGTATTCAGATGTTATGGGTGTAGACATGGTCCACAATGCTCGCATTTCTTCAGTCATTCCACTTCCATGGGTCAAGCCTCCACTGCTTTTCAAGGATCGCATCAATGTCTGCTCGATGACGAGGTCAGAGCTAAGGCCAGCCCAGTACTGGTTGCTGCGGCGTATCACATGGAAGCCCCTGGAAAACTTGTCATGTACATCAGGGTGTCTTGTTTCGAGTTGACACATTTCTTGGAGGTAGAAATATGCTGATTTCAGGTAGTTGTAGTGCCCAGCGGCATATTATATGACTTTTAATGCCCATAGCTCATTCTAGAGCTAGCATCCAGTCTGCCCTGCGCATATGAGGCTATAACGTGCCCAATAAACCACTCGGCCGAGTAGGCTACGTGGGTACAGGGCCGCCCATAAGGGGTAGAAAGTGGGAAAGCTTTCTAGGGCCCAGCCACCAAGGGGGGCCCAGAGAGATAAAAAATAAAAAAAATAAAAAAATATTTATTTATTTATTTTTTGCAGATGACCCAACTTAGCCAACCTTTATTATGAACGCTATATTTGCAAGAGAACTTTCTATAATAAAATAAAACATTTTATTCATTGTTACTTGGGTAAAATATATCACATTTTACATTGAAAAACAAAAAATATCATGGGTTGTTTTTTCCCCCTCAAAACCGTTGCATGCAGAAGGTCAACCAAACAAGCGTTAGCTATGTATTGATGATGAGCAAGCTAACCTAGCAAGCTCAGTGATGCCAGGACCTGGACATAAATCAGGGTACCAGAAAAGAAAGAAAAAAAGAGGGAACTTTCAAGGGCTTTAGACCACTGGAAAATTCCTTAATATCAGTATTACTGCCAGCAGAAGTGGATTTTCAATTCAGAGATACTGTGATATTTCATCAAGTTTTGAGGTGTCTTTGTGAGGGTTTTCTGCAAATTATTCTGTATATTTTATCTATTATTTTCTAAGAAATTTATAAAATTACATATTTAGCCTTTAAATGAAGGTGGCAGATGGTCGTTATACTGATGAGGAAAGCTTCTGGTAGCAGTGCTATCATGGTAAACCCCCCCCCCCCCCTACAGCATTGGTGTGTCTAAAAGCTTACATTACAGTAAATGTTACAGTAAATGTGCCAAAAAGCAGGTGCAGAGATCTTGCAAGGGCAAAAAATTTCCGTTCGCGCGCTTGCATCGGTATCTTTGCCCACTATTATTTCCAGTAGCCCACCCTAATCTAACTGGCTAGAACCGGCCCTGTGTACAGGTATGTGTTTATGTAGGAATAAGTGCATCATGCACATTGATACAAGTTCAGTATGAGTAAAGGGGGTCCAATGACTGGACCTTTTCAGGGGCCCAGAGGCTCTTTTTCCCCGGGATTTGAAAAGGGTCAATTCCGGGAATTTTCAGCAACCCTAGTTGGGAGGCCTGTACATGCATGCCCCTCGGATGCCAAAACCGTGTGGAAGTGTCATAAAAGGTGATTCTTCAGATGAAAAACAGTGGGGCGTATGTAAAGAATAAGTGTGGGTGTTCCAGTATCCGTTCCATTAGTCATTAAATACATTAGTGTGAATATAGATTTAGAAAAAGGGCATTCAGTGACTCCCAAAGAAAAGTGTGTAAAAAGTGCAGCGACAGTTGCCCCACTGCCCAATGTAGATATAGTTCTCAGCACACATTTGTAAATCTAACCACAGAGCATGTCATATGCACAACAAGCTAAGGATGTAAGTGGTACAACAGAAGCTCTGACTGTTTTATAGACAAAGAAATATAACATTTGATTGGTTAACTGTGGATTTAACTGTTTATATTTTACAAGCAGTTACTGATTCAAAAAGAAACGCCGGTTCATGTTTTCTCCCAAGAAGAGAAGGGGAAAATGCTTCATGAGAAACCTTCAATCTAGCAAATTGATCTCCAACTGTGTTAATCTTGTTACTGTCTTTTAAACACCAGATATCATCATTGATCCAAAGAGATCACAGAGTGGTGGGGGTATTTATAAAGACCAATTAAAATCATGTTGCTTAACCTTTTTCCATTTGGACTTACTGTTAGATACTTCTATTTTATATATCAAATCATTTAACTAGAGAATATCCATGTCAAAGGTGCAAGCTCAGTTATAGGATAATTCCACTGGTGAATACAATTGTAATATTTTTTAGTAGCATGAACAAACTCACCACGATACTGGATTTTTAAAATGTAACAGCTACATAGGCAGATATAATCAAAGATAAATAATGTGAGGTTGATTGATTATAATGAAACACACAAGATTAGTGTAATTCCTGTTTCAACAAGCCCTACAACCCCCAGTATTCTCCGCAAGCACTGTCCATAGCACCTCCTGTTATGTAGCCTTTATGCCCGTCAGGTAATACTTTGTCGAGCTGAAGTTCAAACTGCTATGAGTAAGTGCATATGCAAATCATATATCATGAAAAATGACACTTTCTTTAGAACAGCCTACGATAGAGGCTGTTCTAAAGAATATGTTCTTTGACTTTATTGTTACCAAAAAGAAAAAAAGAAAAAGACACATCCCTTGAGCTATCAATTTAACACTGCTGAGATGACATGACATCATCAGTTGCAGCCTCATGGATTACTGATCCTCACTGCTGATAGGCTAACATGGAAAGGGGCTGGGATGTGTTTATAAAAGAATGCAGCACACTGTCAAAGTAAAACAGTGAACAATCTGAAACTTAAACAGAGTTACAACAGCAGAACCCTGACCAGAAAAGAATAAGGTAAGATGACCTTTTTTACCATAACGTGTACTATAGAGTATACAGGACAGAAGTTGCAGATAAAGATATTCATGATAAGTCAAGTATGATCAGCTTTAACAAATATGACACCAGGACTTAATTGCTGCTAGTTCCTTGTTCATGTCTCAAAACTATGCTCTATCATTATTATTAAGTTCTGCAGGTACATTAAAGCTATGCTAAAAGAAATTGATGCTCCCCATGTATGCGCTCTTTTTCAGAGATGATAAATGCTGAATATTTCAAAAGTGTGATTACAGCTAACATGTTTATAGTATCTCATGACACACATGAACAGTGTGAAGCTTTGTACAACTTAATGGGTGCTTCTCATAAGCAAAACAATTCAGAATAATCCTTATTTCCAAAAAATGCATATTTTCATCTGTAAACCGCTTTCCAAAATACTAAATTCACCTGGCTGTTGTAGAAAAACAGTAGTATAGTCATGGTAACCAGCCATCCCCTTGGTGACTCAGTTAGTACCGCGCCTCGTCTGAAGCACAGAGAGGGAGACAGAGGTGATAGTCCCCTGTATGACACACCTTTTCTCAAGAGTTATTCATGCTGATATCAGCATTGAAGTAAGACATTTACTCAAGCCATGTGTCATATTCATACGGTATGCTGACTAACACACTGCAGGCCACATACTGCTTATTTTAACAGTAAGAACAACTTTCAAGTAAGTAATACATATCGTCGGTATGATAGCATCAGCATTAACAGTGAACTATGCTATATTTCTTATGTATATAGTGTATACATAATCTATTATTCTCATTGAATTCTGACTGCTGCAAATGCATAGTGCAAATGTAAGTGATTCTTCAACCACCAAAATAACAATGACAAATATGGATTTCATGTGTAGTAGTACAATTGTGGTTTTCAATGAGTATTATTAAAAAGAAAATGCATACTATATTAATCCCCGGGGGAAATTCAGTTAACACCTAATGTACACAATTACACACACATTGAGGCCCGAAACACACATGCAAACAGGACCTTCACACATATGGGAAAGGAAGCTTATGATGGTCTTGTTTTGCAAAGATGACAAAAGCAGGTTGTCATTCCAGTAAATACATTGTAACTGATCGCTCTGTATTGTTTCTCTGCCTTTATAGTCCCAGAATACTGTGTGCTCTCCTACCATGATGCCTACAGCTAAAGGCATGTCCCACATGATACCCAATCACGTTCTGAGAGTGGGTCAGACTACTATCCGCCTGGACCCGCCTCAGGAGACAGTCAGTCAACGTACCAGTCTCCGGAGCCCAGCAGTAACTGTACCGACAATGACCTCGACATTTCCCTGGATAATCTCAACCAGCTCATTCTGGAACTGGATCCCACATTCGAGCCTATTCAAGTCAACAAAAGCCCCTCGTGCACAAGCCCTCCTCCAGGTACGGTACCACTGTAAAGCCACTTCGCATTGTGACTTCTTTTTTAAATTTCTGTTATGGTTCTTTTCTACTCATCACAAAAAGTGCAACAAAGACTGTGACTTACAGATAATTGACTATAGAGCACAGTAAAACCCTTTAAGAACCAACAGTAAACATGTAGCCTGGGGCTTTGGAAATGTACCCGCTCATTTTGAGATACTGTTAAATGTTTTTATCATGGGGTAATTATACCACTCCATCTGATCTAGGAATTACTGCCAATACCAGGACCACACCCTGAACAAGTTAAATCACCAAGTAGTCACAGGGTGCCTCACTCAAACTATCTAACTACTCTCATCACAATGTGTTCACAAAAGTCAACAAAGCGTATAAATAGATTCCCTGTTGCTCATCTTTGCTTGAAAGATGTTTGGTCGTATATTAAGGGAGCAGAGCAGAGTGGGCAGTGATGAGAAATCAAACAACATAAAGGTTAATTCCATCACAGAGGCTAAAAAAAGATTAGTTTTCACAGCACCTACTGCCATTAAGTAACTGGTTGCTGTCTGGATAAAGCATTGAAAACAATGTTTTCCTAAAGGCATAAACGCACGTTGTTTTGTTCCCATCAACACAACGAGGCAGACAGATGTTCTGTATAAGTGGACACGAACATGTTGGGACACCTCCTCTAGGTGATATGGTATCATCGCAACAGCAAAAATATGAATTCAAAGTATTTAGTTAGGAAAGAATGGCTTGAGCTGTGCAAGCAGGTACCTGCATGACCAACATGAATGTCTTCACTTGACATTTAGCAATTGTGTGCTTACATAATGAAGCCAAGCCCATTTTGCAAACAGAAAATCAGAGGCAGGCAAGCCACGCATGAGGACAGAGAATGTATGGACCACATAGTTTTCCACTGAGTTTAATTACAAAGGTCCACTATGTAACATTAACCAAACAATTCACATTTGCTTATGGGTGAATGGGTAGCAATGCAACTTGAAATATTAAACTTTCCCGACTTTCTCTGTTGCCTAAAACACATGGTTTAAATCCAATCCAATCCAAAGGATGTGACTTTTGTACTCGTACCCGAGTGTGCTCAGGATAAAATAATTTATTGATATTTCCTAATCCTATTTCAATGTTTTTGCTAACACTCTCCTGTTCATCCTTTGACACCTCCTGCTCAGATGAGGATCGCTACCGTTGTGTGTTGGTGCCTAGAGGATGTCCTCCCTGCTCCTCGCCTAGCGTGGTGCAATCTGTGTCACCCAGTATCCCCATCCCTACACACAGCAGCAGCAGTGTCAGCTACAGTCCCCACGGGACACTGGTGTTCTCCAGCTCCCCTACCTCCTCCCTGCCCCCGCTGCCATGTGGCAGTGCCCCACGACGACATCACTCCAAGCAGGACCTGTCCCATGGATCCCTGCGCTTGTCTAACTCAAACAGAAACAGCTGCGCCTCGCTCCATTCCATGTCCACATGCTCAGACACCAGCTACATCCTCGGCAGGTAAAACAAAGCAAGACCTGCCATTAAACATGTGTAAAACATGCATCCTTTACACTCAGCTACTTGTAAATATGCTGTCAATCACAAGCTTGTTGTATTCAGAGGCTGTTAAAAACCAATTTACCAGCTGACTTAGTGGATTGTGATTTTGCAGTGGAACAAAGGTTTTATGGCAATAATAATAATAGTGCCACACTGGGAAGTTTAACCACATTCCCCCCCCAAAAATGTGGTGCCAATCTTTTCCAACCATCTGATTTCATTCTAATGTTCCAAATTAAAGAACTGGAAAAAGAAAATAATACTTTATTTATCCAGAGGGGAATTTATGTTCAGCAGTTGCAGAACTAATTAAGAAAAATTGCAAACCAAATACAGGATTTAAGATAGAAAAACAAATGTGCCCAATGCTAAACATGCAATAGGTTAATATTAAGTATCAGAAAAATGAGTGAAAAAAGTTAAGTTAAGGATCCTACACGGGTGAAATCCCAAATACACGCAATGCAAATTTCTTATTTTCCATTGTGTAAGTTGAAAAAAAAACCTTAATAATATAGCATATTGATCTGTACATTTCCTAATACATCTATACAACTTCCTTTCTGCATAGCAACCTGTCCCTGGCCAGTGATGATGCTGATTCTCCAGAGTCCATGCTCATTCGCACGTCTGGATCCTTCAGTGACGGCTCCACAGCCAGGCCCTTTGATGGCAGGCACAGCCCAGAGAAACCCCCACTGACAAGGAGAGGACATATGCAGGAGTATCACAGAGACAGCACAGGGGTACAGAGCGGTCCTGCTTCCCTCTGTGGGTCTCTGAGTGACATTCCTGTACTGCTTATCAACGGTGCACCACATACAGACCTGAACATCCAGTCTCCTGGGCTAGAAATGGACTTCATTCAGACCCTCCCTGTGTCCAACCTCAAGCATTCTACTCCTCACAGTGAGTCACACGTTTGATAGTATAGTCTATTTTGCTGGCAGATGCCACAATTCAAACAATATCTGAGCCCACTGTAATATTTCTACGGTTTCTTTAGGTTTCAAAGCCCATTTCAGTGGCAGCCAGCCCTCGATGAAATTTGTCATGGACACTTCAAAGCTTTGGTTCCGTCCACATATCAGCAGAGAAGAAGGTGAGAATCTCAAAACACCACTCCTCACTGAAGGAAGGTCACATATGTTGCTAATTTCAGGTTCAAAAGGTTGTCATTTGAGTTTCTACTATCAACTGTTTTTTATGGTGTAATAATAATGTCCAAAAAACCCTTAGTGAAATCTCCTCTTTTGAGTCTCTGTCTGAAACATTTGCATAATAGGTGACCTTTAAAGGATGAAGGATGTATTTCTGCAATACATACACAGTAATAAACAAACATTGCAAATCTCTCTAACCATTTTTAGTGATGTTCCTTCAATTCTAGCTGACAACCTGGTGAAGCATAAGGAAGCAGGAACATTTGTGGTGAGAGACAGCACGTCCTACAAAGGCAGTTTCGGCCTGGCCATGAAGGTGCATCAAACGTCTGCCCTCTTCACTGCTAACCCCTACCCAGGTAAACTTTATTTCTAGCCCATGCAGCAGCGGCCTGGACCAATGACTACTGTTGAATCATGTACTAGGCCTATTATAGAATATAGCGTGAGTTAAGACAAAAGGAAAGAGAAGGTCTTGAATGCCACAATTATCCCAGACAATGTGAAGATAGTTCAATACAGTGCTGCTGTCGTCATTGGTCTATCCCATGAGACCTGAAAGCCACAGGGAATCACTTACCAAACTCTGCTTGTTGACTTGTAACGTCCCGACTATCTGCGGCCACGCCAGGCAGGAGACAGCCCTGTTTTATTTTCCACCCGCAGTATACACTGTGTAAACACAAAAGAAAACCAGCTGTTTATGCCTCTGAAAGCAATCAAAAAGGAAAAATTTAAAAAAGGAAAAATGGACTTCACTCACAGAAAATGACTTTGAGGCTTACTTCCTTTGTGAAATTTGCATTTGTTCTACCTATTAAGGAACACAGAATGGATGAATGCACGCTCAGTCTATGTTGTTTGTAACATTATTCCCCTGTAGAATCATCCCTCAACCAAGGATAATTACAGAACACAATCATACTTGTTTGATGGATGTGGTTGCAATAATATTTTCTCTGTTTAGGCTGTTATTTTATTTTTCAGGAACAATTTGCAGGGTTAAAGAAATATAGCCCAAAGCAAAGAAAAAAGAAAGATATAAGATTTGTAAAGAAAATTTGGAGAAATGTAAAAGGTCAAACACTTAGAAAATTCAATTTCCATTTTATGTATCAATTTATGTTATATTAATCCCACTGACTGCATGTACATTTTTCTTCTTCCTAACATTTGTCCTTTCACGAAAACAGGAGACAGCAGTTCAGATCTGGTCAGACACTTCCTTATTGAATCATCAGCCAAGGGCGTGCGCATCAAAGGCTCTTCTCAGGAACCATACTTTGGTAAGGAAAAAGCCAACCTCAATAATAGTTTTGTTTCGCAACCACAAGTGATCAACTTTCTCCTGAACTGCTCAAATTCCCTGGCCTGCCCCATTATGAGTGCACTTCCTGAATGTGTCTACTACACTAGAGCTGAGTCAGCCATGTCTAGCCTATTGGGATGTGGGTGGGCAGGCGTGGGTGGATCATTAGTGCTGTACAGAGGTACTGTATGAGTTCATAGGGTGTGTGCGTTTACCACACCCCCAGGGGCCTTTAATACGGTATGGTTCAATGCGCGTCACCTCTCTTATCAGAACCTGTGGGTGTTTGTGAACTTAATACGCGTGTGCTTAAGCATATCTGCTTCCACAGAATAGTTTACTGTTGTTTACTGCTGCAGTGGCTTTGTCAAATATTAACGTGGCAAAGTGATATATTGTACCAGACTTACTCAGTCCATCTTTTCCTTTTCACCTTTCAACAGCCTCATAAGATAAATAACCACAGGTTTTTACGAGTGGAATAGTTGCGTCTGGAAAGGGCCAAGGGATGAAGATGACTGTACAAAATAAATTTAAAAAATGACCATCCCCATTCAACATCTAGAAAAGTAACTTGTAGACAACATTATAGGTCTACTGCACTATAATAATCAGAACATCTCCCGCACCTTATTTAAACTTTAAAAATAGCCTAAAGTTAATTGTCTGACCTTTTGTTACATATTAAGACAACACATGTCTCAATTATACTCAAGCTATACCTTTGTGTTACATTTACAGGTAGTCTCTCTGCCCTGGTCTACCAGCACACTATCTCTGCATATGCCTTACCCTGCAAATTGCTGCTCCACTCCCAAGGTAAGACATTATTGCAAGACTGTGTGAGTGTGGTGTGTGTGTGTGTGGTGTGTGTGTGTGTGTGTGTGTGTGTGTGTGTGTGTGTGTGTGTGTGTGTGTGTGTGTGTGTGTGTGTGTGTGTGTGTGTGTGTGTGCGTGTGTGTGTGAGAAGGTAGAACAATTAAAACTAATATCTAATTGTTTTACACAAATCCAGGCACAGCAGAAGAGATGGCAAATGAGAATCTACCATCAGAGGACAAGAATAAAACAGGTGGGACGAAAGAACAGCACACTATTTTCGCTCTTTCTTACTTTAACATATAACTTTATATATCAAATTTAGTCGCCATTTTCTGAAAATAATGCTTATAAAGTAACTCTAACAAATACTTAGAAAAACAACATAAATGAGAAAAAATTAAGAAGTTACCATTTAGAAAGTTAGCAACAAGTGGGCTAAGCTAAGGGATGAATACAATTGGCTATTACATTTAACGTACACACATGTTGCTTGCTTTAAACTTATATTAGAATATGTGTGAGTGTGTGTCTGTGTGTGTTTACCATTTCATCTTCTGTAGCTGTGGGAAATGCTAACAGTAACGCATTTAGCTCAAACAGCTAATTGAGGTTAAGTTAGCAAGCTAAAAAAAGGAAGAACAAATTATCTAGCTAAATAGCTCATGTTGAAGACCTTTCAGCCTTTAAGACTCCTATGAAGCTTTTTACAAAGTCCTTTTTGAGAAATAGCTCGGTTTGGTATAAAAAGTTAATTCAAAACTAAACCAATAAAAGAGAGAAAAGATAAAGGACAGGTTTGAATAGAAATGTTTCTTTCCCACCGCTGTCAAGTCAGCACAGAAAAACCTCGCCAGCTAATTGGCCGTTATCACAGCAAACGTTGGATCATTTACATAGCAATTTAGTTGGAATTAATTAAGCTTAATTGCTAAAGGCTGTGTTTCCTTTAGGTGTGCTTTTTCTATGTTAGTAGGCCTATATAATATATAATGTGGAGTAGGTTAACCTACTAACTAGCTAATAGCTGTCAAATAAATGTAGCCTTTTGGAGTTATAAAAAAGAAGTAAAATAGGCTTTGAAATGAGGAGTATAAATTAGCCATAATAAACTGGGAAAATTAAGTAGACTCCTAAAAAGTTGTATTTACGGGCAGTAGGCTTAGGCCTACTTAATAACTTCCCACCACTTCCAGCTGAATTACCAAAGAAGATTACAGTCTGATGAAATATCTGTAGGCTATTTCTTGATTTAGTCTAGAAATGTTTTTCTAGTTTTTTATACATTTGAATTACTGTATATAGGCTACTTGAAGTGTATTCTGAATAAAATACTAATTAGACCTGTTTATTGGCACTGTATTTTCCCTATAAGGGCTAAGCGACTAACAATCCAGAGAGTTGGAAGGGGCTTCACTTACTTAATTTCACGTTTTACTTGGCGACATGTATATCATTTCATGTGTACGTGCGTTTAACCTCTATTTCTGATCAAACTATCACAATGCTTGCCCTTTCCTTAGCTTGCAATTTCATCTACCTGAATGCTGTCCCCACTGAGAGGCTGACAGGCCCTCGTGCAGTGCAGAAGGCGGTGTCTCTCACACTTGACAAGGCCCCGGGTTCCTTCACACCAACCGTAGTCAACATGAAGGTGTCTTTGAAGGGCGTTACACTGACGGATATCAAGAGAAGGTATGAAAACACACTTCCTGTCAACCTGCCAAGATTGTACTTACATCGTAAACAACTACATAATTATGGTGGATTCTGTGCATTTGTGCAACTGATTTCTAACAGCCAAAATCATTTCTTCACAGGGTCTTCTTCAGACGCCATTACCCTGCTCACCTGCTGAGCTACGGTGGGGAAGATCCAGACAATAGACTGTGAGTATGTAGCAATTAGTTGCAAAATCAGAGGGATTCATTTTGAGAATGATACTGTACAAACTTGTGTTACAAAAAGATACTATGTGACCTTCACTGCTCCGGTTACATTCACTTTCATGTTGGGGTCTGCATATAAAGAGCTGATGAATCGCCTTACAAGTACCAGTACTATATAGATTTAAATTTATTTGTAATATTTTTTAATTCACCATATAAAACTGGATGGTGCTGGAACTGGTCCTTATGACTGATTTTTGTTAACAGAGGACATGAAAGTATAGACTGCACGCTAAACTTTGTCTTTCCCACTCTTTACAGGTGGCTGAGAGGTCCCACTTCGGGTGCACGGTAATTTTACACTTCATTTCTTACCATATCTGAATGATCATTTGTAATTACCTGTACATTTAAATGTTTTCTTATGCGGAGATCCACATTTAACCATCCCAGAGTTTGAGGCTCACCTGCAATTCATATGTGTCATAGTTTTATTTTATTTTAATCTAATCTAATCTAATCTAATCTAATCTAATCTAATCTAATCTAATCTAATCTAATCTAATCTAATCTAATGTTTATTTGTCCCAACAGGATGTTTGGCTTCGTGGCAAAAGGTGTAGAGGCTGGAATGGAGAATGTGTGCCACGTATTTGCAGAATATGAAGCCCTGCATCCTTGCAACAAAGTCATTGAGGTCATTCAGGCGGCAATAGCCAAGCCATAGACACACAAGGACCTAGACCACATGATATGTCTTATGCTCTACTTTTCCCCAATATCGAGTGTCGCGACTGCTGTGGTCACTCTTCAAGTAACTGTATCTGCTGGATTACAATACCAGCGGAAATCTGATTTAGAATTTCTTAATACTACCCAGACTCGTGCCATGGTCAGATGATAATAGTCATATTGAAAAGACACGTATTACTGTGTATGCACATATGAAGAAAGTACACAACTCAGCTGTCAAGCAAGAGCATAACAGGCAAAGAACCAGCTCCATGTTATTGTAATCCAGTGGCATGCTGCCACTAATACTACGGGTTTGTAAGAATGCCTAAATAAACTCATCAATATAATGAAGCCCCCTAAAATATCATTGCACTATAATATGCTATTAGATGCTTATGTATAGGTTAAGACAGCAGTCGTATTTGTCAAATTACTTGACACAATGATTCACAATGTAAACTGAGGTGTAAATCTGGGATTGTAAAGGCCCTGTAATAGACTTGAAAAACAACTAGCACACTGTCATGTCCATTCCTTTCAAAGCAGAAACTTTGCTGATACTTTAGTTGTATAGTTACAAATGTATTTAGAATGTATTTATTATGCTGCACTGTAAACAATCTCTTTATAATTATGTATTTTGTTCATACTTGTAATGATGAAAAATAAACATGTCAAACGGTTGGTCTTGCTTACAAATGTTTATGTTTAATAGAAAGAGAAAAAAAGGAAGCGCGGTCATGAAAGTGTGAAAACACAGATGTATCTTGTGGTTAATGGCTCTATGATGGTTTAACATTTGACAAAAAGAACACAACGGAAAAGTCTTCACATATTTCTTTTTTATTTTCATTTCAAATTGATAATTTGTTAGATAAAAGCATTATGCTTCATTCTGAAGTTACAGAGTTTCCAAAAATTAAGAGTGTGCTTCAAGAAGCAAAGCAAAACCAAGCCCAGAACTGCATAGATAATATCCTTTAAATATTGTCAACATATTCCGTGGCACCCAAATGCAATGCAACAAGGTCTTTTTTTAAATTTATAATATAATCTTTGGTGCCAACTCATAAAACTTAGCATAAAAACTCTTGAATGTAAAGTGTAACAGAGAGCATGTGCAACACAACCCGAGTTGAGCATTGAAGATACACTGCAGTGTTAACTATTTACAAATACTGCCCCCCTCTGGTGAGACACGTGAACCTCTCTGCTGTTATGATCACAGTAAACAGTGGTTTATATATAATATTTTTAGGATAATGCATGTTAAAATGTAGCTACATTATCAGTTAGAGTTGCAAGGTTTTTCTTCTCTTCATAGAGAATGAACTGCAGTGAAAAAAAGACGCTCAAAAGTACACACATTGTGTCTGCAGTGCAAGCATTTAGGGACTGCACCAAACTGATCAGTTTGGAGGGCTGAACACTGCCCCACTTTCTTGAAAAGTATGGCCCTCTCCAACGTTACGCATATTATTGTTCGCCCCTCCCCTTGGCAAAACCAAAAATTGCAACCCATGAAATCTCACAGTACTATAACAGTATTCAGTTGAATTCATTTTACCATTAATTAAAGTGCACAATTCATTCAAGATTGCTTCAATTTAAACCTCTATGAACGGAATGATCGTTTTCACATATCCACCAAATCTCGTTATTGGCAGAAAATATAGCAAATAAACTAAATAACGTGCCCTGTTTGCTGAATATTCTAGACTGTCTTTTCTTTCTACTGCTTTCTGCTGAAATACAGAATAATGTAAAAGTGTGAGCTTTTGAATAACATAACATAGTTTTTTTCTGACCTGCCTCCCCCCACCCAAATTATTTTATGTACAGTCTCTTAAAGGAAAAACTACCAACTAAAATCAACTTTAGATAGTTCACAGCAGCTCATATAGTGATCTTTGATTCTACTCCATTTATCTCCATCTACAGTATGTACGCACTCAGATTATTTGACCAAGTGTTAGAATAAAAGATGCAGTTAAGGCAAGACACTGCAGGCAAAGACATTGTTTTTTTCACACACTGGTCAATTTGAGATTTCTGGCAATTTTGCTTCCATGACGTGTCTTCATCCATACTAAAAAATAAAAGGTCCAAAATGTACATTAAGGTGTTTATTCCTCTCATGTACAGCCATCCTTAACAGCCGTTATCTCAACATGTGTTTTTTAATACTTTGAACCAAATATCAAACTTACTTAAACTAAAGTACTTACATCAAACAAACTGTCTGTAATCATTCTTAGCACCATTCAGAAGGTTACTGCAGAAGGATTTTTTCATATGTTGTTGTCCGATTGATGAAATGACGAGACATTTTGTTCTTAAAAACATTCAGAAAATGCATATTAAGACCTGTACATTGTATTCTTTAATTTATAAAATGAAAAAGGCCTGTATCCAAAATCTGTTGTGTAAAAACTTTGGACCCTTATGAGTTCTAAATTTTAAATACAGATTTTAACTCTGGCTTCATTCAACATCTAGTTGTTCGGTTTTTAAAGAGATGCAAATTTACCCATAGTTAGTTAGATATTGCCGAATTTACATATTTTTCCAAAAATGTCTGAAAAGAATTGTAATACAAAAGAATATGTATTGATGTAAGTAAGCAACTGGCTAAGGTTAATGCTATTTTTAAGTTAAAGTTGTTACCCTATTCACCTGCAGTGTCTGGCCTTAAGAAGAGTCATATGGTCGATGTCATCTCTTTTGTCAAGTGAACTCATACTAAGATTATGACAATGTGGAGAAAGACTTTTCCTTGGAAATACGTTATATCTTTTTTATGCTATCCTTTGTATTGTAGCTCTGATATATTGGACGTGGTTTCTGGCACTATATAGAAATGGTCCCATTCAAGAACAATAGCCTGATGGATGAAGGTTCTCCTGCCAGAGTCATGGTTTGATCTCAGTGTCAATAGTGATACAAAGTTCATGAATGCTGTAATTTGAAAATTCATATTTAGCATGACGGTTATGGATGTTAATATCCCAGATGTCAATGACACAGACTCTATTTCTGAAGCTCCAACACCGCCAGTGTTACCACAAGCAGCTTGCAAACCAGTGTTGTCTCCGGCCCAAGCAGTAGACTTCAGTTACTGCGCGATGGCGGAGATGCTGCGCGATCTCTTCATGATGAGACACAGCTCCACATCAGGCAGACTGTCCTGTTTAGTCTGGGAACAGCCTTCGTCTGCCGCCGCCATGTGAAGGTCAAAGCGCAGGGAAACTGACTTCTTCCTCAGCTTGGGATTCCCTCTGAAGAAGGAGCCCTCCCACTGCTTTATCACCTTGTCAATCTGCTCCGTCCTGGGGAAGAGATCACAAAGTCATGGCAATAACAGATGATGCAATAGCAAGTGATGCTGTAAATGTCACATTATGCATGCATCCAACAATTTTTCTTTTGTTCTGAAACATCTAAAGTAGATGGTATGGAGTAATGTTGTGTCTTGTCCTTGAATGTGGATGTCAACAGCCCAAAAGTAAATGTATTTATTTATAATTTTTCAATTCTCATTATAATGCCAAGTATCACAAATAACAATTTTCCCCAGGAGCTTTAGTTACAACAGTATTACTGTGTGTCATGTAATCAAATGTGATGGGCAATTTCAATAAACATTATCCCAGTCATTTATATGTACATGATACACCTGGTTGCACAATAACACCAGGGGGCAGCACGGGAGAACACTTTAAATGTATTACCTGTGAGCCTGGCACTGAATAGGATCAGTAGGATCTTTGCCTTATCAAACAAACTAAATTCAAAATCAGTCAAATTACTGTCTGACGCACTCTCTGACTAGAACAGAAGAGGCAAGCACTGTTATGGCAAGTGAGTCACTAAATAAAAAAGGTAATGCACATACTAAATATTGCTGCCAAAATTATCAGCAATATGTATCTGTTGGACTTTTAAGGTCACCTATAATACGAAATGCCTTTTTTCATGTTTTTTTCTACATTTATATTGGTCTAGAGAAAAAACAACCCTCACTCTGTTTCTCCACCTCCACCTTTCTGAAAACTTATGTTCAAAAACCTCACCCCCTTTCACACATTTAGCAAACACAGGGCAATATAACTATTGCTCTATTACTATTGGTGTGTCACTTGCTGTTGGGTCAGGCAGTGTGCAATGGGTTTTTGCTGAGAATAGCTGTCTGCTAAGGCTGGAAACAGGTTTGATGAGAACAGTAATAGTGAACCAAAACAATACGTACGTGACCCTTTAAAGGTAAACAATTGTCTGTAAGACAAAACATTGCTGGTATAGCAGGTGGAGGTCACAAGAGTGACCGGTTTCCCATTGACACATGTATTACATACACAGCAATCAAGTGGCCTGTATTGATATACACATCTATATACAGTCTATATATTTACTATTCACTGTGCATTAGAATGTGTCTCACTCTTCATTCACAACACACACACACACACCACACACACACACACACACACACACACACACACACACACACACACACACACACACACACACACACACACACACACACACACACACACACACACACACACACACACACACACACACACACACACACACACACACACACACACACACACACACACACACACACACACACACACACACACACACACACACACACACACACACACACACACACACACACACACACACACACACACACACACACACACACACACACACACACACACACACACACACACACAGATCACACAGATTTCCGAGAGCTACCATGGAAGCAGCTGGCTACCTATGTCCATTGTATCCCACTGCAGTATTTGCAATGGCTAAAAAAAAACAGCGACTATAGACAATGATTCCACAGCTTTGGACTCAGGGTGAGGAGGACATGGACATTATGAGTGTTTTAAAATGATTAGGCCTGTGATGTAGTTGCAATGGTTTGGGGAACATGGTTAAATCAATACTAAAAAAAAGATATATGCCTTGCTACTGGACCATTACCTAACAAAGTAGTAGACCAACTTGACTCATTGGACGGGTATCAAGAACTGCTTAACTGGAGTATTTCAACAAGATAACGATTCCTGTCGGTGACTGAGGTTATTGGCTGAAGGTAGAAGGATGCACATTTAGCCGAAGTAAATTAAAGTCCCTGGATCCCAGTGGGAATCAATCAAGTGACTCAGAGACTTGTCTGCTGATCCCAGCTAAAAGACAAGGGCAAAACATTCTGGGCAGAGTGACAGCGTTGGATTGTTGTATGTGGTTACAACCGAAGCCTGAACAAAGAATTCCACCCCTGTCTCATCAAACAATAGCAGGTGCCACACCCTGAAGACTCGACACGCCAGGCGGGTATCTCCACATCAAACGAAAGCTGAAAAAATTCCCATGCAGGGCCGTGACGATTTACTCACGGGAACCTGTGAAGCCGAGTAAACATGTCATGCCTCTTATCATATTTGACGTGTGAACAGAATTCCTCTGACAGTGTCTACATCTTGTCTGCTGTACTAGATGTCGCCAAGTAAGGGTGGGGAAGATGTGGAGGATTGTGAGTACAATAGTACAAGACTGAGAGGTATTAAAGGTCACATATTAGGCTCATTTTCAGGTTCAAAACTGTTATTTGGGTTTCTACTAGAAACTGTTTTCATGATGTAGTGTCCAAAACACCCTTTATATTTCTCACAGTGCCATTGCTGATTCTCCTCTTTTCAGCCTCTGTCTGGAACACTCCGTTTTAGAACCTGTCTCTTTTAGTCCCGCCTTCCAAAAAGCCCAGTCTGCTCTGATTGGTCCTGGATCTTACTACCAGTTTGAATCTAAATGACAGTTAGATTTCCTAGACAGCCTGTAGTGTAGACAAACCAGGGACCCATATAAATGTTGAAAAAACATGAAAAAATGCAACTTGCACAATAGATGACAGAAAGGTAAGACTTAGACAAGCAAAAAACTGCTGTTTTGTCCTCAAAAGGGCATTTAGACCAATGTGCTCTAAAGTGATGCTGTCAATGCTTGCTAGTAGAAAATGCCTACATTTCAGACTCAACCAAAGGTGCTGACTACAGGTCATTGGGGGATGCAAAGAGATCAATACTTACTCAATGGTTCCGTGACCCTCGGCACTCTCTCTCACCACGTTCCCTTGAAGAAACTCCTGAGTCTTCACAGTGGAGATTCGCAAGTCTTTATCTTGCTCTGGCTCTGTGAGAAGACAACAGTGATGAATCATGGCCAGATATGACTGTAGTTAGATTGTGTGTGTGTGTGTGTGTGTGTTGTTGTGTGTGTGTGTGTGTGTGGTGTTGTGTGTGTGTGTGTGTGTGTGTGTGTGTGTGTGTGTGTGTGTGTGTGTGTGTGTGTGTGTTTGTGACTCACCTGTGAGTATCACAAGGCTTTGCTGCCTATACAGTATGCTTTTCTTTAGCCCATTCTCTGCTGGGAGGAGTGAAGGTATTTCAGGCAGGGGCTCTGACTTGGGTTCGTCTGGAGTCAGAGCAGGGTCACTGAAGTCATGCTCTACCCCGTTCTCCTTTGGCTCCTCCACGTAAGACCTCCAGGGCTGCAGTCCCATTGGCTGCTGCCCACTACGACCCATGTACCTGCAGGCAGAATGGCAAGGTAATGACAACCATAACCCATGTATATGTGTGCATGCGTGCCATTCTCATGTCGGACAGTAGGTTAAATATGAAACTACAACCAGGAGACAGTCATTTAAGTTTAGCATGAACACAGGAGAAACAGCTAGAATAAGAATAGAATAATATGTATTGTCATTGTACAAGACAACGCAATTTTGTTTGGAGCAATCCTCCTCCAGTTGCATATTTCTATAAATATAAATAAAACACGAAAAACACTAAAGGAAGCTATAGCCTGGCTCTGTCCAAAGGGTCAAAACATGCACCTACTAGCACCTCTAAAGCTCATTAACTGACATCTTGTTTGTGTAATGTGTACAAAAGACAATGGGTGAAACCGCCAACAAGCTGTTTCCCTGCTTTTACAGCCTTGACAATCAGCTAAGCTAATCACCCGCTGGCTCAAGCTGCAGCGCTATTGATCTTCTTGTCTCGGCAAGAAAGGAAGTAAATTTGTCCCCAACAATATCTTATTATTGACTTATGGGTTACATATTAAATATCAAGGGATTCTAAACAACCACTATGAAGGGCAGGTTCTGGAACTGCAATGCCATAACTGCATTGATCTTGAAGTGCACAGCCAGATCAAACAAGCCTTTGGAGGACCAACTTAATGAACCAAAGTTTTCATCTTCCATGTAGTGTACCTTGCTGTATGCATCACCACATTACTTCATGCTTGTGAAGCCTGGACCACCCACTTCATCAAGGCACATCAGATAGTCCATAATGGATATCTGCAACACATCAGTGGAATTACCTGACAGTGGTGGGTGCTTCATATTTAATTTAGAAAACTAAAACCAACAGCAAAAGTATTGTGACAATTATTAATTATCCAACATCAATTATATCCTAGTAATGGCCTGTCAGGCACACACCATAAAGAGAGCCTTGCAATATTCTTTACCAACTATGCAATCCATGATCAGCAGTTAGCAGGAGGATAGCAAGGGGCTACACTAGACCAGGGGAAGAGAACATGGTTTCAAGTCCGCCAGCAATGAGGCCAAAGGCTGAGGAGGACAGCAGAACCAAATCCACAACTATCCCAACAAACTGGCTTGATACCAACACATAATTTTGGTCCCGTGTTCTGGGTCTGGTTTTACACTGAGTGGAAATGAAAAACTAGATTCACGCTCTTTCTTGAAATACTGACTACATTTAAAAAAAAAATTAGGCCCATTTCGCAACACTAGCTGAATAACCAACTCAAAGAAATTCACGGTCTTTTTTTGTCTCACAGCCCTTTGAGCCTGCACTTGCCACCCACTCAGTCGCCACCCTTCTCAAATACAAAAACACAATGCAAATGGCAAATACCACATCATGTCTCTCCTTGTACCAATGTCATCAGTCAAAATCATGTTTTAAATGCCTCTGCAAAACCAAAGGTGACACATCTGCAAGAGTCATAAAACCAAATTGCTGTACCTTCTTGGAACTATAAAATCAGTGAGGATGATAATTAAAGGCCATGCCAAAAGAATGGAATACTCTCCAATAAAACAGCCTGATTCTGGCAGGCTATAATTTTAGGAGGCAAGACAAAGACGGGTCGACTGTCTGGATTCTATCATCTTGTCTGAAGGCAGAGCTGGATTTTCAGGCTATGAATCAGGGGTGGAAAGTTTGTCATCTTGACATTTAAAATCCGTGGGAATTATTGCTCGATTTTCAAGTCCCTGGGTTTACATGTCGATATGTTCCTAGGCCGTAGTCTACAGTTCCAGTGAGAACTAAACGCTTTCACCAGACTAAAAATGACAGCACATGATAGCTGCAGATAAGTCTGGACTTTACCAGATTGACGACTACATGAACCAATCAGGTACTGCCTTCCACTAACGGATGCACAGTGGGGAAGGCCCGGTCTGACTGGAGGCTAGATTGACGACTGCATGAACCAATCAGGGACTGCCCTCCACTAACGGATGAACTGTGGTCTGAACGTGAGCCTTGATTGGCACAGTCATTTTTTGGACCGGGCCAATCAGGCTGGTATTGCCAGGCTAGCTCAAGTACACCAAAAAACTATTTTACCTCCTGATCAACACTGAGAATACGAAATTTCCACAAAAAGATTCCTTTTTCTCTTCGCATATCTTTCTCTGCGTCTGGCCCTCACCTGCCTTCTTCGCGCTCCAGCAGACGTCTGTATGTGGTGATCTCTTGCTCCAGCCTCATCTTGGTGTTGAGCAGCTGGCTGTGGCGCTGGCGCTGTGTGGCCAGCCCACTCCTCACCTGCTCCAGCTCATTCTCCAGACCAGAGATGACCTGGGAGAGGTCCTGCAGCTGATTGGAGTACACATGCTGGGTGTTGTGCAGGGAGCTCTCCAGGCCTTTCTCCTGGAAAGCAAGGAAAGCGTTTAGGCTAATGACTACACCGTTGTCATTCTGATTTCAAACTCCACAATGCTTGACAAATCAACATGTAGAAACAAATGTTATAACCGTGCATTGTGCAAAACCTGACCATTATTCCTCCCTGGTTTCCCACCACCAACAGTCCAGTGTCATGTTAGCTTCGTCTTAGCAGCCCCAGCTGCCACACTGCTATAGTGTCAGGAGTTTTAAGTGTCACGTTGTTTAAGTATGAAATGCTTATCTGTAGGGCTGCAACTAACGATTATTTTGATAATCGATTAATCTGTCGATTATTTTCTCGATTAATCGATTATTAATCGATTAGTGTTTTGGCCCGTAAAATTTCAGAAAATTGTGAAAAATGTTGATCAATTTTCCAAAGCCCATGTTGACGTCCTCAAATGTATTTTTATGTCCAAAACAAACAGATATTCCAGTTTACTGTCATAATAGGATTAAAGAAACAGAACATATTCACATTTGAGAAGCTGAAATCTGAGAATTTGGAAATTTTTTATTAAAAAATTACTCGAAATTATTAATCGATTAGCAAAATAGTTGCCGATTATTTTAATAATCGATTAATAATCGATTAGTCGATTAATCGTTGCGGCTCTACTTATCTGTACACAGTATTTAATTTGCCACACAAAATACAAATGTCATACCACCACAGAATGTAATAACTTACAAAAATATACAAAAAAGTGTAACATTATGTACTTGACATTTTAGTAAATGCTGGGCAGGTTGTGACATTGTGTGTTTTAGAAACATTTTACAGTGTATGTTTTGCTATAATCCTTGTTGCTAATATTCTTCTCATCACTTGTACAAAGTCAACACATGCAATCCTCCGTTTGCCTTGGAAAAAGTTTATCGGTGTGATTGTTGGGGAGTTGGTGATCCATGATTGTGTGTGCTTTCTTACCAAGGCATGCAGGGTTTCAATCTCCACCTGCAGGCATTGCCACTGCTTCCTGGCCTCAGCTAGCTCAGCCCGGGCCTCCCTCAGGGCGGTGCTGCCGAGGCTCACCTGCGCCCATGCTGCCTCCTCCTGGGTCAGGGGACGGGGATTAGACATTACAAGAAGTACACACGCCCAAAAACCACCACCACTGCCACCATCGCTACTAAATAAATACCCAATAACAAGCTTCTTCCTGTGAAATGTAGTGTCCAATAAAACTCTTTGTATTTCTCACAGTGCTATTGCTGGACAGCCTCTTTTGAGCCTCTGTCTGAAATGCTACTTTATAGAGCCTGTATCTTTAAGCCGGGCTTCCAAAAAGCCCAGTCTGCTCTGATTGGTCCTGAATCTAACTGCCGGTTTGAATCTAACTGCCAGTTATAATCAGGGGGATCTGGGGGTGTGGCTTATCACAGGTGGAGGTAGTGCTAATTAGATTGGTAATGGTGGGTCTTTCCTTCATGACCTCATAAGGGGAGATAAATCTAACTCGGGTTTTTGCACACAGGTTTTCAGAAAGGTGGAGGTGGAGAAAAAGAGTGAGTGTTGTTATTTCTCATACTTTGGGGGTCTAAATCATAGACCCATATACATTTTGTAAAACCGTGAAAAGTGCATTTTTGCATAATAGGTGACTTTAATGTGCAGTTGCAATGGTATATGGCTGGCTGGAATCAATATCTGTTCCAGATAAATGACAAAGGTCTGATGAGAAGCACAGTGCAACCACAGCACACACAGGACGTGGGTGGCAGATCTCTATCATTGGCACTCTGTCAGACAGTCAGGGGAGAGGCAGCCACAGGTTGTGGTGTTGGTAGTGTGTGTTTCACTGAAGGTAAACAGACAGTGGAGCAGACACCCGGGCCTGCGTGTACACACAGCTTTATGTACATTCCGTGCAGATGTCGGGACTTTCACATCCTCCGTCTGCCTTCAAATGTAGTGAAGCGGTGACACTGTTTCAGCATAGTTATGACAGTATTTTTACAGTATAAACAAAGAAAATTACTGAAGTTATGTTCTCTCTTTAAATGTCATACTAAAATTATTCTCATTTTTCAGCATATTGTATTTAAGAGGAACATTAAGTGGTGAGCAATAAAGGCAGAGATTATCCTGAATCTGCTCTTTATTAGTGCTAACACTGGCAGACAAGACTCCATATCTTGATGGAGTTGGATGCCAAAGCCAAGGAAATTATCATTCCACCTGTCAACTGTGATGTAACAAGGTACTTACTCACTAAAATGTACCTACTAATGCAGCATAACACAATGTAAAAAGAAAAAGTATTAGTAGTAAATTAGTACTCATGTAGAATACCTCCTGACAGGGTGCTCATTTGAATGTTTCTACTGTTGGGTGGCTTAATCTGTAGCAATTAATTTTATATAATTTTGATCATATGTTTTAATATCAAATAAAAAGTAAAAAGTAACGTGACTATAGCTTTAAACTGCAGTGTGTCGAATTTTGGGTTTTATTTCTAGCAGATTTTGTAGAAAGTAATTATAATATCCATAAGTACTTTAATTTAGTGCATAATAGCTGAATTTTTTTTTTTTAATTATTATTTTTTCCCTTGGAAAGGGTCTCATATAGTCCATATTTCTGCATATTTTGGACCAAGGCCTAGTGCGCCATCTTGAAAGTGTCGTAGTTGAATGTCATAGGGTGCATTGTTTAAAATTTAGAATTGTTCTTGTCCTTGAAGGCCACTGTAGCTTCTGTTATTATTCAAAAGGGTGGGGTTACCAGGGAGCGTTGCATTCTAGAACTTTGTAGAACTTTCTTGATGATGTCATATTACACACTGCACCTTTAAATGCATTAGTGGAGTAAGAAGTACATATTTACTTTGATATAGTGTAAAAGAGTGTAAATCAAAAACATCAATAGACTAAATCATGTATAAACAAGTCTGTATAATTGTAGATGTACTTATGTACTTTTGAGATACCTTCACAAGTGATCTCAGGTAATATTTATCACATCAATGATTTGACATTCATACACTTTTTATGTCAGTACTTCTCTACATATAGTTACTGAGGTGCAGTTTCAACGATAAACTATTACAGAGAATCTAACTGAGTGACTTAAAGGAACTCTGTGGAGATTGTGACCACCAGTGGAGCTTTAGAGCAATGTTTAAACAAATGGGCCCCTGCTTTGTTTGTATTATGAACAGGTCTCAGGACACACATGCTCATCACAACAGACGTTACATACACTGGTTCCTCACTGGTCTACTAATATACAGTTGGCAATATAACACATTAAGAAAAACAGCAATGCGCTTAAAGTCTACAAGCCAGCAAAACATGGATATAAACAATGCAGGGTTAAAGAAATCTGCTTTGCAATTATTCTGTGAGCAAGGGAATGCATTCAGCAAATTCAAGACCACATCTTTAATCTTTAAAAGTGTCACTGAAAATGATGATGGATTTCTTATAGTTTTGGTAGTTTGGGTGTCTGCATCAGAATGTTGACTTTGACAACTCATGAAGTAAACAATACAGCTGTTTCCTCTAAATAATATCAAAACCATCTACTATCCAGCAGACTGCATGTTAATATGCCCAATGTAGCTTACTTTCTCTCTCAAAAAGACTGCATTATTTTTGAATTAATAAGTAGTAGCACCCATGATAATTATGGAAATCATGAAGGCTCTTGACTTCAGCATTTGGTAAGTAGGTGTTGTAAGAGAAGGTCTGATGTAAACTGCACTTCACAAATCTGCTCCATTTTAGCACTGTGTAGGCATGCAGCCTTTGGCTCAGGCACTTTGTTGCTGCTGTCAGACCAAAGTCATTGTGCTGTGGCACAGCAACACTGGGGAAATAAAAGGCTCAATGACTGACTGCGCTTTTTCCCCATAACAACAACAAAACAGGACAGTTAGGCTAAAATAACAGCACAATAGCTACCATTACTACATAAGGGATGTAAAAAAAGAATATGATAGATGAAAGTGCTCAAGTTGTAATTTGGCTCATAAATATTTAATGAAGATCAGGTATCACTCATTCAGAGTAGTAACTGTTCAAATGTTGTAACACATAACTGCAATGGTCTACAATGGTGTGAGGCAGTTAGAAGACAATTTGAGTGAGGAGATAATCATGCAAAAACACACACAAACCTGCAAGAAGGCAAAAGCGCACGCACACACACACACACACACACACACACACACACACACACACACACACACACACACACACACACACACACACACACACACACACACCACACACACACACACACACACACACACACACACACACACACAACACACACACACACACACACACACACACACACACACACACCACACACACCAATTCCTCATCATCAACTGCAGGAGAGATAGACATGTTAATTCCTAAATCTACATCCTTTCCCCACAGTCAAAAAATACTCTGCTAACTACGTAACTACACATCAGTCTGCTCTGCCTATGGGAGGGCCTGGAGTTGGTTTTGAGGGTGTGTCTAGTTGGCAGTGGACCAGATTGCAAAGTATGAGAGTGGCATAGAAAAAATGAAGATGCAGCAGTACCTCACTGAGAGCTCCTCCGTGTGTTCTGGATGCTGCTGCTGCTGCTGCTGCTGCTGCTGCTGCTGTTGTTGCTCCAGTGCGACTAGGCCCGGCCGAGCCAGGGAGTGGATTTGAAAGGTAGCCCAGTCCGGGGTGCCTCTCGCCCGGGCCGGGGAGTCTGCTCTGGTCGCACTGCGCTCTGATTCGGTCGAGGAGCTGGGCGAGCTCCATCCCTCTGCCATCCTCCTCCTCCGCTGCTGCTCCTGTGGTCGTCGCTAACACAACATCGCAGGAGCCGGCCCTCTGCAGCTCTAGAGCCCGGGCTGCCTGCACACACACACACACACACACACACACACACACACACACACACACACACCCACACACACAACACACACACACACACACACACACACACACACACACACACACACACACACACACACACACACACAACACACACACACACACACACACACACACACACACACACACACACACAGTGGGAGGGAGGGAGGGGGAGAGAGAGAGAGAGGGAGAGAGATGATGAGAAGAAGGTAAATAGATGCAAGGAGTGAGAAATACAAGAAAAATACAAAACAAAAGATGGAGATGAGAGTATAGTTTGAGAGTGAATACAGTATGTGAAGAGAGAAAAGGTGGGTAAGAGTGACGTGTGTGTATGTGTGTGTGTTTTTATTCTTTTTATGGGACAGTGAGACAGCCAACGCAATGCAGGGCAAGAGGAAAAGAAGGATTGGTTGTTGAGTTCCATATGTGTGTGCATTATAGGGGTGACCCAGGATAGTCGACTATTCGATGATTCAACCGAAAGAGCCCGAATCGACTGACAATCTCACACTCCAATAGTCGCATAATGTTGTTATGAAACAAAGATCAATCTGTAACGGTTAAATAAGGGAGCAGAATGTCTGATTTTACATGGGATTGCTTGGTTTCTCCCAATTAATCATGATACCTATTGTGGTATACATATCAGCGTATTAAAGCTATACTGTGTTAGTATTTCATATAAATGAATGTCGGTTACATTAAAGCCATTGCCTAATGACTTGACACAAAGTTGATTAAGCCTACTAAGGCATACCTCGTGTAGATGCGCAGATAATGTTGTTGTCATTTCTCAGAATTACTCAAGGGGGCAAAAGAAGTAACACTACACTACAGTTTTAATAAAATTGGAAAATAACTCATCAATCTCCTTGGTGTGCGTGAAGGGTAGATCCTGTCGAAATAAAATATATTCTTATGCCAAGTCAAGAAGACAATCTGTAATTGGGTGTTTCAGCCTCTTTGTCTGGTGTAGAAAAAAATAGGAGCCAATGTGGCAAATGAGAATATGGATCAATGAGCAGAAAAAAAACCATGATGACGATTAGTCCTCTACAGGCAAAGTTAGACCAATCAGATTCGACTATATCAATTCTTAGTCAGGGACACCCCTAGTGTGCATATGAGTGTGTGAGCATGTGTGTGCTTGTTTGTGTGTTTGTTTGTGTGTGTGTGTGTGAGTGTGTGTGCGTGCGTGCAGGGAAAGACATTGGACGCCAAGGAGGGAGGTATTAGTCAGCACAAATGACAAAACAAAAAGAGGGAGGGAAAAAAATGAAGGAGAGATGAGGTGTGGGTGAGGTCAGAGTGAATCGTTAGATGCTGCGAAGCGTAACTCTCAAATGCACACACACGCGCGAACATGAGGCGACTATATTGTCAAGGTTGGATGTGAAGGAGCACGAGGCTACTTATAATTTATACCTAATGGTGTGATAACAATGATAAGTAATTACCTATTGAAATATATTATTTTACACACTGTTTACCATTTTGTCTACTCTTTCTATTTTAGACCCGGTCGTTCCGGGTCATGTAGCGCAAAGATGAGCATCTCAAATGTCCTTCTCTTTGTGCTCAAGTTCAGCACCAACACCGAGGTGGGAAAATGTTTAGGTGACAACAGGAGATAAGAAATCAATGCTAAGGTCGGGATGCTAACATGCTGAGGATTAGCAGTTGTAATGTTTACCACGTTCAACATTGAGTGTGTTCATGTGCTTTCATTTGCTAATTAAGCACTAAACACGAAGCACGGCTGATGACTGGTGGGAATGTCAATAGTTTTAGAATTTTTTGGTAACATTATGCTAATTTTCAGGTCAAACATTGTAATTTGGGGTTAGGGTTAGTACTAGAAATAGTTGTCATAATGTAGTGTCCAAGAAACCCTTTATATTTCTCAGAGTGGCATTGCTGAATCTTCCCTTTTCAGCCTCTGTCTGAAACGCTCCATGAGTCTGTCTCTTTAAGCCCCACCTTCCAAAAAGCCCTCTGATTGGCCCTGAACCTAACTGCAGTTTAAATCTAACTGCCAGTGAGATTCAGGGGTATATGGGGATGTGCTTATCACAGGTGGATATAATGCTAGTGCTAAGTTAGGTTGGTCATGGGGTGGCATGACTTCTTCCCTTATGACATCATACGGGTATGGACATTTGACTGGGGTTTTTGAACACAGGTTTTCAGAAAGGTGGAGGTGGAGACAAAGAGATATGGTTGTTTTTTCTCATAACTTGGGACTCTGTAGTCTCACCGGGGACCCATATTAATATTGGAAACACCATAGAAAAGAGCATTTTGAATAATAGGTGACCTTCAAACCAGGTAACAAGTATAGGAACATTTGAAATGTTGACCTGAAGCCACCAGATGGAAAAAACAAGGAGATCATATATTAAATCGTCACAATCAGCGTAATGGGGTAAATTAATATCCATACAAATATTTGTATGCAATCCATCCAATATTTGTCCAAATAGTCTGAAGGGGTTGATGGAGTTACTCCTCTCTATAGTCTAGTCACTAGGATGGCTAATACACCATACACAGTTTGACATAACAGAACGCAAGAACAAGTTATTGAAGAGATGCACTTGTTGTACAAACAAACAACTTTAGAACTTTAACTTTAATAAGAGGCAAAAAAACAGCAGCGAAGTCAATCGGTAAGAGAGACAGAAGAGATCGGACGAGCAGGAAGGAAACAAGGGGAAAGTGAGACAAAGAAGTCAGGACAGTACAGTTTCCAGAACATTTAGTGACCTCATAGTCCTGGTGCATCTGCTGCAGCTCTGTCGTGGAGTGCTGAATGTCTGCCTGCAGTGACTCGCTGCTCTCATCCGCCTTCCTCTTTGACTCCCTGAGCAGAGCCACCTGTCGCTCCAGGTGCCTGGTGTTCCTGTCCTCCGTCTCACACCTATGACGTCATTCAGTGTTTTTGTTAAAGGAATAGTTTAAAAAAAAAATGTTTTTAGCTTGTTGCCTCACTCTCGGGGTTCAAGACAAGACGACAGCAAATCATTCCTTCAAGAAGTGCGTGCATTTTTGAAGAAGAAATGGCCATCGGTTGCTCATCGCTAGTTAGCTTAGCTCAAATACTGGTAGTCAACGGAAGGGAGGTATTAGCCTGACTCCGCCAACAGTCGGAAGATAAACTTTACAACATCACTAAACGCTACTGTGTGCTTATTGGGACTTTTTATTGGGAGTTATGCTGTCTTCTTGTTTGGCACCATGTTATGTTGTGCTCTATATTTTTTGCACTTTATGTCATTGTAGCTTAACTCTACCCATATTTGAGCACAGTTAAAGAAATGGTTTCTGTCACCTTGTCTTCAAACCGAGAGTGAGGCAACAAGCTAAAAATAAAAAAGTGTTCCTTTAATGATTCATGGCATTGCATACATTGGTTACTTACAAACCTCATTAACACAGGGAGGTCAGTGTGACATGGCCATGAAAAAATACTTTTATTCACATGGCATACGGCAGATTAAAGTCAAGTGGAAAGTATTGACACCTTCCCCAGTCTCACCAAATACCCAGTTTAACTTCCTTTAAATGGGGATTCCAGTTTCCTGTGTCGACTAAGGGGCTGAAGAGTGTTGTTTTAGTGAAATGATCCCATTGTGGTGCTAGGGGGCATCCTTTAAGTGTGTCACAAACAGAGTCAAACTCAGCTAGTCAGGAGACACTCAGGTGGCGCTAAAAATAGATCAGGTGTATTTATGTAGCCACTGTCCTTCATGGGTTAATGGCTGACAGTGGAAGAGCGCTGTCTGTGTGGTGTGTGCGTGTGTGCGTGTGTGTGCGTGCGTGTGTGTGTGTGTGTGTGTCTTTGTGTGTGTGTGTGTGTGTTGATGGAGTTGTGTGGGGGCACGGGGGTGGGGGAGGGTGGGGAAGGGGGGTCGGTTCACTCTGCATCAATACATAAGTGAAAGTGCTGACGCATGACAAAGCCCGGCCTGGATTTGTATGCAGGTTGGATCACAGGAGCGGGGGAGTGGCCTGAGTGAGATAACAGAGCGATGGGAAAGGCATTGCAGCAGGATGAGAAGAGGAGGTCTTTGCTAGCCGTTCTACACCTTTGCTTGGGGGGGGGGGGGCAGAAGAAATGTTTTTCCTCCACATATACAGTGGAGGAAATAAGTATTTGATCCCTCACCGATTTTTTAAGTTTGCCCACTTACAAAGAAATGAGCGGTCTATCATTTTCAAGCTAAGTTTATTTTAACAGTGATAGACAGAATATCAAAAAGAAAATCCAGAAAATCACATAAAAAAAAATATATAAATTATTTTGCATTTCATTGAGTGAAATAAGTATTTGATCCCCTACCAACCATAAAGAATTCTGGCTCCCACAGATTAGTCCCTGTGCTTTAAAAAAGTATTCCTAACTAGTTTCCTGTATAAAACACACCTGTCTCAACTTGTTACCTGTATAAAATACACCTGTCCACAGAGTCAATAAATCAAACTCAAACATCTCCATCATGGGCAAGACCAAAGAGCTGTCTAAGGACATCAGGGACAAGATTATAGACCTGCACAAGGCCGGAATAGACTACAAGACCATTGGCGAGAAGCTGGGTGAGAAGGAGACAACTGTTGGTGCGATTTTTCGAAAATGAAAGAAACACAACATGACCATCAATCTCCCTCTGTCTGGGGCTCCATGCAAGATCTCACTTTGTGGGGTATCAATGATCATGATAAAGGTGAGGGATCCGCCCATATCTACACGGGAGGAGCTTGTTTATGATCCCAAAGCAGCTGCGACCACAGTCACCAAGAAAACCATTGGTAACACACTATGAGGTAATGGATTGAAATCCTGTAGTGCCCGTAAGGTCCCCCTGCTCAAGAAGGGATACAGTATGTACAGAACCGTCTGAAGCTTGCCAATGAACACCTGAACGACTCAGAGAATGCTTGGGGGAAGGTGATGTGGTCAGATTAGAACAAAATCAAGTTCTTTGGTATCATAGTGACTCGCCATGCTTGGAGGAAGAGGAATTCTGACTATGACCCCAAGAACACCATCCTCAAAGTCAAGCATGGCGGTTGAAGCATTATGCTTTGGGGGTGTTTCTCTGCTAAGGGGACAGGTGGACTTCACTGCACCGAGGGAACTATGGATGGGGCCATGTACCATGAAATACTAGGTAGGTGACAACCTCTTTCTCTCAGCCAGGTCTGTAAAAATGGGTCATGGATGGGTCTTCCAGCACGTCAATGACCCTAAAAATACAGCAACGGCAACAAGGGAGTGGCTCAAGAAGAAGCACATTAAGGTCATGGAGTGGCCTAGCCAGTCTCCGGACCTTAATCCAATAGATCTGTGGAGGGAACTGAAGCTCAAGTGAAAGCCTCGAAACCTTAAAGATTAGGAGAGGATCTGCAAAGAGGAGTGGTCCAAATATCCTCCTGAGCTGTGTGCAAACCTGGTCATCAACTACAAGACACATCTGACATCTGTACTTGCCAACAAGGGTTTCTCCACCAAGTACTAAGCAATGTTTTGATAGGGGATCAAATACTTATTTGCAAAATAATTGATATCTTTTTTTTATGTGATTTTCTGGATTTTCTTTTTGATATTCTGTCTATCACTGTTAAAAAAACCTAGCAATAAAATTATAGACCGTTCATTTCATTGTAAGTGGGCAAACTTACAAAATCAGTGAGGGATCAAATACTTATTTCCTCCACTGCATAAATATTAACCTCAAACCTAAATATCTGTACAATTGTACGCTAAACTGAGGTTATTTCCCACAGCTTTAGTTTGCTGCAAGACAGTCGTTTATTTGTGTATCACTCAATCAGCCTCTCGACTCAGAGCTACTGCAGATTATTCAAGGCTTTCTGGCGGCAAACTGAAGCTGTGGATAAAATCTTAGTTTAGCGTACAGTTGAAGGGATATTTATGTTTTAGTATGCATTTATATATGGAGGAATTTTTTTTCGTTTGGTCCCCTCTGCAACAATACAATGTTGACTTCTGCTACTCCCTCAAACTCCTAAACAATGGTTGCTCTGACCCCCATCTCCATAAGGTAACACACTAATTATGCCAAAAATACTGAACTATCACTTCAAAAACCATTTTCCTGCATGTTTCTAAGAAGACAATGTATCATAAATCAGACTATTAACAACATGTGAAACAAATCCTTCTGAATTACCTTCGGAATAGTGCAGAGAATGATAATGGAAATTTTAGTTGATGTCAAGGCTTTAGAAGTTGAGATTTATGGTTCAGTAAAGAAAGTATTGAAAAAAGCTAATGTTGAGATAATGGCCTTTAAATGTGGTTATGTACGCAAACAATGTTTAGTAAATATAAACACCTAGAGGTATTTTCGACCTTTCATTTATACTAGTATGAAAGAAGATATGTTATGGACGCAAAATAGACAAAATTCTCAAAATTTTACTCTAAAAAACTATATTTTCACCTGCCATGTCTCGCCATTAAAAAAACTATTTATTTTTCTCCAATGTGCCTTATATCACTAGTATGAATGTGTACAAGGTGTTTATGGATGGGATCTCATGCCTCATTTCCTCATCAATAAGTCCTACAATGTAATGACCAAGGGATAGGGGGTGTTAGAGCTTTCAGGAAAAACTACACACAAATACAGCTGACCTGGCCTGGATGGCAGCAGCTCTGCACTTCATGTTGTCGGACTGCAGTGCCAGCTGGGCATTCTCCATCAGCATTTTACAGACCTGCCAAAAAGAATAAAAAACATGTCAGAGTAACTTTTTCTAACAAGTCCTAAGCAGGTGAAGTGGATCTGACTGAGGCATTTATGACTAAGGTCGCAACACATCCAATATCTTGTTATTGGTTAGGAGTACACCCCATTTGTTCGCTGTTAGAACATAGTAAATAATAAACTAAAAGAGATTTTGACTTGTAATGATGGCTCCGTTCCATTTATAATCCATGTCGGTGTGACAGTGAGCCAACATGCACAATACCAGAGGACCATTCAACTGAAGCAGCTAAACAGAATTCAGCCATCATTCATTTAATAAGTACTTTTCATTCCGTGACATCTCCATGTCTTCTGTGAAAAAGACCATTGGGGTACTAACCTTTATATTAGCGATTATCATGTTACTCCTTTTCATATCATATACAGTAAGCCTCTACCTCACACATTGAATACAATATATTTTTCCTGTAATAAACAAGTTGGTGACTCTGGTGAAGGCTGGCAAACAGTATGAGTACTTTCAAATATAGCAAACCTTACATTATGAGGACCAAAACTAACCTAATATTGGCTCATTAGCTTGAAGGGGAGGCACAGAGTTTCACTGTATAGCCTTCCTGATGAACCAGGGTCATTATATAGTCATCTATCTTGCAAAGTGGAAAGGCACAGTCAGGCCAGATTACAACCAAACATATCCAAATAGTCAAATATCTATTTTCAGTACAGTATTGTTGCATTCAAATCTGTTAAATGCTTGCCAAATGCAGGAGAATTATTTTTTAGGAGAAAAGAGACAGGCATCTCAATAATTTATCAAGACTACATAATATTTCTATTATCAAAATAGGATTGATGAATCATGATGGTATAACCATGCCTGACATGAATCCAGTCTAGTGAACACTACACTGATATAACAATTTGTTCATCTTAAGTCATAACCATTGTGGTTATTAGCACAACAAATTGGTTTTCACAATGGAAATTGTTTTTGAATTGTTGGCAGGTGTAATACACTGTACTTATATGTTTAACATTAGGAGTGGCTACATTATACAGACGATGGTCTAAAAATGACCCATTCTTCCCACTTTGGTTTGATTCTCAATCATTCGTCTACAGAAGTGTCTGGATAAAAAAGTATTCTGGAGGAGGTATTCAAGTTAAAAAAAGAAGGTGGCTTTGTCTGCTATCATATACACAAAGACACACCTTTATTCCCCCTTTGATTCCCCATGAGTGCAGCACTTACAGAAAAAGAAAGACACACCCATGTCGAAGGAAAGCCAAAGATAACATGGAATATTCCGTGACATTTATACCATATAAACACTCATAATACACTCATTATGTGGCTCTTTCATTCCACCTGCCTATGTTTGAGCACCGGGGCGAGATGAATGAATCAGTATACCCGTTATTACTCATCATTACGTTACTGTTCTGTAAATATAAAAAAAGATTAATATATAAAGCTGCTCTTAAGAAGATTAATTGCAAAGGAATCCTTAAAATGTAAGGCATTTCCTGCTGGATCAGTATACAATGGAGCTATGGCAGAGTTTTGCTCTCGTGGCTGACACACACATGGGAGACGAGAGGGATGACGTGTTATCCAACTAGATTCGAGATCTAGTCATTAAAATGTCTGTCTGTCAACAGTTAACCTTTCTCATGCAGACATTGACATTACCACCAGGGAGCCAGTGAAAACCTATAAAGTCTAGTCATGTGAGAGCTCACCATAGTTGTTTCTGGCTCTGACCCAGGCCTAATGACACACACACACATATCTGCTTCTAATCCTCTGCAACAAGCTCTTTTGATGTGAAGTTACCTTTCACCTCATAGTCTAACATGTACAATACAATAGTCAATGTACAATGTACAATTTGTTGCGGCCTCACACCCATATACAGGCTATAGTGCTATAGTACTGTATCATGTGCTAACAACAGCTTTACCAGTGTATAAAAAGTTGATGTTTAATCAATAGAATGTCGGTGTATCAGCTGATGCTGCAAACAGCTGACATCAACACAACACCATAACGGGCTGTGTCTCTGTTTTGTCAGCAGTCAATGCTGTGTGATACATATACATCTGGTGCTACGCTGCCAACTAACATGACCTTGCTGTATTAATTACAGTATAAGGTATTTCATTCAGGATCTCAATTAGTTAGCGTAGCAACAACTATTCTTCCCGAGGTCCCCACAATAAAAAAACAATACATTCAACATAATAAAAATACTCCCGCATTATCAATGAAACAAATATATAGAGATATATTTAGTTCTACTGTAACATCCACATTTTGTTCTAAACAAATGTTCGAGACACGTTGTACAGATACATCAGTGTCCCTATTTAGGCAAACACCACACATTTCATTCACATTCACATACCAGCTTAAAGCCACTACGAGTAACATCTAAATATATTTTAAGCAGCCTCATGTTTCCTCTGATAATCATTGTGAAGGAAGTTCTGTTAAGGTTGGAGGTCAACTCAGGTGGAAGAATATTTCAGGAGACTTGGATGAATTATGAAGCAATATTTATTACAGACTTGGCCAAGGAGAACCGGACTGCAACTCTTGTGACTTGCACTTCAATTCTGCAGACACATGCTTAGAGCTGTGTATTAACCTTGCGTTATCTCTAACACCTCCCCGGCTCGGGCACCAAGCGTACCAATGTTTTGGTTCAGAGCTGAACACAGTGAACCATAACATTCTGGAGTCTAAAGAGATGAGACTTTATCTATACAACTGACCTAAGTGTCTCCTACCAGGCTCCAAGGCTGACCTAGAGTCTGTGAGACAGACACACAAGATAGGCATATATGAACTATTAATCTTTACCATTAATATTACAACTAAAGACCCAAAATTCCCTCACAATCATAAACTACCTTTAACAGCAAATGAGACCATCAGTGCAAAGAAAGAGGTTTTTATATAGTTTTTATTAATGCATTTGGTCTGGTCGCACACCCAGTCCGATTTTCGGTTCACACATGCAGGCTCTATGGTCACATATTCGTATTGGTCGCAGATTTCAGTGTAGTGACAGAGTGGTTAGTGAACCTGCATCAACTCATTGCAATCAGGTGTGTGTGGCACTGACTGGCATTAGTTGAAGCAGTGTCACTAACCACTCTCACGGAGCCAAAAAGAGTCCGGTGCCCTCACACTTTCAACACTCTGACACTTTATTGCGTCCTATTCATTTGACACTCGCACGGCCGGCACGTGCTAGAAAACAGCTTTACGACAGCTGGCGTCGTAAAAATACTACCGCTTTTGTCCAAAAGGGCCGCCAACTGACAAAGTTACTCGTAGTGGCTTTAAGATGATTTCTTCGTTACTAATTGCTAGTTTTAGTTTCTATTTCAAACTGATCTCGCTTGTAATCTGTGTTAAATGCAGTATGTTCCAATTTGTCATTTCCCTATACTTTCCCTATTTCTTTATGGCATCAGTTTTAGGTAAAGGTAGTGTGTAGCGTCCCATAAGGGCATGTCTAATGTTGTAATAGTGCCTATAACGTGGGTGTGTTCTCTGTGAGTATTAATAGTATGTGTGAAGGTTTCCTGTAGACACTGGTGGCCCTCACATACCTGGACAAGGCTATATATGCCAGTCTACTCTTCTACCGTTATCCATCACAGCTTGGCGTGTGTCCCTTTAACACTGCTCCTCATTGGGCAGTGAAGAGCAATAATAATGTAGTGGGTAGCCAGTGGCATGAAGCTTTGAACAACTCGAGAATTCAATTTCCAATACTTTAAAACAAATATATACAATCACCAGCTATAGCTAACAAAAAAGAAATCTCAACCAAACTTGAGTCTGACCTGGGTACGTAGCTCCTCCACAGTGTGCTCTTGGTGGGACCAGTCCCGGGAGCGTTTGGTGCTTCTCAGGCCCCATTCTGCTATCTGAGCCTCCAGCCTCTGGTTGGTCTCCTGCAGCCTGTTCACCTGCTCCATGAAGCCCTTCAAGCGGGTGTTCAGGCCCCACATGGTGCGCCTGGAGTCCTGCAGCACGTCCATGTTAGAGCTTTGAGAGAGAGACAGAGAGAGACAGATTGAGTGTGAGAGAGCCAGAGAGTGCACACCCAAATGTTTACGGACACAAACGTAGGCCTGCCACTACGCAGTTAAATGACACCACAGTGGTTCCCTGGCTGTGCCGGCCGAAATACAATCCCATAGCAATCCAGGTGACCAACTCACTGTCTTTGCGACGATAAGATATATATTGATTGAAAAATGATCACAGCACGCAAAAGTCCAGGCCACCCTCACGTTGGAGATTGCACACACACCGAGCCAGAGGCGTTTACCTAGGTAAATGTTTACCCAGAGATATACTCACCTGCTGAGGCAACGTGGCCCTTTGACGAATAAGGCAACAGTCTAGTCAATAATAAGTCTAGTCGAAGCAACAAAAAGGAAGCAAGAGTCCCTTAGTCTGTATGACTGGTCACACCACTGAGCCGATCCACCTCTTACTCCCCACCACGGCTTAAGCACATTCCTGGAGCTGCTGGTCAACACGTTCTCCTTCCCACTGTGCCCTGGGTCACTAGTAGCAGAGGCACTCGGCCCCTGAGACAGAGCAGACAGGCTGCCATCACTGGATATAGCGTGTCTAGTCTCTAGTCTTGATAAGGGTCATCCAGCCACCATATGATGTTCCTCTCTCTCTCTCTCTCTCACACACACACACCCCAGGCAGCATGCATTGGCAGGGGGCAGTGTGGGGCTAATCACTGGACACAGCGAGAGCTTACATCACCAACACTCTGGGGCCCTTTGTACTCTGTGATCCAGGATTACTGAGCCGCTTTCAAACAGACAGCAGCAACACACGAGCTGCGGTGGAGGGAATGTTCAGGGAGACACAGTGACAGGACCAGTGTGTGTGTGTGTGTGTGTGTGTGTGTGTGGTGTGTGTGTGTGTGTGTGTGTGTGTGTGTGTGTGTGTGTGTGTGTGTGTGTGTGTGTGTGTGTGTGTGTGTGTGTATGTGTGTGTGTGTGTGCGTACAGTATGTGTGTATTGGAGTGGTCTTTGTAATGAGAGGTTACCTACAATATACGCTTACATGTACTATAATTAAGGGTAAAGATGTGTCCCTCATACACAAGTCAAGTCAAGAAGTCACCCTCTGTGCAGATGTACCTCTTGCTCCATTACAGTCTTGGCTGTTTTTAGAGAATGACTAAGTGTTTGTGTGTCTGGGTCAAAGGTTTGGTCTTCTCCGTATTATAATGTGGCTTCAACATTTCCTTGGATACAATGTAAACCACTAGGCTACAGCCATGTGTTTCATACGCATCATGGCCCTAGTGCTTCTGGGATTTTACATATATTTCCATTGTTATCTTCATTCAACAGCCAGCAGACAGACAGTGTGGCATTTGTCACAGACATAAATACTCTACTGAAAATATTTCAAGGGCTTATGTTCAGAGCTATGTTTGGGTAAACAAGGGATGTGGTATCAATATTTCATTGAATTTTAAAGGCACAATCTGTATTCTCAGTGTAATTTAACAGCCCAGCCATAGCAGTATCACAACAACCCAAAATGATGCGTTCTTCAGAATCGCTGACTCCACCTTTGATAGGGTGTGCCCTGGTTTGTTGTGACCCATACCCATACCAGTCAACAAGCCTACTTAAGATTGTAAAGTATGATAAGCTTACAAAAATGCAGGTGTTTTTTTTTGTGTGAATGCAACCGAAAGGTATTAAATTAAACAAGTATTGTGTGAGTTGTAGGCTACAGTTGATCTGAATCTTTATCGATATATCTATTCTCAGTAAAAATTTCATATTATTAGATAGATTTTGTATGTATGTTATTGTTTGTCTTATTTGTGTTCGAGGAGATACTCTGGTAAACTGTGCAAACACTTGCTATCAGATTACCTTCCCATTGGGTAAACAAGCCGGCTTTGCTTAGAGGCAGGATGTGGTGATTATTAATACAGGAGACAGAGCCTGCTCTGCTATCTGTTACAACCATTGTACAAATATTATCTCTACCTAGACTTTCATCCTTTCTGCAGAGAAACGACAGAGGACTATCCATGTGGTTTTTGCTGGTAGTTTGTCAGAATTGGGTTTTATTTTTCATCTGTATTGACAGAAAAAGAGGGAGAGAGCAGGAGAAAATGTCCATCATGGAAAAGTAAGTCATGAAAATGTGTGTGGAGAAAAGGTAAAACGTAAATGGTTATAATTACACATACTGTATATACACACACACACACACACACACACACACACACACACACACACACACACACACACACACACACACACACACACACACACACACACACACACACACACACACACACACACACACACACACACACACACACACACACACACACACACACACACACACACACGCCCTGCTGACTAACCAAACAGGGCCAGACAGGATTACCAGGACACTTACCGTCATCCCATACCAGTCCCACACCCTCTCAGCAAGGATGGCCTCCTGTTGGCGGTCTGATGAGGGCCATTTGTAAATGTCGTTAGTTGAAATCCTGGGAAAACAAAACATGCGTTGTAGGGCGTTGCAGGCAGCTCTGTTTAGAGTGTCTGGGATCGGATGGCCGATTTCTGCTTTGATAACAGACAGGGAATGCCACCGAGCCAGTTGTTATTAGATGTCATGTTGCTCCCACACACACAGATCCAAGGGAAGGGAGCCTCCGTCGCACGACATTGGCAGGAGAGAGTTTGTAACTGAGGGCTACAGGGAAACGCTGGTGGTGGTTTGTTAGTCAAATTTCAGGAACAAAAGGTGGAGGCTTCTGAGGTAGGGACTTTGCCTGCATGGACAATTAAAACAAAACAAGTCAGCCTCAGACCACAGGCTGCACACTGATCGGTGTTACTGAAATAGCTCCTTCATGTACCTGACCTCAGTGACTTGACATTCCGCCGCCTGTTCCCCTGGAGGAGTGGGCGCTTTATAGGAGCTCTTTGATGCTTTCCTCATGTGATCCCTTCTATTCTGCACAAAGAGCTTCGTACTAAACGTGTTTTCACAGACAAAACAACCCACACCTTCTGTGAAAACATACAATAGCTTTGATCTATTCTCTTACAATTCTAAAAACAAACTCCATGCCAGGAGGTTTTTCTTTTTCAGTCTGTAGCTACATGATGTTATTACGCAAGCCACTTAAGTTTTGTATTGGAAGGTATTGTGGCGTTTAATCCTTAACCGCAAAAAGGGATTATCTTGGCACAAACTCTCATGCTGTAGGGGATATGTTCAGCTAAAGTATGTTTCATGTGCTGTTACATGTAGCGTGTTGTAAAAGCCGGAGACCGCAATTAAAGTAGTTCTTAGGAACACCACATCACACAGCCTGCCAGCCTCAGGACTTATTTATACGTGATACATTATAAATGTCTTTTGCTAATTTAATATTTGTAATCGGTGTACCATGTCAAGCAGCACTGCATACAATTTGTCACATTACTAATATCTAATGTGGAAGGGGTGGCTCGTAATATCACACCAACAGGAAATTAGTAGGCTGCCTTACAGTTTCCCTCAGCTCTACGAAAGCCAATTTTGACTTTGTATGACATTAAGGTCATTAAAGGTCACATATTATGCTAATTTTCATGTTTGAAATAGTAATTTTGGTTTCTATTAGAAACTGTTTTCATGGTTGAGTGTCCAAAAAACATTATATTTCACAGTGCCAACGCTGAATCTCCTCTTTTCAGCCTCTGTCTGAAACGCTCCGTTTTGGAGCCTGTGTCTCTAAGCCCGCCTTCCAAAAAGCCAAGTCTGCTCTGATTGGTCCTGATTCTAACTGCCAGTTTAAATATAACTGCCAGTTAGATTCAGGGGGATCTGGGGGTGTGCTTATCACAAGTGGAGAAAATGCTAAGTTAGGTTGGTAATGGGTGGGCAACTATTTCATAAGGGGAGAGCGGGGTTTACGAACACAGGTTTTTCATGAAGAGGAGAAATATAGAGAGGGTTGTTTTCTCATACTTTGGGAGTCTTTAGAACACAGTGGACCCATATCTATATTGAAAAGTGCATTTGATAGTGCGATTTTCTTTTAAATATTAAGGCATATATTGTATCTATTTTTATATACCCAATTGCATCCACACTAGACTTAATACAGGTCAATCATTTAATCATTAGCAATTCTCAAGCTATATCTTATCAAATGAATCTACACCCACCTATTTCCAACATTTGATAGATTATTGTATGGATGTGGAACTGGAGTATTCATTACTAAGGAAGTGTAAATCATGAATAGTTCTGAGCTTGTCACTGAGCAGAACATAATTTAACCAGATAAACGCTATTCTTTCTACTCACAGGCAATGTTCAGGATTTAGTTTAGAGATCTGCATTCCTCTTAAAACACTTTGTTTTGTAAACCCCAGTATTATTCATCGTGAGTCATGCCAGAGGTAACACTACATGGCTTAAAGTATGTATGGTTTATCTGGGAAATTTTATTGCTACACGGTGTAACATAATTATATTTGAGACAATAGTGTTCTTTCATCTTTGTGGCAGCAGTCTGGAGGAGGGTCAAGCCTGATTCAACATGCCCAACTGCATAAATAAATGGTTTTGACAGTTTTCTTTGGAACATCTCCACTCAAACACCTGTGTGTATGTGAAACCCAGGGATTAGGTTTTTTGCATTGTTAACAAATGCCAGACCTGAGTGTCCCATTGTCTGAAAAGAGCCTTTCATCACTGTTGTAACTGAGCTGCACACATTTCATTTTTGATTTTCAATCTTAGTTCACAACAGCCATAACCATCTACAATAAGTCCCATATGTGCTGGGAGGAAATGGAACTATTCTCAATTTTGAAACTCTATTCAAATTTTTTCGTTTGATTCGCTACTGAAACAAAACAATCTCCCCTCGGGGATAAAGTATCTACTATTTATATAAAAGGACCAAGACATGCACATTTTCAGCCTAACTTTTCCATTTTTCTTTAATCTATTATATCATCAAACCCATCCACACCTTTGACTTTTACTATAATCCTACCTGTGGGAACCAAGTGTGGTGTGGTTGCTGTCTTATTAACATTCCATACTTTTCATGGTTTATAGTCACGAAAGACAAATGTGACACGGACCAAACCAAGAGCTTTAAAAGTATTTTCCAACCATGAAGGGAACAGCTTAATTCTTCACTCATGATTCGGTAGGAATGGAACAATTAGGCAGGGTGTGGCCCCTCTTGATAGCCTGAGGTAAAGTTAGATGACAGTGATAAACCAAATCTAATTTGATAACAATGTGTTATCAACAACCATCCTTAATGCTACTTTGTGCATTGCCCCTTCAGCATCCCTTTTCAAATGAAGTGTTATATGTTATATATATATATGTTATATTGAACTTGAGGTCTGCTGCAACTCTCAGTTATTTTAAATTGAGTCTGAAGACTTTTTTGTTTCCATTTTAACCTGCAATTTTTATTTTATTTGCTTCTTTTATTCGCTTTTAAATGTTTTATAATGTGTTTTATGTATTCTAATCTTGACCCTGTAAAGCACTTTGAGTGGCCTTGTGTCTGAATTATGCTATATAAATAAACTTGCCTTGCCTATGTGTGATAGGTTGACAACATGAGGTAAATCTGAACTCCCTTAAGTGCAATAAAGTCAAGATCAATAAATACCGGGCCTGAAAAACTATTATCCTCGTCATAATCTGTTTGACATTTTGCAAAGCACCTCAGGGTGACACAGTGCTTGCTTCTCAAAAAACAATTACAGCAGAAATGACATACTTAGCTGTCATTCAGGCTTACTTAGAAAAACAAAGGATGGGCAAGTATTCCAAACAGCCAAACATGTCTGAGCTGTGCACTTGATGGCTGGGGTATGTCTGATAAGGTGACAAGGTAACCCAAGAAGAGGCACTTCCTTCATCTAACCTGGCAACCTGTTAGATTGCCACACAACAAGCCCACATTACAATGTCAGAACAGGCTGTCACTAGTAAGGCATTGTTGGACAGCGGAGATGGTGCACTACAGGAGTATTAAATGCGTATTCAATAACCTCCTTTCAAGTTTATGAATTCAAGCATACATTTAAAAAGGTTAAGTTGCTGATCAAATGTGTGAATGGATCTCATTGACACGTTCACTTGGGCTTATAGGCTACACAAGTTGTATTATAATTATGTGATCTCTGAAAAATGGGCCTACGCTTAAAAAGATCACGTCCTTCCTTTTTAGGAAACTTAAAGTTATGGCAAGTCTTCAAACACCTTGGCTGCACAGGGTCGTTTTTTGTAAACAAGTTACACATGCAAGTTTGGGAGAATTGTTTACAGGTGTGTTGAACGTGAGAGCAAATAAATTAATGTATGAATTGATTTTTTCAAACAAGCTATGTCAAAAAAGGATATGAAGCTCACGGATATCAAAATATTAACTTTTTTGACGAGGCAAACATTGTTTGAGTAGTCCACTGTTGTTTACTTGGCCCACCCTTCCACTTGTTTACCCATGGTAGCTGGAGGCTATGTGCTGAACTATTGTAACCATGCAGGTGCTAATTTAGTGGAAATGTTGATCAGTCTCTCTCTCTCTCTCTACACACACACACACACACACACACACCACACACACACCACACCAACCCACACACACACACACACACACACACACACACACACACACACACACACCACACACACACACACACACAACACACACACACACACACACACACACACACACACACACACACACACACACACACACACCACACCACACACACAACACACACACACACACACACACACACACACACACACACACACAACACACACAGTATAGTCTATTATATATCTCAATTCATCAACAGACAGAGTCCTATTTAGGGTCAGTTTTTGACGGCCACTTTATGGAGGCCATTTCAATATAAAAATCATACTGTTTATAGTTGTGCTAAAGTCTCATACTAAACTGGAATATTCATCTTCTATTTCCGCCTGAAAGTAAATGTGGCATACAGCATTCATCAGCTGAAATGTGCACTGACAGACAGCCACCACATATTGCGTTGCACTAAAGCTAAATGCCAACCGACCGACCCACCACGCCCTGGTCACACCTGTGATGGTGCAGCGAGCATCATCTGTCCTCCCACCTGTCCGGCCGCTCCCACCCCCATAGACGGGAGGCTATAAGGGCAAGCCTCCACATCTCCGACGCACCAGCTCCTCTCTCTTTGGGTTTGACAAGCGTAGCTGAACGAGTATTCAATATGAGAAGATCTTTCACCACTCAGTCCATGTCCTCTATGCCGCACGCTGGCTCCAGGCGCGGTACGAGCGTCTATGGCGGCGCAGGTGGTAACAACGTCCAGGTGTCGTATGCCTCCAACCGCCTCGGCTCTGGCTTTGATCTGGCCAGCGCTTTGGAGGACAAGGCCGGGGGCAGGGGCGATTTCTCCGTTTCAGGCAACGGGAAACACACCATGCAGAACCTCAACGACCGCCTGGCCACCTACCTGGAGAAGGTGCGTACTTTGGAGAGCGCCAACGCCGAGCTGGAGCGTAAGATCCGCGGCTGGTATGATAAGCAGGCGACCCCCACCGCCAGGGACTACAGCAAGTATGAAGCGATCATCGCGGACCTGCAGAAAAAGGTACTTTTCTTCCCCACTCCCTTTACTGACTCCGTTAAGTCAGTGCGTGCTTGTTTGTTTCTTTTGTTAATAAACGAGTGAACTATGCCAACTTGTATTGTACATTTGCCAATAAAGTTTTTAGGATGTTCCTCCAACCATTGATAACTAACATTTAATTTATTGATTCAACTGTTCACACTGGTTTTAAATAATTATACAAAAAACGTTATTTAGTATATTCAAAAAATGTCTTGTGTAAACTAAACCTAATATACAGATGACCTATGTCAAGTAAAGATCTATCATTTCCTCGTAAAAATCATGTGACAACTTCATCCTCATATAACTAAACTTGACACACTGAACCGATAAGGTGGTTGAACATAATTTTTGTTTATAATACACCCCATTAGACAATAGGAATCTTTTATTTCTTATTCCATTTCCCCCCTCTATTAAATTCCATTAACATACTGTATGTGAACCTGGGGAAAGTCTAGTCAGCAGTCATCACTCAGTCATGTGCACTCAGGATGTGGATCATGACAAACATGACACTCCTTTAAAGGTGCTACGGGAACTTTTAAATATTTCTGAAATAATGCTATTCTTATATAGTTTTTCTTAATGCCTTTGTCCGGGTCCGCTTACCCAGGAACAACAGATACCACTACCACTTCAGTCCAAAGTGCACCTAGAATTAACACACACACTGAAAGTTTCGGAGACCTTAGGATCTCATATATAAAAAAGATGTCTGATGTGTATGCGAGTTAACAAACAAGTCTGTAAAAGCACTAGACTCTTTGTTACGAGTACCTTTTTGTGGGTGAGTGCAGGTGCAATGGAAAATGCAAATCAGGTGAACAGAAAACTATTCTGCTGATAGACAAACCAGCCCTAATTTAAGATAAGGAGCCACTAACTCCCCTTTGTGGCTGTAATAAACGTACATCAAACACCAGTTGACGATGTTTCTCTTCTTGCCTGTAGATCGGTCTTGCCGTACTGGACAATGCAAGGCTGATGTTGCAGATTGACAATGCCAGACTGGCAGCCGAGGACTTCAGAATCAAGTGAGTGGAAAGTTTACTTATACGTCAGCAGTGATCTGCCCATGTGCGTGAAAAGCCTTTATTATGTTTTATAATGACAGGAGACAGCTGTGGTTATAGCCTTTTAACAAGCCACTCTTGTGTAGACTTTGTCACGAGGGTTTTTTTCCACAGTCAGCTGAGTGATTAACTGGTCTAACAGGTTTAGGACGGAGCTTCATATCTTTTTTTTTTTCCTTTGTTGGTGGTAACACCAGCTGAGTGGGGGTCAGCAGCATCAGCATCTATGCTTTCTACTTGACAGGTTTGAGAATGAGTACGCAGTGCGCATGTCAGTGGATGGGGACATCGCCGGACTGCGTAAGGTTCTGGATGACCTGACCATGACACGCTCCGGTCTGGAGATGCAGGTGGAGGGTCTGAGGGAGGAGCTGGTCTATCTGAAGAAGAACCATGAGGAGGTGAGAGCTCCAGCATTGTGGACATTGTGTTGTAACACCATCTCAATGAGCTCAGTGTAATCAAATGAACTCAAATCTTCAAGCCAACTGTCTACGCTAGATTTTTGAGCTTTGAGGCCAAATAAAACTCTCAGGTTCCTTAAGGATAACTGCCAACGTTTGAGCCAACCAATTATCTTTTGTATGTGAAAACTTAATTTTTTTTGTTCAGTTTGTCATACAGACAACAAATAAAGCCAAGTCGGTCAAAATGTTGATTAACAGCTGCTTAAACAAAAAAAATCGCACAACTTGGAAATCTCAAAACTTGAAGGTACATTATATAGTATAATGATAAATGAAAAAGATAGTGAGAGATAGTTAGAATATAAAATCTATGGCTATGGTTCCAGAGTAAACAACATGTGCATTTTTGGTGTCATTAGTGTATTTGCCAAATGCCTCACAGCAAATATTTTCTCATGCTTCTACAAACAAATGAGTTTGGATTGTCAGCTGTGGCCTTAAGTTGTGTACTTAAGACGATACTACTTAGGAGACACTACTGTCCCCAAAAAAACTCATCTTAGATCATATCAGAGTCAGTTGATTTATGTTCTGTTTACTTACTGTGGTGCTGAAATAGCTCATATAAATCATCATCAAAGATAGGCTAAATAAATACATCATATAAGGGTTCCCTTTGACACATTTTTACATCGATATGTTGATTAATGTGAGTCAATGCAACTTTTGCAAAAATCAGCTATTGTGGTCACAAAGGGCAACAACAGGATAAAGTTAAATTGTTAAACCTTTTGAACAGCAAGTAAAAAAAAAGCCATGAAGTCAGTGACGTGGCTCAGCAGGGTCAATCAAACAGTATCCATCTGTAACATTAGGAAACGTTAGCTACCATTAGCTACTAGCCGTACCAGACCAGTGAGGCGAGACAGCACAAACCCAAGAGTGCAGGTGAATAGGGTAACATTTTTTACCATATAGATATCATCACAAAACGTTGCCAGTTGATTACTTACATTAAACAATTATTGTTGTGGTTGTAAAGGATAAATATACAGACGCAAACAGACAATCATCTCAACATTGACTGCAGTGCTTGAAAAAACAATGTTTTTGCCTGCTGTGTCTACCTTAATGGTGCCACGAAGAACTTTTAAATACAGATGAAACAGACAGACTTTTTCCTCTGATGATCATAATGACACGTAACAGCAACAGGACCATCAGTGCAAAAAAAATGCTATTTTTATATAGTTTTTCTTAATGTCTTTGTCATCTGTATACGCTCACCCAGGAACAACAGCCATTTTGTCCAAAAGGAGGTGCAAGAATGAACACAAACTTAAAGTTCCTTGGAGAACCTTTAAGTAAAGCATTTTTTTTATGTAGGATTCATCCTTGATCTTACCTGACTTTTTCCCTGTCCTGTCCCACCTGTAGGAGCTTGCGGCGTTGCGTGGCCAGGTTAATAACAGCGGTGTGAGTGTGGAGGTGGATGCCAAGCCACAGGAGGACATGGCTAAGATCATGACCGAAATCAGAGCTCAGTACGAGGGCATTACTGAGAAGAACCGTAAGGAAATGGAGTCCTGGTACAAGGGCAAGGTGAGGGGGAAACCTGATGATATATTCTTTAGATATTATCTTGTTTTAAATACTTTTAAATATTTTTGAAACAGTCAAATGACCTGACATGTAACAGCTTTTGTCCAAAGGGGGTGCTAGAATGAAGGCAACATTAAAGTGTCTTTGTAGCCAAATTAACCTCATGAAAACCAAGTTCACATCATTTCATCTCATCCCTGCATTTAAAGGTGCACTATGACGTTTCAGGGTAGGGGTACTTATTTACATTAGCAGAGCCTGCAGTTACTAAACTTTTGTCATCTACATGTAATTCTTAGTATTGAAGAATTCCATCATCATAAATCAAAACACAATTATTTTGAAGCACCTGGTAAACAAAACTGTGGGTTTCTGTAAGCAACAACACCAACAACAACAACAACAACAACAACAACAACAACAAAAGGGAAACAGTAACTTTCCAGGTAGCTTTTTACCTTCAGTGTCAGGGATCCTATTTTCCTGTGAGGACAGTTTTTTTTAATCCAGTTTTGAGAATACACATTAGAAAATATTCACTTCTCTGAACACCCGAAGTTACAGTGCACCTTTAACTGAAGATGTGTCCTGAATATCAAGTCATCCAATCAAATAACCCGAACAGCTTTTTGACTATTCTCGTGTTCCAATTTGAATGTTTTCCAGTTTGACGAACTGAACAAGCAGGTGGCGAACAGCGAGCAGGTCATCCAGTCCTCCAGGAGTGAGATCAACGACCTCAAGAGGACCCTGCAGGCCCTGCAGATTGAACTGCAGTCCCAGCTCAGCCTGGTAATTCACAACTAATATACAGCTCTGGAAAAAAATCAAGAGACCACTCCATATGTTCAGTGTCTCTCGTTTTACTATTTATAGGCATATGTTTGAGTAAAATGTACTTTTTTTATAATATAAACTACTGACAACATTTCTACCAAATTCCAATACATGTTTTGTCATTAAGAGTATTTCCATTAAGTAATGTAGAGATGAAGATTTAAGAAAAATCCAGACTGGTCTCGTATTATATTTCCGGACGGAGCTGTACACATGGCCAGTGGTAGAGAAAAAGTATTCAAAGATCCTTTAGTTGAGTAAAAGTACAAGCCACTGTAAAAAAAAAATACTCTGGTGCAAGTAAAAGTCCTGCCTATATAGTCAGGAAAAGTACTTAAAATATTGAAAGTAAAAGTACTCAAAGCAGGACAATTGATACTTAAAAGGAAATCAGCAATTCCTTGAGAAGCTTGAACAATGAAATCTTATTCACATTTGCATAAAAAATTACGCAAAAATAGTCAATAGCCGATACATTTTCCGTCAATTGACCAGTCACTTACTCATTTAAATTTTTAGCTGTACTCTGTACTCTATCTATGTACTTAGTGACTTTCCACCACTGCACATGTCCACCCTGGAAGAAGCTGCAATGTACACTTTCATTCATAATCCCCACCTATAATAAAATGTATCAGTCCAAGCAGTTTCATTGCTCAACATCAGGTCTATCACCTCTGTTGGAGCAACACATACCATAGTAGCATATTTTACTCCACGTTTATATACACACACTATACATAGGCCGTCAGCCATGCAAACCTGTCAGTCACCATTTTGTCACTGCTTGTGTGTAGGGCTGCACCTTACGATTATTTTGATAATCGATTAATCTGTCGATTATTTTCTCGATTAATCGATTATTAATCGAATAGTGTTTTGGCCCGTAAAATGTCAGAAAATGGTGAAAAATTTTGATACATTTTTCAAAGCCCATGTTGACTTCCTCAAATGTATTGTTATGTCCAAAACACAAAGATATTTCAGTTTACTGTCATAATAGGATTAAAGAAACCAGAAAATATTCACATTTGAGAAGCTGAAATCAGAGAATTTGGAAAAAATCTATTAAAAAATTACTTGAAACGATTATCGATTATCAAAATAGTTGGCGATTATTTTAATAATCGATTAATAATCGAGTTGTCGATTAATCGTTGCAGCTCTACTTGTGTGCACTTCTTTACCCCCTTAGGCAACTTACAACAAGAGCAATTAGCACTTGGGTAAACTCTGAAATCTGCTCCTTTTGTTAGAAATCTGCCTTGGAGGGCCAGCTGGAAGAGACAGAGTCGCGCTACCACATGCAAATGAACCAGCTGCAGGCCATGGTCAACAACCTGGAGGGAGAGCTGGGCCACATGAAGGCAGACATCGAGAGGCAGGCCGCAGAGTACCGCAGGCTGCTAGACATCAAGACCAGGCTGGAGCTGGAGATAGCAGAGTACAGGAGGCTGCTGGATGGAGAGCTCAGTGAAAGGTGAGGGACGTTGGCGGTGAGATGTTTGTCCCAACAAAAAAAAATTAAGTCCATCTTGCTTAGAATTAGATCCATGAGAAGATCAATAGCACTCTGTGAATATGAAGTTATTAGCTTAGCATAAAGACTGGAAATGGGGCAGAAAGCTAGTCTGGCTACCGTACCTAAAAGGTAACAGAATCTGCCAATGAACACCTCGAAAGCACAGAGTCAGCAATCCTGGAGAACACTTGTTGTTAATATCACTTTTAGTCAAAATCAGTCAATAGCTCCTCACAATCCACTATCTGTCCATACTGTGTGTGTGTGTGCACACTGAAAACAATTCTGGTGTGAATACACAACCTAATTTTTGTAGATGGGTATGTAACAACTGGGGCTCCCGTGGCAACATGCCGGTTTACAGAGCCTAGGCTGTGTATTAACACTGGATTTTTTTCCATCACACACACAGAACAGACAGGTAGCGGATCGTGAGGAGATAGTCACTGATTTTGACAAAAAGTGATTTTGACAACAAGCGTTCTCCAGAATCATTGACTTCAACTTTAATTAACAGACTATAATCTGGTGGGAATATGACATTATGTTGATAACTGTACCAAGAAAGTGAATACGCATTCTAGTCATTCTTTTAACATTAGTATAATCTCTGTCTGGAATACTGATGACAACTTTTTGTCTATCGTTTAGCTTCAGCAAAACTGTCATCACAAAGACTCAAGAGGTTCACTCAGGTGAGTTTACATCACAACTGTATTCTTATTTTAGTTTTTGTTTGTTATAAAAATGAAACATGTCATGAATTTAAATTTGTTTGGATTTTTTCCCCCGCAGCACCCAAACCTAAGCCAGTGGTGACCCAGAGGAGGAAGGTGGTGATTGAGGAGATCGTTGATGGAAAGGTGGTGTCCCGCACAGAGGATGTGGACACGGAGATCATCAAAAGTTAGACAGACCTAATCCCAACACATCTGGGTTAAGTGATAACAAACACAAATACATAAATCCTCTCTAAAAGTTTTCTGGCACATTTACTGGTTATTTTCTTAAACTAACCAGTTTCTTAGATTCTTAAACTGACCAGGATTACCTGTTTTTTTTTGGTTAATTATTTAACCCAGGTCTGTTACCATCTGAAATATTTCTCTCCCCAAATATTTGTGCGGTGCTAACATTTGGAATTTCTCTTGCCAGAAAAATAATTTTTATTCTGATGTATTGTCATTAAAAAGGCAAAGTCGAACCCAAAAAATAGTTCTATCCAAAACCTACTGAAAACAATTTGCAATCTACCTCCTGAAATACCGCAGTTACACACTAGGTGGCACTGTGAGGCCCATTGACTAGGAAGGCCTTTCTTTATTATTATTTATTGGTTTGAATAGATAGATTGAGTAGTAAAAAGGCTGTGTCCCTTTTTTAATTGTATTTTCGAAAACATTTTTCTTAAGGCGTAAGATATTTTATAGGAAATACTGTTGTCAAATAAATAATTATCCTTTGACAATGAGTCCGTGTCAAAATGATTGGGTGTGTGCTATGACCTATGTCTCCAATAAATCTTTTGGTGTCCTGTCATGAAATATTAATAATTTTGCACTTAGGGAGTATGTGTTGCATACTGTTTGCCAATATTTTCTATTTCTAAGCTCCCACTGAGAGCTAATTTAACTTTGAAGATTTCTCTGGCAATTTGTTTGCTTTGCTACAATGGCTCATTTGTCACAACGGAATATTTCCATCCTAAATGAATGAGATCAGTAGGATCTCAATTGACACTTTTGACATTTATGTAAACAAATAGTTGATCCATTAGCAATAAAACTAACCACAGCTCAGACTGTGAAGAAACTAAACAAAGGTATGGGAAAAAAATTCTGAAAAAATAGTCAGGAGAGCAGAGAGGGGTTATTTAGGTTTTATTTTTGCATCTTCAAACAAAATGCAGGCTTATGTTCGCTCCCTGTGCGTGCAGTGTCGTCATCTGTCCACCAGATGCTGCTATATTGACTTTATTAAAGTTTTACAAATGGAATTCCCACAGTGTTTTTTATACAGTTATGGCTTAGTAAGGCCACTTTATTTAATGATCAAAAGGTGCTTTCTAAAATGTATTTTGGGTGACCAAATAATATATTTTTCAGCATTGAATTAAAAAAAATATGCATCACTTGTTCTTTTTATGGAGAAAGCGACAGTATTTTTACCTGTTGCACCATTCTAACATTATTTTAATCGATGATTAAGACTAATGATTAAGATTATGTATGTGATATACTGTAGATATATCTAGATGTTTACAGTACTGATTGTTTGCACATTTTGTATAAGAAAGTTATATATAAAAAAATAAGCCAAAAAAATAAAAAGGTTTTGCAGGATGTATAGCCACTGTTATCCAGTAGATGGCTATCTCATCTAAAGTACCTAAACTAAGAATCTTCACTTACTTCCACTATTCTTTCTTTCTTTCATGCTTGGGTTTCCCATAAAGAATGACATGTTTCCTCTGAGATCAGACAGCACACATACTGAAAAAAGACACATCTGGGGAATGTGTTGAAGACAATTGTTAAATCTACCTAGATCTTTTTTTCTATTTTGCTGCCGGGGAATAAGGCCACAACTTATTTTCATCCTTCCAAGTTCATAATTCTACCAATGACTAACGCAGCATGTCCCTCTGTATTTGAACATGATTCAGCGATGAGATGTGATGGTTGTTATTGGGGGCCTGTCAGTCCCACAGGAGACACATGGACGTGGAAAAAGTTCTCAAACATGTGCTGTGCAGTACCCTACTTTCATGGTTCAACCACACTGGTAAAAGTGAAAACCTGGCTCATATAACACCATTCATGCATTCACCGATGGCTTTCTGTATGTTTCCCGCCCGGTGCATGTTATCTGGTTCACATATGTCCGTTGAGTTTACCAACAGTGGGTGTATAATAGAGCAGAGGTATCTAAAGGCCCGTAAAAGGTAAATAAAGGAGCCATTCTCAAAGAAGGCTCACTGTCCTGCAGACGTGCACGCAGGGTTTATTTATAGTCTGAGGTTCTGCAGCAAAAATCTCCCGCTTCGCTGTAGCACGACGTCTGTGTCACTCAGAGTCGGTGGTCCATAGTCACGACCTAAATGATGACAAAATTCTGCACCACGGGAAGCTGACGTCACCCTGATACAGTCACCGCCTCGCGTGACGTCACTAGACGGCAGCAGCTGACGGTTAATGCCATCTACTGGAAGGACCCAGTCACTCACTCGGCATTACGTCATCGGTGCCCGCTCAGGATCGGTATAGCCTTGGAGTCTGGATATGAATGCACAACGAGGCGAGAGAGAAGGAGGGGCGGCTCTGTAACTCTGTGAATGAGGATGTTATTATTGGAGCAGGGAACTCCAGCCACTGCTGACAATAGTAGGCACTAGGCTACAAACAATTGTTTAGGTAAGACACTGCAGAGAAATACTTAGACGTTTTCAAGCACTGGTATGAATAAAAAGGTCCAGAATGTAGGCTACAACTATGTGTTTATTTTCCTAAACCTCGTCTGTTTCTGTCCGTATATTTATACAACCATCTTGAACGGCCATTTTCTCAACATTAGCTCCCCCCGCAATACTCAGAACCAAAAATGTCCAACCAACTTCTAAAGCACTAACATCAACTCAACTTTCTATAATCATTCTAAGCACTGTACTCAGGCCCGGTTCCAGAACAGAATGCCTTAGGGTGCATCTGAGATTACAGGGGGTGCACCACACTAAAACCAGCTACCCAGCTTCAGTTCAGACTTCGCTTTTTACACAGGCCTTTCTACCAGTAGATAGTCAAGCACTTCTGGGCAGTGGCGGAGCCAGAACATTTTCATTGGGGTGGCCAGGATGGGGCCAGTGATAATTTTTGGGTGGCAAGCACAAGGGCTTAGGTTTCGCTTCAACATAAGTGGGGGTCTGGGGGTACTCCCCCAGAAAAAAATGTGCTTCGAACACACCATTTTGTGCATTCGGGTGAATTTTTATGTACTTGTTTATGCCTTCTGTATTTAATTATTTATGGCGGACATGTCTAAATTTCTGTTAAAGGAAAAGACAACAGGCTCCCAGTGACGTTAATATAATGTTATAAAAAGCAGTAAGGCTCTCAGGCATTCTGTATTGCTTTCAAATATTTACTATACTGTATTGTTCAAAACTTATTTTTTTTAGGACTCACTATTCATGACACAGCAGCAGTGTGAACTATTATGACACTTTACATTTTAAAATCATAGGGGAATATGTATTAACAATTAGGAGATATATCAATGTTTCAACATCCTGAACTGTTATTTTTGCCTCTTTTGGGGAGAATAGGGTTTCTTACTTTTTGAGAAAAAATGTAGGCTCTCTTCTGATTACTGGGGGGGACACGTCCCCTGTGCCCCCTCCCCCTGCCCCCTCCCACCAAATCTACGCCTATGGGCAAGCATGAGTCTGTGAGTTGCTGAAAAAAACTGCACCACAGCTGCCACCAAAATGTTCAATTTGCATCAAAGCCCTAATAATCATAAAAACAAGAGGCTTTATTTAAACGATATCCATGTTTAAGTGGTGATTGTATTTGTTTCGGCTGTAGACTGAAACTAGGAGGGAAGCGGCTCACTCCATTTGCTCTCGTCGCGCTGTCAGTTTGCCGACATTGCTCTGTGTTTTCATGCTCGTGAAATGCAATCCGATCGCGGAAGCCTCCCTGAACAACGTTAGCGGACATGATATCCCCGGCGGCCGGTTATCATTTTAGCCGTTAGGCCACAGAGCTTTTCTCACCGGCAAGGTGATGACACCGTTACCCACACAGTCACAGTCTCACCCCATGTTTCACCGGGTGAATCTCTGCTTCGCTCGCGCAAGGCTTTTGTGTTTCGGTTTAACATCAGTCTTGGGCGAGCGAGTGTTTTAACTTTATGCTGAATAACCATTGCACTGCAATCGCTGAAAGCGAAATAGTTCAGGCGGGGACGGGCGGGGCAGAGCGGAGCGCACTAGCAGAGATGGGTTCGCTTAGCCACAGCTGCCAGTCGAATAATGATAACGTTCTTATCGGTTTAGTGAACAAAATAAATGCAGAAAACAGCGGTATTTAATGGAAATGGTCAAAGGTTAATTACAATTTGTTTTGTGAGCAAGTATTTTATTATTTTTATCATATTTATTAAAAAAAAAATCACTCCCTCCTTTTTTCATTTGAGGGTGCAAACAATTTTTTTGAGGGTGCAATGCATGCTCATGCACCCCCGTAGAACCGGGCCTGACTGTACTGAAGGTTATAACAGAAGAACATTTTGTTAATTGCCTGGTTTATGATACATTTATTTTTAAAAACATGCTGAAAATGCATTTTTAAGACTGGTACATATTGATATTATTTCTAAAATGAAAAAAGGCTGTTTTCAAAATCGGTTCTGTATAAACTTGTATGTTATACAAAATAAACTCTGCCTTAATCCGAAATCTATTTTTTTAAAGAATAATATGTACACACATTATAATATATATAATAATATATAATATATGTATTCATTCAATTATGAAAACTTGTAATACAAAATATAATATTTATTAAACTTGGAAAGTTTCATGATGTCTATAAGTACTTTACTTTTGTAACCCTATTCACCTGCAGTGTATCTTGTTTGACTTTGGCAAATAGCGTAGATATGCAGAATTGAAATATAAAGTAATGACTTATTTTGTCTTGGATTAAAATATAAGAAAAGAGAAGATAAAGAAAAAACACTATTAGTGTAGATCAATGTTTATTGTCCCTACAGAAAAAAAAGAAAAAACATATTGAAGTCTGAAGACTTTTCTGTTTCCATTTTAACCTGTACTTTTTATTTTATTTAAATGTTTTACTTCTTTTCATTCGCTTTTAAATGTCTTCTAATGTGTTTTATGTATTTTAATCTTGCCCCTGTAAAGCACTTTGAGTGGCCTTGTGTTTGAATTGTGCTATATAAATAAACTTGCCTTGCCTTGCCTTGCCTTGCCTTGAACTATTCTAGTTTTAGTGTCACAAAAATGTTGCAATGTAGCCTTACTGTTCCCAAGAGAAATGTTAACATACGGAAACATCAAACACACCGTAAAAATGACTAAGACATATGCTCCACACATAAAATTCAATGCACATCAAGTAACAATACGCAGACTCAGCCAGTTTATTAAATATGCAAAAATGCACACACGATATGCTTCATAAAATAAAACAATCAGGATTTGTGCAAAGACTGCTGGTGCTAAAGCTCTTGGTTTTTGCTAAACAGAGGATTAGCTGATAACCTGTTTTGTTCCCCAGGTTGGATGCACACAAAAAGCCACGAGGCAGACACAGCAGCGGAGACGTTTTATTATTAAGAAAACCAGAATAGAAAGAGTCGGAAAAGAACCGGTGTCATGTCTCTGCTCCGCACGGTGCTGTTGGAACGAGCTGCTGTCCATGGTGCTGAAGAGAACTGACGCAAACTTACTGGACAAACAACTTCCTCATGTGTTGGCTATGTATGCCTCCCATATATAGTAAATAATAGATGCCCCCTCAGCCAAGGGCTTATAAAACAGCCTTTAAAGTCGATTTAGAAGAATTTCACACCTAAATTTGACCAAATATCGCGAGATTCGGAGTACTGTATGGCTGGTAAAAGCTATCCCCTTGTGCTCTTCGGAACTTGTGTGCGCAAGCCTGTGTGGGCGTGCATGCCTGTGTGTGTGTGTGTGTGTGTGTGTGTGTGTGCGTGTGTGTGTGTGTGTGTGTGTGTGTGTGGTGGATAAAACACTAGGGGGCGTGTGTGTAACCACCACTAAAGGCTGCACTCAGTGGCGTGCATGCCCGCTGCAGAGGGCGCAACCAACCGCACCGGCCCTTCTTGTTTGGAGTGCCCTTTTTAAAATCTATATTCAAACCAGATTCAACCATTGCCGGCTAAAGGCCAATTCATACAAATTTGTAACCGTGTACCCTGTCATGTGTAAAGTGCACCTCTCTCCTACATCAGAGGGCCATTTGAGCATGTGTCCCTTAAATCATCCAAAACTTAATGTGACAAAGTGGATGATATTCTTCTGTTTTAATGCAGACTAGACACAGCTATGAAGTATTGCCCCCCCCCACCAACTGTTTTCAATTGACATCAGATCATTTTATATAGTCCAGTTTAATGAAGATAATCCACCAATTTCTTCATTCTGACCCACGTTTCCAGATTTCAAGCGGCTGATATCACACCATTTGTCCCCTTTAACCATTGTTTTTATGTTGCACGATCCACCGTTACCCAGTCATGTTAATTCATTGTTGTAGCTTTGTTTCCATTATATCTGTAACTTCTTGCTAACAAACTATCCAGGGTTTCTTTGTGTTTAGTGTTATATTCAGTTACAGTTCAAATTCATCATTGTGATAAAGTAAGATATACAACAGTTCAGTTATTTTCTTGGTACATTTCTGTTGGTTATTCATTCAATTTACCTTTCCATGTGCTCCAGACAAATGTCCAACCACTGATATTATATATATATATATATATATATATATATATATATATATATATATATAGGGGAAGGTGGGGTGATTTGTGCATTTTGGAAGTTGCAAAACCCCTTGTTTCTAGAAAACCGTGGAAGAAATTGGAAATGTGACCACATATTTAAGAAGAGCCATCCATTTGACTCATCCTGTAAAGAAGGGAGACACAAGGAATAAGATATAAGCACATTTAAGCTAAAAAAACTGTGTTTTGCCTTTCAAAGTAAAATTTCCATGATCAAGGTTTTTTGATTATTGTGTCTGAACAATTATAGACACGTTTGAAAACATTTGACACATGTTTTAGTGCTTTGGTACGCTACACTTTGAGTCTATATAGTTAGCACAATGTCAACCCTAAATTGCTGCATCATGCCTATTATCCAAAATTCTGGGGATGGGGTGATTTGTGCGCAAGGGCCTGGGTGAGTTATAAGTAAGTAAGTAAGTAAGTAAAATGTATTTATAAAAGCACATTTATGACAGTTTGCACTGTCCAAAGTGCTGTACATAGTGCATTCAGTAGGTAAACAATGAAGGTAAAATAACAATAACCAAAATAAAAGACGTAAAGCCCATACATCCACATAAACACAGATAATAGTGCAGAGGTAAGTAAGTAGTGCAGAGGTTAATGGGGAGGAAACACCAGGGTGTACATATGGGTTTTGAGCCTTGATTTAAAGGCAGAAATGTAGGGGGAATCACATTTGTCAGGTGGCAGTTGGTTCCACAAGCACGGAGCAACTAGTGCAAAGTACATTTCTGAGAGTTGTGCCAGTGGCATGGCTGTATACGCTGGTCACCAAAAGAAAGTGATTGTCTACAGTAGCTCAGAAGAGAGTGACATCTCAATTCCACTTAACGACACCACTGATGAGAGTTCAGATGGCCAGAAAGATGATGATGGTGACTTTGTCATTGTGACACAATGACGCACAAATCACCCCACGTAGTGGGGTGATTTGTGCGACAAGACAACTTTTTTTCCGAAAGCTATATTTCTTAAACAGTTTATTCCAGATCCAAAGTTTTTATTGCCAGGGATGCACAACATCCTGAAATATATGTACATATTTGAGTTGGAGACATAACTGTCAAGGCCTCACTTTAAAATCACTTTGAGTAAAAAGTTGCACAAATCACCCCACCTTCCCCTATATATATATATATAATATATATATATATATATATATATATATATATATATATATATATATATATATATATATATATATATATATATATATATATATATATATATATATATATATATACTGGATGTGATGTCATCATTGATGTCAATGGGGTAGACCAAGTATGGGGTTTTAGATAAAGTATGTTGAGTGTAGTTTGTCAATTGCTTCCTCTTTGGTAAGGTTAAAGGGTCATGTGCTAAGGAGACCTAGATAAATGTGTTTCCACACATATTATAATCTACTACTTACCTGTGTTAAGGAAAATATTTGACCTCTATGGTATGGCCAGGGTATTACTTCTACTGAAAAGGCCTATTTAAGAAGTTGGCTTTTGGCACTCCTGAGTTTAGATGGCTTGAAGGTGTAGATGTGTGCACTTTGGGTTTTGTTCGTTATTATCATTTCCTTTTGTTATGAGTTGAGTTTAGACAAAGTTGCTTAGTTTAGTATAAGTTTTATTCTTATTTGTATATTGCTTTTAGTTACACCTGTAAATAAATCACCTGGGATGACAACATACACAAGGGGCTGTCAGCTCATACAAATGGTGGGCCTGTTTGTTCACATGGAGGAGCGCCAGCCCTTTTATCAATTTTTGACCCTGCCCTTTAGAGGGTCTGTGCACGCCCCTGGATGCGTGTGATGATGGTTAGGACTGAGGAGCTCATTCTCACATGAGTAAGCGCGCGCCTCCGCAAAAAAGAGGAGAGAAAGGAAGGAGAGGGCTGCATTCCCATTGACTGGGAGAGAGAGAGAGAGAGAGAGAGAGAGAGAGAGAGAGAGAGAGAGAGAGAGAGAGAGAGAGAGAGAGAGAGAGAGAGAGAGAGAGAGAGAGAGAGAGAGAGAGAGAGAGAGAAGGAAGCAGCGCGGACTCCGCCTAACCATCATCCAGCTCCAGTCCCGACGACGGAGGAGGCACCACGGAGCGTACCCACTGATCTCCCCGCTCAGCTCGACTTAGCTCCCGGCGTGAAGAAGCAGCGATGGGCTCCCCGTGACTCCGCGGGCGGTGGAGGGGAGAGACGGGCCGGCGGGGGGTGGGAGGGGGGACGACGACGACGAGAGCGCGGTGGTAGTGGTGGGAGTAAAGGACAAACAAAAGCACAACCGAGGGTGCCTGCAACAACCATGAGAGGCTTCTTGCACTCCTATTCGCACTGTTCGCTGCTGCGGCTGCCGCTGCTGCTGCCGCTCTTCCACAGGACCATGGCGTGAGGCGTGGCTTTGGGAAAAAACGCTCCGGGGAACCTGTCAGTCGAAAAACGACTCGCCGAGGGGGACTAGGAGGCGGTGGTGGGCCGGTGGTGGTGGAAAAGATGTCCGCCTCGGTGGGGCCCCAGGGCGGCCCTCGCCCACCCACCGCGCCGCCAGCCATGCCGGATCTGCCGGACCTCAGCCATCTCACCGAGGAGGAGCGCAAGATCATCATGGCAGTGATGAATCGGCAAAAGGAGGAAGAGGAGAAAGAAGAAGCCATGCTAAAGTAAGGCCCAGCTTTTTTTCTTCTTCTTTTTATTTCCTATCCTGACGTGGAAGTTAGAACGCGTAACGCATAGCAATCCCTGTAAGAAAGCTGCCCATCAGTCTGTAGCCTATAAGCATTGTAGTAGTGGACAACATCTCTCTCTCTCTCCCTCTCTCTCTCTCTCTCTCTCTCTCTCTCTCTCTCTCTCTCTCTCTCTCTCTCTCTCTCTCTCTCACACACACACACACACACACACACACACACACACACACACACACACACACACACACAACACACACACACACACACACACACACACACACACACACACACACACACACACACACACACACACACACACACACACACACACACACACACCAACACACACACACGCACGCAGGAACCATGGCAGCCGGTGCAGCTGCCATTCTATTTTTTTTTTGCACTTGAAGGTTCCACTTGAGGACGTAGGCTACGTTGTGGTTTGTTCCCCAAAAATGTAGCCCACATAAGTCACAGCAGCAGTGGAGCGGTGTTAGAGCTCAGGATGTTATAAGAAGGCAGCAGCGGCATCGGAGGTATAGCCTACAGCGGGTCGCCTTATGGCTGAGGCGTGATGCTTGATGTAGGCTACGTGGGAATCGATCGATACATCAAAACAATATAGCTCCCAGTCCGTGGATGTGTGACCCGAAACAGGGTCAAACGTGTTCAAACAGGTGTAGATTAGGAGCCGTGTTGAGGACGGGGTGTGACAGTTTCTGGTGGTGTGGGGAGTGAGAGAAATAGAGGGGAGGGGAGGATGAGGGCTGATGAATCATAGCATTAGCCATCCTTCACCCACTCGTTTTTTTCATTTTTTTTTATCAATGGGGACTGCAAACCATCCCACAGTTTACACCTCCAGAACGCACCGCTCTGATTTTCCTTTTTACGCACGCATCCAGGCTGGAACAACTCTATCGGCATATTGGATTTTGGCATGGATTGCGTATGAGTGTGTGTGTGTGTAGGTTTGTCCATGTGTCGGTGTGTGTGTGTGTGTGTGTGTGTGTGTGTGTGTGTGTGTGTGTGTGTGTGTGTGTGTGTGTGTGTGTGTGTGTATGTGAGCGAGAGAGAGAAAGATAGATAGATAGATAGAGAAAGAGAGATCGTCTTGACAATAATGGGAACAACAATGACATTATAGCTCATAGGCCTGGAGCGACACAAACCGTTTTATAAGGCCGACAGACGGACGGCGGTGGAGGCGGTTTGTGTGCGCGCGCGCGTGTGTGTGTACGGTCGTTTGTGCTTCCCCTTCGGCGGAGAGAGAAGGAGATGTGTGGGGTGTGGTTGGGAATCTTTATCAGCCCTGAACCGGACACGATTTAAACTATGGAGGAGACCGGATACATTTTAGCACACCTTTGAAAACCCCTCTGCACATTCATCAAACATGCTAAATCCATCATAAGAATCTGAGCTGTGTAACCATCGGCCATCGTCAGAAAGAAAGATGCCATATAGCCTGTACAATAACTGTACAAGGTGCATTATGGGAAAGTGTGACAGGAGGAGATATAGGCTAGTCACTTTAAACCCACTGTCTGCACTGAGGCGCTCTTAGATGTTACATACTCTTAGATGTTCCATACATTACAGTGCCCTGTCATATGTTCTGGGTTGTGCTGTAGCGGTGTGTCCCTTGTACAAAGGCTTGGTTACATGGTTGGAGTTTAATGCCTCAGAGGTTTTCAACCAAAAGCTAAGGCAATTTGAACCAGCAGAGCCAACCCGGAGCTATACCTACACACACCTGCACTGGATCACGTGAGGGCATCATAATTAAGGATGTTGGTGGAGCAGGCATGTATAGCAGCATCACCAATAGCTGTCTCTCTCTCCCTCCCTCTCTCTCTCCCTCCTCTCTCTCTCTCTCCTCCTCCCTCTCTCCTCTCCCTCCCTCCTCTCTCTCTCTCTCTCTCCTCTCTCTCTCTTCTCTCTCTCCTCTCTCTCTCTCTCTCTCTCTCTCTCTCTCCCTCTTTTCTAATGGCTATTCTCATTTCCTGACTGCAGCCCTAAAGGGAAGCAGGGTGAGAGCAGCAGCGTCGGGCCCCTTGAGAGGAAGTGATGTATTTAATGTTCCATGAGGCACAGACACACACACAACACACACACACACACACACACACACACAACAACACACACACACACACACACACACACACACACACACACACACAACACACACCACACACAACACACACCACACACACACACACACACACACACCACACACACACACACAAAGCATGCAGGTTCAGTCAATAATAGCTCCATCACCATGGCTAATCATTGATGGAACTAGCAGCACACGATGCAATGGGCAGAGGAGAAATGGGATTTGATTGGAGAGAAATATGCACATATTGGCTAGTGAGTAGTGCAGTGGCAAGTAAGCATGTGTCAGTATGATATTCTGACAATATGATAACCTTACGCATAAATACCAGGGTTTCAAATGTGTTGTTTTGAAATGTCTGGGTAGAAAACAAAGAAAAGAGTCCACCTAAACACAATCTTTTTAATGCATTAAACAGCATATACAATTTTATGAACATTAATAAACTGTATGTACAATAACATAATAAATATACATTATTTAATTATTCTAAACAAAATTTAAATAAACGCAGTCCTTTAAGTAAGCAGTTCAACAAGGTTTTTAAAACACGCCCACTTTCTGAACATTTCTCGTCTAGTATATAAGTGGTTATGATGCAGGAATACTCTGAACATTAACAACATAGCCTACTGTATGCATTGAAACAAAATCTAGTGTCACTTCACAGCCTAGGCTCTGTGAACGGGCATGTTAGCTACGGTGGGCCCCCTTTGTTTGTATACACACACCAGCTTTTCTCTCGGCACACAAACAGTACAGACAGGTAGCCAGATCTCTTGGAGATATTCACTGCCTTTAGCAAAACGTGATTAAGACAACAAGCGTTCTCAAGAATCGCTAACTCCACTTTCCATGTCTCTTAGATATCAATTCCTTATATAAAAAAATAAAATGCTGGTGCCTTTGTAGATGACTATTGACAACCATACAAAGTTTTAATTTATCTCTGAGGGATGAATGAAATGGCCGACCAGCTTTTTCCGACATTCGACAAGGCTAAATTAAATTTCAAGCCTCTGACGCATTGGTCACAACAACTGGTTCAGCAACACAAATAGATCTGGTGCTCTACTGTACGTCAGCCTCTCCTGCCCCTTGTCAGAGTCCACCTATTAAGAGAACCATTCTGTGCTTGCTTTGACCTCCACTCAATTCAATCCAAAGCAACCTCCCTTATCTACTCACACATGGAACTAATTCATTGGGCAGCAGTGGACACACACAACAGCCAACCATGCTTTCTCCTAGCATGGAAAAAGAACATTCTATTCTTTCAAACCTTATACGTCAAAACCTTTCATCTGGTCAGCACTGTGAGACCTGAGCAGGTGGCAGTGATAAGGTTAGTACACTGATACTGGACTTTTTTTTATCAAAGTCATGAGTTCAACCCCCCCCACCCAGCGTGAGAAAAGACTCAAGTGTCCCCTGATAGGCATGACTGAGCCAGATCACACCTGGTTGTATCTGGGGCTAATCATTTACTCTGGTCAGGGCGGTGAGAGGTGACACACCTGGGCTCTCCTTCACCGATGCATGGCCCCTATAACCAACACCCTTTCCATGTTTTATACACTGTAGACTTCACAGACTTCCTCCATTGACATGCTAAACCACCATTGACTTCCTAATCCAGAGGATGTTAGTGTGTGTGTGTGTGTTGTGTGTCCTATCAGCACGACAGGAATGTTTTTTTCTCTGCAGCCAAACATTATACACGCTCACACCCATCCCCCTGGGAGCTTTTTGGGGTTTCCAAATATGTAAATATAGAAACAATGTTTGTGTAAATTATTGATGCTTTGCAGAGAGGTTGTGTAGACATTTCAGATGGGGAGTGGATGCACACAAACCTTAAGGGTTGGAGTGGTGGGTCTGGTTAATGGACGGACCCGCCTGTGTTGATGTTGAGGCAGATCTAAAGTACATGTCTAACCATAGTCATCCACTTATCAGGGGTCAGGTCACAGGGGGTCAACAGCTCCTGCACTGGACCCCAATCCTCCCTTTCCCGAGCCACATTAAAGGTAGAGACAGCAATTCTGGAGAACGCTATAGTTGTCAAAATAATTTTTTTGTCAAAATCAGTGAATATCTCCTCATGATCCGCTACCTGTCCGTTCTATGTATGAGCGTTTAAAACAAATCTGGTGTTTATCCACAGTCCAGGCTCTGTAAACTGGGATGTAAACAAAGGGTATGACAAAGGGGCCCGCTGTAGTGAGCAACATGCCCGTTTACAGAGCCTAGACTGTGTATTAACACAATACGTACAGCTAGCAGATAGTGATGAGATATTCACTGATTTTGAGCATTCTCCAGAATTGCTGACTCAACATTGAACTATTAGTAGTGCTGATTCAATTAGCTATATCTGGCAATCTGGCTTAAGTATTATTTCTTCAAACATTTATGAGTTTTTCTGATGTATGGCGGGGTGCAAGGTGTCGATTGGCTGCAGTTTGTAGCTTGACAGCAGATGGACAGATGAAGCTATCAGGACCTGGGGCGGGGAGCGGAGGGTTTAGAGGTTTAAGGATTAGAGCGGGGAGAAAAGGGGGAGACGGAAATGAATGGGGAAGTGCTTCTGCAAGGGGTCCCGCACACACACGTCACACACACACACCACACACACACACACACACACACACACACACACACACACACACACACACACACACACACACACACACACACACACACACACACACACACACACACACACACACACACACACACACACACACACACACACACACACACACACACACACACACACACACACACACACACACACACACACACACACACACACACACACACAACAGCTCATCCTGTACCAGGGCTCCCCAAGGCTGCAGGCTACAGGGTACATTTAGAGGGCAGCAAAGCCCTCGCCTCTGTCTGTGCTGTCTGATATGGCTGTGGCTTAAAGTGACCAAAAGGTCAAGGTATTTATAGGAGAAACGTCTTCACTTCTTTTTGTGACATGGGACTTAAATATAGTATAAACTGTACATGAAACATATAGCTCCAAATGAATGCTACTATTGCTCCTTATGTTATGGATGTGTAAATATGCAACTGTTGGTTAACATTATCTATAACAAGATTATTGGGTGAACATATGTCAATGTTGTATTTACAGCTTGTTGTGCTTCAATAGAATGCTACAGCAAAGAAATGTCTAACTTTAGGTGTGTTGGTTGTGGCATGACTTATAAGCATGAAGCCATAAATCTAATAGGGCCTGCGATAGGCAAGAATACTATTGAATATTGAGATGAAGATATCACTTGCGATAATTAAACAACTAGGCCTACTTAAGGCAAGGCAAGGCAAGGCAGTTTATTTATATAGCACAATTCAGACACAATACCACTCAAAGTGCTTTACAGGGGCAAGATTAGAAACACATTATAAATATATAAATATGTCTTTCTGCTTTACTGTAAGTTCACTGCTATCTCATACACCCCAAACAGTAAGTAGCCTGAGCAGACACTGAAAAAATGAATGAATGTTTTATTCATTATTTATTGATCACTTAAGTAAAACATCTTCATGCACCTTTACAACATTATCTGGTATGGCTTCATCTGATTGGCTAAATATTGACAGGCAGATCGTGAATGCATGGCACATTGAATAGGCTTGGACCATTTTAAGCAAAAGCAGTGTAGCACATTTTTGTTTGTTTATTTAATTTAGTGTTGTTTAGTGTATCCTTTAGGCAAACCATGACCTTTAGGCAAACCATGACAGTTCAGAAACTGCAATTTATTATGTTTTATGCTAAATGTGGTCGTTCATGGTCGTTTCACCAGCATAGAATGACAAAATATGTCTGCAAGATCAGAACGTGTGTTTGTATATCTACATGGACATACAATACTGTAATGGCAGGTTGAATTGTTTGAGCAGGGAAGTTTCAGTACTTCAGTTTCAGCAAGAAGTTTTCTGTAAAGGGAGGGTAAATCATACAATAGAAGTACAAGACATCTCTCAAAGATGTTATTTTTTTCACTCAAAATGTTGAATCATCCTCTGAGCTTGTTATACACATGACCATATCACTGCTGTTTGTATGTACCATTAGCCTGGAAATCCAGACCTGCCGCTAGGAGCTGGCAAATTAAATTTGCTGCGCCTGTTGGTCTGGACACTCTCCATTGAAGCTCATTAAATATGTCAGGAAATCCTGAGCTACTTTTCAATTGGTTCTATCTGATATGGGCGGGCCAGAGCCCTTTGTATGGTGCTCTGGGGCGGACGTAACTGGATGACTACAGCGCTGTGCACGCGCCGTCGAAGCCGTGATAGTAAACATCAAAGATGGCTGTGGATATGTTGTTTGAGTTTGAGACAGCTTTGGCCTTGACCCTTTACGATTTGGAAGAGGGCACTCAAATCTTTCATTAGCAAGAAAGAGGAATGTTCTGTTTTGCCGACCGACCACGACTAAAGTTTAATTATAACAGTTAATCCCGCTTTTCGCTAAACAAACGGGGCTTAATACGTCACCTTGTTCATTGCTCTGATTGGTTGTAATGCTATCCAATTGCGTGCAGTGGCATTTGAAATGGACGAGTAGGAGCCGCCCCTTGAGTAGGGAGTTACTATCGATCGTGGCCAGACCCTTTACCCTATATCTATAGATATGGGTCTGGATTTCCAGGCTAATGTGCCATTACTATCCTGCTTAAAACTGATGCTATCCTTCGTCTTGCTCGGGAAGTCTCTGCTTGTTCGCGCCGTGTTTGACTGAAAACAGTTGCTGCTAGTAATGTGTCAAGTTATCAAATTTGGTCTCTAGTGTGAAAGAGAAATATCCCTAAAACCCAATTTGGTATCTTTCAGCAGTGTTAAAGAGAGACATTTTATTTTCCCGGCGAGAAGACTTAAAGAGTTTCAAGGTTTCTGTGAGAAAAATGCTAATGTTGAATTATGGAACAGGTCTGAAAATAGCACACACTTGGAAGCGGTTCCTGAAATATTTAAATATTCAGTTCACTGGCTTCTGTTGATGTTCTGAACCTTCATTTTTTTGTTCATCTGTTTTCAGTTTTGGCCCACTGTTGGATTCCACTAATTAGAATGTGAAATGTTTGCACTTTGTCCATGTGTGCAGATATGTGTTTGTGTGTGTGTGTGTTTGTGTAGTTGATGATATATTTGAATGTAAACGAGAGAGAAAGTGCACTATATGTAAAATTTTATTTTCCATAGACAAAGACAAGCACATTGTCTTTTTCTCTCGCTCTCTCTCTCACACACACACAACACACACACACCACACACACACACACACACACACACACAACACACACACACACACACACACACACACACACAACACACACACACACACACACACACACACACACACACACACACACCACACACACACACACACACACACACACACACACACACACACACACTGAAAAACCACACCTTCACATACACACAGCATCTACACAGTACAGTATGTCTGAGGGCTCGTGTACTGCAGTGCTTGTGAGAGGCAGAGCACAAAATGCACCACAAACCAGACGGTGTGGCTCTTTTTTCTCAGTCTTTGGATGAAATGCTTGCATAAGGAAAGTGCGCTTCAGCAAAGACAGAACGCCGTTGTCACTTGTACAGTTGTTTGTGTGAGTGTGTAGGTGTGTGTGTGTGTGTGTGTGTGTGTGTGTGTGTGTGTGTGTGTGTGTGTGTGTGTGTATGTTTGTGTGTGTGTATTCAGAGTGTGCCGGATTGGATCTCCACACTTTGCTCTTAATTAAAAGAACTCGAAGGCAGTCGTGTGTGTCTGCAACACCTGGAGGAATGGAATCCGGTGGGGGGTAACTGTGTGTGTTTGTGTGTGTGTGTGTGTGTGTGTGTGTGTGTGTGTGTGTGTGTGTGTGTGTGTGTGTGTGTGTGTGTGTGTGTGTGTGTGTGTGTGTGTGTGTGTGTGTGTGTGTGTGCGTGTGTACTGTATATGTATGTATGTGCAAATTCTTGTGAGTGTGTCTACACATCTGTCATCTCTGCTGCCTGTCTCAAAAAGATGCATCCTATTTTTGCTTCTTGGTGTTTCATTGTCAAACGAAACCACATAAAAAACCCTACATATCTGTGTAAATTTTATATTATAGGACAGTATAAACAACCACACACACACACACACACACACACACACACACACACACACACACACACACACACACACACACACACACACACACACACACACACACACACACACACACACACACCCCGGTTTGGTCTGAACTTTTTTCTTTTGTGTTTTAACCTTTATTTGAAGTAGAGAGTGACATGACTGAGCTTATATGGTACACACTCTACCCACTATACCAACGGAGCGCCCAAGTCTTTTAATTGGTTTGGGCTAGGCTTCTCAGTTCAAATGAAAAAAATATAATATATGATATTTAATCAATAATAAGACACCGCCATATCACTACAAAACAACTTTGATACTGGAACCATTGACAATGGACAATTTTCTTTAATGAGCAAAACCCTGCAGCCACGTTCCAATATCTGGTGATAGTAGAGGATATCATACCCATAGACGGATTATGAGATAATGGGACCCGCCTCTTACAGTTTTTTACAATCGCACAAACACTAAAATCAAAAGTATGACACAATTATCAAAACCTTAAACTCAAGAAGCAAACCATTGGCTATATGTGCACCACTATAAGCACAAAGTCAGCCTCACACTTTTTGCAAAACAATACACACAGTGATTTGCAAAACACTAAACACACTTAAACACATTAGACACAGAAGTTTATCATGATGTCACATCATTGCAATTCCAAAGCACTGACTGTCAAACTACTAAACTCATGAGCCAATCAGTAAACACAACCCCCGAATGCACAAACACATGATTTCTTTATTCTAGACACACCAATCAGGTTCAAGCACTATACAAATGCAGCAGGTAAGTTCACCTGCCTTTACAGTAACCAAAATGGAAGGAGTCAGGATAACAGTGAGAGTGAGGGGGTTGAATCCACAGAGGAGATGGGGTCCTCCTCTGTCATGCCAATATTAGCCCTTACAACACACCTCACATACTCACATTTTTAGACTGATTGCACAACATATTCACAGCAGGTAAACAAATGCACCAGACGCAATACATTGTCATTTGGGACAATGTGTCATTCCACCATGCTGCTTGGTTCAGAACTGGTTTCTACACCATCCACAGGCCACAGTTCACAGTCCTATACCTTCCACCATACTCTCCTTATCCAGTTTTTCTCTGCATGGTGGTGGAAGGATGTGGATGAAATTCACTAGATCCAGCTAGGCGAAGAGATAATTTCTAGTATTTTCTAAACTGTATTTTATGTTTCCTTTATCAGATTTTTTAAATGTATATACAGTATTATCTGTAAGTTTTAACCTGTACTGGATACAGTATTGTATTTGTGTTGTTGTTTGCTGGGATAACAGTGTTATGCAGACTACTGCACACATGTTTGGTTGTGATTTTCCATGTTGACTGATTTGGGTGTATGGAGAGAAATAAATTATATTTTCCTCAGTCTGCAGCATTGGTCTTGTCAAGTGTTTGGTGAACTTATTGTATATTTGCACTTTCTCTGTGTACTTTTTATACATTACTCAAATCACTGAGAAGTAGAATTACTAAAAGTGTTTAAGGTTAGCAACAGCAGTGTTTAACTGGTTCAGACAGAATTAAGTGATATGAAAAGTGTGTGTTTCATATGGCGACAAAACATGTTTTTTATAAAATAGTGTATAGTTTTGAAAAGAGTATTTCATTTTGCAAAGGGTCTGAGGTGTTTTGGTAATTGAGTGTTTGGTGGGCTAATTGTGTCTAATGTTTTGAAAAATCGGGCCCTGTTTTCAAAATCGTGCTTAAGCAATCGAAAAAAACTGTAAAGGCCCAGTTAAGACCTTACCCTATGGCAAACAGAATATACATACAGGAGCATTAATGTCAAGTGAAAAACCCAAAACTTTATATTAATAGAATATCAATCAATGTATGTTATAAGCATTATTTTTCAAAGTCTTCTGAAACATCCTATTTAAAACAGGCATCACTCTTACTCTGCAACTCATGCGATATACTGTATCCCGTCCTGCTCTGAAAAAATCTACTATAGCTTATACAGTATTATGGCCAACGGCCATGTAGTTGTACAGTTGGTTGGTCTGCAGGCCCATGTTACATGATGGAGGGGCCCCCATTTGAAGCCCCTTAAACAATGCTGTGCTGCACTTGCCTAAGTAATGTTTAGGGTATTTTTTTAGTTTTTTGGTAGGACATCTTGGACCCTGTTATTGACATGAATGACTGAGCCCTTTGACAGTGCCACATTAACAGTTACTACCAACGATTTGACACTCTGAGCCATTGGGCCCCTGGGCTCAGTAGGCCCGCTGGGTAATCCAGCCCTCATAGCAACATATTTGGACTGTATTGGCTACTTGCTAGATGCTAGATAACTTACTGATCACTCACAACTTGTTCAACGATCCCATGTTAAAATTATTATTTCTTTTTTCAAACATACAAATGTAAACCTCTGATCCGTCTTTAGTCCATAACTATCTTGTGCAATTTGGGAAACTGCTGTGTGTGTGTGTGTGTGTGTGTGTGTGTGTGTGTGTGTGTGTGTGTGTGTGTGTGTGTGTGTGTGTGTGTTGATACAGCTGGGGCTGATCTGAGATCTGGTTAATCATGAGTTACAGTAGCGGAGACATAAGGGGAATAAAATGTGACGGAGAAGAACCAGGACATGGCCTTTTACACTCTCATAGGATAGGTTAGAGCTTACCATGTGTTGTTGGGCGGGGATGTGAGTGAGTGTGTGTGCTGAGAGACAGAGTGAGTGGCCTCTTTAGTGCTCCCAGACCTGCCCCGCCATTAAAGTTTGATGAGAAAGCAGTCTTTTACTCGGGGGCTGACCGACCAGGCTCTCCGCAGCTCTCTCCATCTCTGTCTGTGTTTGTGGTCAGAGGAAGTGATGGCTGGGGTTATACCCTGCATGAGGTGGCTGCCACACACAACATTGCTTGGGACTCAAATTGTGTACCCTCTGGTTTTACCAGGCCACCGCTTAAACTGTTCCGACTATAAGCTTATTTAAATAACGTTCACTGTTGGATAATGTTATGAGGTTGGGATTGTGGCGCACATGTAATGAAACTTTGTCAATTTGGCCACCACAGCTTCCCCAGAAAGCCCTCAAATACTAAACAATTAAATGTTACTCTATACACATAAAACCAGATTTATCACTTTATTTAAATGCACTTTAATTTTCTGTCTTACTAAAGTCGATGAGCAGCTGTCATCTTTTTGATGGATCCAATACAGGATTAGCTTCTGAACCAGGATTACACATGAAGTATAGCTTAGTAGTGTATGATAGCATACACATAAGAAGATTGTAAGTAAAAACCAACAAAACATCAAGAAGGGATTGGGTTAATTCTATACATTAAAAGGAATTAACTTTGGAAGACCTCCTTTGTCGAAGGCAGACTGCTGAAGCCTCATATTGTCTTGCTGAACTTTTTGATTAATTTTATACTTAAAGGTGGAGTCAGCGATTCTGGAGAATGCTAGTTGTCAAAATCTCTTTTTGTGAAAAGCAGTGAATATCTCCTTGCTATCCGCTACCTGTACGTGCTGTGTGTGCATGCTGAAATAGAAATCCGTGTTAATACACAGCCTATGCTCTGTAAACGGATTGTCGCTAGCGGTGGTGGGCCCCTATGTTTACATGCCCTTTGTTTACATACCAGTTTTCATAACTAAGTACTGTTAATGGAGAGGCAAGATGCACAGGTATGTTTATGTCCCGTGTGAAAGGCCAATGAGATAAAACTTTCAAAAGTAATTTACCAGCAGGTGGTACAGCAGTGTTTTTCATCTCTGACGGGTGTGGTTGAGATTATGGTCTTTAGGTCTTCACTAATGCCAAAGTGTATTGGCACCTCTTGAGTGACAGCTATCCACCCACTGGCCCTCACTTCGCCTCGGAGTTATACGTCAGCTAGATGGGCGTATCTCCCCCCGACGTCACATCGATGCCCTTTTTCGGTAAGAGGAAATGAGGAGGAGTAAAAATCAGACAAGATGGCGAAGCGCATAGGCCAGGACGATTGGATGTAGTTGGAATAACTGAGGTCAGCCCGGATGCTACATCCATTTTATATACTATCTTTGGTCAGAAGCCACAAGTTTAAGATGGTACGGCCCATCTTAGAGTTGGCTGAAATCGTTGTGAAATCTATAGTTACATGTAAGAAGGATTCGACTATACCCTTAACTATTATTTTTTACCTCTTTGGAGAGAAAGGGGGTCAAGTTATGTGTGTAAAAATTAAGCAGGAAGGAAGAGAAGAAGAGGAGGGGGTAGGGGGTGCGATAGATGAGTGGGCTAGCTGAAGCTGCTAGGATAGAGTGATAGGATTAGTGAATGCCCTTTATTACTCCACAACAACTACACCAACTAGAGTGGTGGTTTAAACATTACCCAAGGGCTGTGTGAGGTCAGAGGCTAGGCCTCCATGACTGTGGGCTTGCCTTAGTATTTCAGACAGAAAGAAACTGAGAAAGGAGAGCACAAAGTTAACCGTAAATACACACGTGATGTGTAAAAAAACAGTTTAGACAATTACTAGGCTTTGACAGAATGGAATCCAATACACCACAGTATTGAATATATGAGATGGGAGTGAGGGATGAGGGGAAACAGCAATAAAGGAAACAGAGAGAACACACACACACACACACACACACACACACACACACACACACACACACACACACACCACACACACACACACACACACACACACACACACACACACACACACACACACACACACACACACACACACACACACACACACACACACACACACACACACACACACACACACACACACACACACACACACACCACACACACCACACACACTGAGGAGTCAATGCCGAAATCCCTCTTTCCCTCGTACGGGGTATTATACTCACAGTGTCAATAAAGAGAGTGATCAAGATCAAACACTGGCTATGGGAGGGGCTGTTTACGCTCATGCTATAGGCTGAAGACAGGCACTGTGTCGCAGTAGTGGTGCTGTGTTACAAACAGAAAATAACTTACACAATAGAAGTAAGGGATAATGACCAGGAGCCCCAGCGCAGGTACTTACTAAATTAACCAACTTATCGACGCAAAAGTCATTTTAAGTTCGGTTTTTACTGATTTAGAAAACATTTTTTTGCTTACGGTCCATAAATTGTCCGCTACACGGTCGGAACTTACTCAATGGCAACTGTAACTATGTGAATATTCAGCCAAACTTACTCCCGTCATCTTGACTGGAGTCCTTTCAGACATTAACCATGACTCTGAAGTGCCCTGCTCTCCTGATACAAGCAAAGTCATGGTGAAAAGTTATTCCATTGTTTTTTGAAGGAGTAGCCCTAACTGTTCGTAGACACCTGTCACCTTGACAGTGGTCAATAGCTGGAAATATCTGACCTTAGAATGCTGTGATTGACCAATCGGGACACAGGATATATCAGTGCCATGTATCAACTTTGTTAAACGAGACAAACATTAGGTCTAATGCATTTAGCCCCTTCCTCCTCTATCAATAGACAGATTGTTCCCATGTTAAATCATACCTGACATACCATTCATCCTTGTCATTTCATGAAGTTCTACAGGATTGTATTCATGATCATTCATGTACCCTTAATATAAAGTTTTACCCATTTTTCATATACCGTGGAGAAAATCACAGAAATGTCAAACGGAAACATTACTTTTAAACACTTAAGTCATCTTACAATCATTAAATAACCTAGCCATCCCTATATTTTGAATACGGTTGTTATTTTGGAGACGGCTATTTGAGATCAGGGCTAAGATTTGTGTGGGGAAAAGGTTTTTACTGGCTATAGCTTGGAGTTACCTTGACGTCCAGATTCTTGGCAGAACATTGGCCCTTTCAAAGCTGCGTAGTGAAGCAGCATGTTGATGTGACTCCAGCAGCCGGTGTAGTGTGTAGATGTGGCTATAACGTAGGATCCTGGAAGGAATGACAGCAGGAAGGATTGACCAGACTGTTTGAGATATTGATGCCCCCATAGATAGATAGACAAACACACAAACACACACACTGGCCATCTGGGTGCTTTATTTCTGCTAGCATTGTGACGTTATAGTGGTAGCAGTTTATAGCCTTCTTGACAGTGGAGGGAGCCAAAATGTGTAAAAGTCGTCATGGATGACATCGTGGCAGCCAGGCAAACAAGCCGAATCAAAGAAGATTGTTTGCACTCGGTGAAGTGCCCATCTGTTGCTCTTCTCTTTCCCTTCCCTTTCTTCTTCTTCAGAGGCAGATTTAGTCATTTTGCGGGCCAAAGGGAAACGCAGGCATGCCCCCCCTCCCCCCCCCCACACACACACACATCTCTTGTCCTCCCCCTATTTTCAATCCTTTTATCTAAAAAAGAGGACGTAAAACTTATTTTCTTTCGGTTTTCCTCAAGCGTCCTCAAGCCATATTCGGCACTGCTATAGCTTCTGTTAGTTTTTCTTTGAGCCGAGCCGTTTCTTTTGTTTACTACTGTCTTCTGCTGAATCAATTCTGAGATCATAGAATAGTCACACTGTCAGAGCTGAATCTCAAGGCCATCTCACGCATTGCATCCACAATAGCACAGGACAACACACATCCACTCAACTGCCACTTCACCATTATGCCCTCTGGACACAGGTACAGGTCCTGTTGTGCAGGAGGGCTCGCTATGGCAAAAGCCTGGTGCCTGCAGCCATAGCAGCACTAACAAAAGGCCAAGATAAAACACCCCCAGTCCCACTCTGTGTAGATACTCTGTATGCATGTTTATTTGTTCCTGTCTATTCTCTGTCGGTGTGCGGCCCATAAATGTACCTGTGATGTGAAGAAGAATTTCCCCTTGGGGACAATAAAGTCTAAAGTCTAAAGTTTAATGTAAAAGGGGGTGCTGATGAGGCTGATACACTCATGAATAAAGCTTTCTGATGCCAATGTATTGTATGTATTGTTAGAAAGACAAATATAAATGTGCACCAATTAAATCTGCAAGTGTATGAGGCATTGTATGGTCTACATTGCCTCCCTTTGCCCACTGATAAGTCGGCCTCAGCTCTCATTCTTTTGATCACTTTCACACATCCGGCATGAACGTGAAGATGTTTTAGTTTTTCCCCTCATTTCAAGTCAATATGCTATTATCTACAGATTCCTGGTGTTCCTGAACACATCCATCTGTTCTCCCCCCCTCTCCATCATCCTGTCTCCATGTTCTCTCCATCACCCTCTCCTCTCTTCCAGTGGTATTTATAGAGTGGCTCCGGATGCATCGGCTTCTCTTCCTCCGCTGGTCCCTGGCCCACGCTCGTTTCCGTCTTGGCTCTCTTTGTTCATCCATTGCTTTTTTTTTTTTTTTACTTGTTCTCCTTCCACCTCTTCTTCCAGCCATTTGTCTCTGCAGGGAGTGTGTGTTTAATACACACTGCTCCTAACCTGTTCTTCCCATTTCCTATACATCCCCACTGTGTCCCCTGCCCGACTGTGTCTGCTCCTTTTCATTGGACTCTTCCGATCAAACCACCTCCGGCCCTGACGCCATCTCTCCCTGCCTCTTCGCAGCGTGTGTCGAGTAATATGTCTTTGGTTTTTCCCGGTCCGTAGTTCTGTGTGCTTTCGCTTCAGTTGTGCTTTCATGGAGTGCTGGGATATTGATCCAGCATGCTTGTTTCATTGTTTCAACTAAAAGGCTCCAAAACCTTAGCCTGGAAATCCAGACCCATATCTAGAATGATATAGGGTCTGACCAAGATCATAAACCTTTCCAACTCAAGGGGCGGCACCTAAGCGTGCATTTCAAATGCCAAACGAATTGACTCAAACTTGATTAAGCCTATCAGCTCCACAAAAATCTCTCTGTATTTCTCAGTATGGCAGAGTCATTTACACACTATAGCTTGAGAGCTATACAATCTGTCAGGGGAAGTTGTCATTTCAGCTAACAAAACCCACAGCTATCAGTTATAAAATGAGAATACTGCTTTTGCTGACTTCAGTGTGAAGTGTGTGGAAGAAGAATTGTGTATGGAACATTTGCCCTGCTTGCTACAGGTGAAGGTGAAGCAACAGTAACCAAGGGGACAGGGTTTAGCCAATCGTCGACCGGCATTTCCTGCTGCCCCAAACATACAGGACTGACTCTTTTCTAGACCCTTCTGCAAGGCGTCACCAGGAATCAGCTGATGAGACATAAATAGTGCTGCCCTACACACGCAAACACACCACACACACACACACACACACACACGCAGCGCAGCAAGCACGACACACAAACACACACACACACACACACACACACAACACACACAACCATCCCTCCCCTCCCCATCCTTGGGCTATGTATTCATAGCGGAGCTAATTAACAACTCCGCACCAACGACTGGTGGAGAGAGCGGAGACACAAGAGGAAGAGATAAAGAGAAGGAGAGAGAGAGAGAGAGAGAGAGAGGGAGAGAGGAGGGGGGGAGATGGAGGAGTCCTTGGACATGCTGAAGTGAATCTGTGAGGCCCTAGGGAAAGGAAAACCCGTACATGTGTGTATGCGTTTTCTGTCTGCGTCAATGTTTATTCTTGCCCATGTGTGTTTGAGTGTATGTTACTGTATGCATGTGTGCTCTTTTTGCACACTTGTTTTGACACGTCCAAAACAGGGCTAACCCACATCTGGCTCTCTGGCTGTCTCTGCCAGCCCTGTGGCGTTGACCTAGAGAGTGGAGACAGCCACAGTCCAGCTGCTTCACACCATAGGAACCCCCCTGGTCTCTGTCTGCCACAGCCACATGCTAACAGTGTCAGTAGTGTGGGCATGTTACTCTTCTCTGTGATGAGTAGTGTACTGTAAGGGTCAGGAATCTTGTATGGTGTGATCAGTGAAAACACAGTTCAGGTCAGTTCATGTTAGCTTAGCACAGTAGCTGAGAACGGTGAGAATATGGCTACTGTCAGAGAGTACTGCAACTCGTTACATTTGTAACTGTGACCATAGTTACTGCTACTGTTCAGACAATTAAGGTTATTGTTAAATACTGTAATATATATATTTTTTTTTAAAGCAGCCATTTTGACTTGTGATTGCAGAGGAAGTGCCATTGCAATTTAAACTGCAATAATTGAATTTGAGCCACAAGTGGGCGTCAATGCAATTCATTTTTTATACATCCAACAGGCATTCAAACACATTTTACATGCATTGGAATTGTATTTCTGTCCACCCAGTTAAATCAGTCCAATATGTGGGTTCATCAAATATGTTTCACAGCTTTCCTATATCTGTGATTGCATATGTGTGTTGTAGAGGAGCTTGTGTGTGCCTTGAAGAACGTGCCTCATTTAGGGAACTATTCCCATTCTGTTTTCTGTCCGCTCCACTGCAATGTTTTACCTCTCCCTCAACACCTGCGATCCCAGGCATGGTGTGCAACCCCTGGGGAGGACAGCCGTGGACTCAGGCCAGTAATGGATGAACACACAGTAGAGTGAACACACAGGGCATGTCGTCACCTTAAAGGACGTCATTCCTTGCGTCTCCACAGGGTGATTAGTTCTCGCCCCTGTGGCCGGGGTCTCTCATGTATCCTCTGCTGACTCAAGGTTAAGATGAACACAAACAGAAGTGTTGGTGAAATGCATTTGGGTGGAACATACCACTGAGCATGAATCTCCGCTGTCGCATTGTCGATTAAAAAGGTGTAAATGTGAAATATTGGACGGTGTGTCTGTGTGACAGAGCGATTGCACAGTTGCCTTATTCTTCATACAGTGGGCCATTTTCCAGTTCAGGAAAAAATTATTGCCGTTTTCCCCTTATGGTGTAATAAGGGAGGAGAAATCTGAATGGGGTTTTGAACACATGTTTTCAGGAAGGTGGAGGTGGAGAAAAAGAGAGGGGGTTGTTTTTAGTACTTAGCTTAGACAACCGGGTACCAATATTAATTTAAAGAAAAACATGAAAAGATGCATAAGAGGTTTAATAATACTTTGATATAAACTACGACTCAAATGACATGATGAGTAACATGGGAGGCGCGGCTCATGCTAATGAATCTACAGAGAGTCACTTGTTTTCAAAGCTTGTTGACCTGCTCCCAGTCCCAGGTGAGCAGCACATGAATGAATACAGGTGTAAAGCAGCAGCGTGATTCCATATTGATAGCAACAAATGGCGGGAAGGCATGGTGGGGTCCACATTTCACTAAACGGCAATGTCGTTTGCTAACATTTGAGAAATATTTTGTGTGGATGAGACCTTATTCAGGCCTGACATGAACCCCTTCCCCCCCGACCCCCCCACGCCTCTGCTAAATCTAGACCAGAGCTATATCTGTGTGATTACGGCTGAGAGCACAGATTTATTTTTATGTTTACAAAAAGTGTCCTTTGCAGCTTTATCGTTGCGTGTCTTTGCTGAATGTGTGGAAGTGTATACAGAAGAAGGCTGATGTAAAGGGCTCTAAGAACAGGAGCAGCTGGTGCACTGACAAGCCACGCTGACACCCAGTGCTTTGATGCCACCGCGTAACCACGACAACCGGGCCAGTGCAGCCTCTGTTTCTGACAGCAGTTCCCATGGCGCCCACAGTATAGGCTTGGCTCAGGCCCCTGGACTCCCCTAGGCAAGATATACCCTGCGTTCCAATTCCCAGACTTCCCTACTGTTTAGTATGCACGTCAATTGTAGTATGCTGACAATACATAAAATGCCCCACTATTTTGTAGTTTTAGTCTTTATGCTAGACATTTCTTGACATAAGGAAAAATAAATCTACCTCATCTGATTTTTTTATCCTCTCCTGTGGCCCTTTAACTCTTCTGTACTTTAGTATGTAGTGTAGTAAAAAGAAAAAGTATGTGATTTGGAATATAGGGATAGATGGCTTCTCTAGGTTAGAGGTCCCGTTTATGACGTTACTGCTGTGACGTACTACTACTCATGTTTTTTTTTTGTATTTCAATTACGTACGGATCAGTTAGACGGGGGCTTGTGTCCACTCCAATGTCCTTTTATCATGATGTATGGATATATAAGCTCCACACAGTGTATTTGAATGGGTTCAACTCTTTCCACTTAAAAAACTACATCTGTGTTTGGAGGACTACAGTTTGGGAGAGATACTGGATGCATTATTTATTTACGGACAGGTAGCAGCTGGTGAGGAGATATCAACTGATTTTGACAACATGATTTTGACAGCGAGCCTTCTCCAGAATCGTGGAAAGTACGGACAGGTATAATTTTCTCTAGTCTTTATCTCAGTTTAACTTATCTGTTTAAACTTTAAATTGCCAAAGCTCTGCATTATAGATGGTCGCCATGCTTTGATGTCGAAGCCCCTAGGTTATTACGGCTAGTACCCCCTTCAGGCTTGACAAAACATATCAGCATATGAACATAAACACAGCATACTAAATATTTAGGAATAATGCATTTGAGATTTGAAAATACACCAAATCACAGCCTGGAGATGCATGCAAGCGTGTTGCAAAGGATGTTTCATTTCCAAATCTTGACCTCAAATATATTCCTCATGATTACATCCCCCCCACTGCATTTCATTCAACATTTCATTCAACATTTCCCATCAGAAAATAGCTATCCCTGTTGTCTGTCCGCTGATTGGCCAAATGTCTCCCAGGCCACCAGTCACCTACCTCCCTGCTGTAGCTCTGTATGGTGGCAGTCTGCTGTCTCTCTGCTCTATTAGCCAGAGACAGATTTGCGCTAGCGATGAGGAATGTCAACTCGTTTTCTGGACTTGGAATGTACCGTATTTGTCAACCTATCAAACATTTTTTTTAAGGGAAGACCGTATACTTTGTGGGAATTGCCTTGTGTGAATGTGTATGACTGCTGTATGTTTGAGGTGGTGGTCAGAGGGGCCGTTGGCGCTGAATGGCAGCCACACTTCCGTCAGTCTGACCCAGGGCAGCTGTGGCTACTATCGTAATTTACCACCACCGGTATGACTGTGTGTGAACGAATTGAACCTGGAACCCTGTAAGCGCTTTGAGTCCTAAGGGAATAAAGCGCTATATAAATCCAATCAATTATTATTATTATTATTATTAATTACGTAACTTTTCATTTGGACAAACTTTTTTTCAGGAAAGATTGACTCTCAGACAGATCTTTTTTTTTCTACTCAAAAGTATTCTTCAAGGACAGCATCATTTCTGACTTGTGTCATGGTGGAGGACTGTTATACATTCTCCTTTTTCGACCACAAAAAGCTGTGAGGAGTTATGTTTCCCACAGTTTCTTATCCAGCAGCTGAGCACTTCAGGCGGGAGGACATGTCTGCGTTTAATAGACCCAGGTGAGCAGGAGGCGTTCAGTGTACCTGCTAACCGGGGACCTTGCAGCTTTTTTTTTAAACAGATTTAAGATGAATGTCTCTGTAACATTGTAAACATCATACACTGCATTGTCTTGGTGCATTTCTTTAGACACATGACTTTCAGATATGACTGTAGAGTCAGTGTGCCTGCTGCCAGAGACTTAACTAGAGTTTGTCTGCTTCCACAAATAGGCAAATTAGCCGCAAAGCTGTGAATGAAGCCGTCTCCTTCCCCTCTATGTCTCACTCAGAGAAGTAATTGAAGTGCCTGTCTGGGTCCCTTATTGGAGAGCCATGGTGAAAAAATGCAGAATTCCTTTGACATGTCTCTTGCGATAACATTGTGGGTGTTTTAAATGGCCTGATTTGTACTTCACACGGGGTTATTTCCATCGTAGGCATCTCGGGAAGCAGCAATGGGAAAAGCTGTGTGCAACGGAGAGTAGAACTGAGCGGAAGTTTCATGTAATTGTGTGTATGGTTTATTTTGTTTTGTTTTGAAAGGCCACCTTTCAAGTGGTGCTCTGATTGTCAGTTATTTTCGAAGTGAAATGGTGTTCTCAACATTTGCCTGCATGACATTGTTTTTGTTTCTGTAAAACGTATCTATTTAAATAAGTGATTCAGAATAATTCCACCACGTCCTTCCTTAAAGGATGATACACAATGTGAGATTAAACTCAACAGTTGGAGACTGCGAAATAAAAACCTTCCTCCTCTCATTTTATTTGGCCCTAATGCTCTCCCGTAGTTCTTGTTTTTGTGACTGTAAGGAGATTCAGACCCTCTTCCCCCATGGACAGCTCCAATGGGTAAAGTTTATGAAGAACCAAAAAGACTGAATGCATGATGTTCTATATATAATACCACTAACTGGCTATCTTCCCCTGTTCTCTCCCCCTCCTATCAGAACACTGCACCAGCAGTTCGAGAGCTACAAGCAGGAGGTGAGTCGCATCGGGGCGGACACGCGGCGGCAGCAGACCCTGCAGAAGGACGACGCGCCCACCTGTGGAATCTGCCGCAAGACCAAGTTTGCCGACGGCTGCGGCCACCTCTGCTCCTACTGCCAGACCAAGTTCTGCGCGCGCTGCGGAGGCCGGGTCTCTCTGCGCTCCAACAATGTGAGAAACACCTGACCTTTCTCAACCTCACACCTCTCCCCCTTTACCCTCCCACACACCCACCTCATTCCTTGCTGTATAGCTGATGTACAAGTCGGTTGCTTTTTGCTTTCTGTGTTTGTCACCGTCTGCTTTGTTGCTTTCCCTTGCCACACTTTTGGTGAGAGACCAAAGTGTATTGGAAGAATGGCTTGTTGGCACCAGTCATAGGCCCCCTCCTTCTGAAATCTGAGGCTCGGCGAAGAAGCATTTCATGCCTTGATTCCACTGAGCGGCACAGATCTGTTTGGTACAGTGCGGTACGGAACGTTAACCTTAGATCTGGTTTGCAATTCCACTGTCGACAGTTCCCTTACTTGGTAGGCCGGGTATATGCACTGGCTGTGGCAGTTACAAAACTATCATTACATCATAGCATCAAGCCACAGTGTATCCTGCAGATTATTTCAATGAAGAGGAAAAACGCCACACTATAGACAAAGAGCTGCACGCAGACATTTCTAATTTCATCTCACAAGACTCTTCTTCATTCTTGCAGAGGTGATTATACTTGGCGGTTTATCTCTTGCACGGGAATGACACATCTTTCGAACAATCAACGGACTGATGTGTGTAGCTCCACCCTCTTGGGACCCTTTGGGACCGCATGGTACCCCCAACGAAAGGGTGACAAAAATAGGTTTGTCAGGTCTGTTGGTACCCTTCCTAACTTATGACAGTGGAAATGCAAATATGTATGCCGTACCGTACTAAACCAAACTGGACCGCACCGAGGAAACCAGGATTTAGCTCACTTGAACATGAACGCACACCAGTAACAGCATCTGTGTTGTCCTGTCTCCTCCTGTGACTGCACTGCAGACAACACAAGCAAGAATGTCAGACAGTGCTGACTTTCTCAAGCATCATGCCTAAACATAGACCAGGACCAGTGAGAAAGAGAGAAGCCAACCAGGGCGACGGCTGCTTATATTTGCAACTGTTAAATTCTAATATTAACCCCGTTTTCACATGAGGAAACATATCTAAATGTCATATCACTCTTGCAGCATCCTCCACTTCTCTGCTCTATATCTTTTTCCTCAGTCGGTTCAAAACACGTACAGTATATTTTTGCCAATGGCAGTACAGACAGCTTCTGACTAACTTTGTTTAAAACTAACTATGGCCAGCGTGCTTATACTGGTTCCAAAAGGCAAATGTACACATCATTCCCCTCTGGTGTCAAGGGGAAACTGTGTACAGTACTTGTCCATGTTTTATAATGCATATTTTGGAACATTCTGAGGATATAGACAAAAAGTGGAGCTATCATTTAAGATCACAGGCAGTGAGTGTTAAGTTGTTGTGAGTGGTGTATTCTGTCGCAGTTGGACATTGTTGCCTCACTCTCGGGTTCAACACAAGGCAACAGAAACCATTACTTTAACTGTGTGTGCATTATTTTTAAAGAAATGGGCAAGGTTGCTCATTGCTAGTAAGCTTGGGTCCAATACTTGTAGTCAATGGGTAGCATTAGCCTACCTACGCCAACAGTTACTGTGTGCTTGTTGTGACTTTACTACGTTATGTTGCGCTCTATATTTCTTTGCACTCTATGTCATCTTAGAATGAAATACAAACAGAAACACTCTTGAACCAGAAAGTGAGGCAACTAGCTAAAATAAAATAATGTTGATCTATTCCTTTAAAATCTTCCTATTACATCCCTTGTACATTTAAAGATATTTTACTTTTGACGTGCTGGTGGTGCTAATGAAAGGTCAGTTGGCCTTTTTCTTTGGGAAATGTAGCATGGCTCAAAAAGGAAACTTAACCCACAATGCACTGAAGACTCATAGCAGTGCTACCTACATGCTACATACTATTAGGCCACACTATTGTAAACAAAGGCCCACACCATATCACCAAATTATAACTAGATCCATGTAGCATCCGTCCACCAGCCAAAACATGTTTGGACTATTTTAAGAGCCGGCCCTCTCTTCCATCCAAGCCTTCTCTGGGCACTCTTCCAACCCAAAAGAGTGGACCTCCCCCTGGGTATCTTACCTGTCTTTGGGCCCTCCACCCTCGGCCCTGCTGTTCCCCAATCTGTTCAGGATCCGCCCGGGCCAGCTGGGACCTGAACTCACACTGCATCACACACACACACACACACATGTATACAGACCTCAAAGGCCAGTGAGAATAGGGGGATAACGTTGTATCCCTGTTGCTATAGAGCCATTTATATTACTTTCACAGCAGGCAAGCTGTTCCATGGAAGTCAAGAGAAAAGATGCGCATGCTGTAAATGCCATCTATAAATAAAACAAGGATTTATTTGAAGGGGAAATTATACTTAAAATAACATCAATCAGCTCAGCCTTTTGAATAATGAATGTCTTAATATGGACTATAATTTGTGTTGGATAATATTTAGCTCCACTTAAGAGGTATTTCAGGGGGCCTTAATAATTTAAGTCAGTCAAAAGAAAGGAGCCATCTTATTGTATATTTTAGAATGTGTTGTGTGAGAGTGTGTTTTTGTGTCTGTGAATCAACTGGGTGTTGAAATACAAAACACATTCAGTACCTGGTTGCTTTAATCATGACATATTCCCACTGCATCCATTTAGCGCATAAGGATTTAGTTTAATGGTAAAAACTTTGTCAAACATTAAATTACAATAGAATATAATTGATTTAACATTTCCTTATAGCACATCTCAGCCTTTCACAAGGATTCTGATAATGTCATATCTGCTATACTATTTACCAAAGTTCCATTGGGGATTTGTTGCGTCACCCAACAAAAAACAGATCTGAATTCCTGCACTGACAATCTAATCACAAATCCTTACAAGGGATAAGAACATATTGTTCTGTCAAGGGGCTTCCAACTGCTTTTTCTGCGCTTAAATCTGGGAAATTGCGCGCGTGTGTGGTGTGTGTGTGTGTTAATGTGTGGGAGGGATACGTCGAAAGTGGAGCTCTTTGGTCGGTCTTTACCACTGTCCTGGGTTGTCAGGCCGGCCAAGCTGAATAACAGAGTTATGCCTAACTTAGGTCTGAACTTTAGTCCCGTACATACAAACCTTCTCCTGCCTCATTGTGCTCGTTTACATCACATCAGCTGTTTGCATTTACACATACAATTGAATGTGCTGTTGCTTATTAAGATAGATGGTGGTGATACAGACCTGTAATTCTGTGAAATAATCTACGAGAAATGGATCTGTAGTAAGGTATAACCTCACTGGTGATTTAGATACAAACAATGAATACATACAGCTAGAACTACTTTCTATACATCCACAAACTTGTATTTCCCATGAAGAGTTTTCACAGGTTTATATGCAACCAAAGTTTTTCAAGATATTACTCATACTCATACTGAATTGAGCTGTTCAACAGAACAATTACTACATTATATAAATGACAATACTGACACTACTCTGTAAAAATAAAAAAAATAATCCCAGTATATAGCTAATAGACTCACACATAGACATATTTGTGTCACAGCAGCTTATTGTAATAATTCATCAGTTCCTTATGACAGTGCAGTGCAGTGTGGCCCTGTGCCCTGCAGAAGGCATCACTGCAACATGCTCTGTTATTGCCATCACCTAAACTCTGATTAGGCCACATAGCTTTTCTCCTGCTTCACATTATAATGCACACTCTGTATTGTTAAAGAGGGATTAGAATAAATATATAGTTATTATTTCATCACACTGTATTTACATGTATTCATTTATTCACAGCATTCATTAAACAGTTTACACTCAAATGGAGAGAAAACAACCTATTTGAACTAATACGCTTGTATCCTGAGGCCCAAACAAATATGATCAAATATTAAAGTGTAGTTATAAAAATATAAAAGAAAAACAATGATTTTGCCTGCATCGACCCTCCTTTAGGGACTTGGTTTAGTTACGGTAAGGGTTATGGGAGAATGTGCTCCATGTTGCTTTTGGTGTCCCAATTTATTTATTTATTTTTTGACACATCCTGATGTGGTCAGAGGTCATGATGTCACAGCGAGGTCATGCCAAGCCCGGGCCCATGCATGTATCAGCAGCCTAACATGTCAGCGGTCACATACATTCACATACTGTCATCCCTACCGTCTCACACTGTCTCACTGAATATGAACATACTGTATGTGTATCAATTGTGCAAAATGTAATTAACAATTGTTTTGCACCACGTCCTCTTTCCCCCTTTTTTCTCCTTTGTTTTTTCCTCCTCTTCTCCCCACAATCTGTCCCAATCTCCCATTCCACAAACTCAACCTCCCCGCATCTTCTATTTCTTCATCCTTTTCTTTCTTTCTTTCTTTCTTTCTTTCTTTCTTTCTTTTTTTTCTTTCTTTCTTTCTTTCTTTCTTTCTTTCTCTTCTTTCTTTCTTTCTTTCTTTCTTTCTTTTTCTTTCTTTCTTTCTTTCTTTCTTTCTTTCTTTCTTTTCTTTCTTTCTTTCTTTCTTTCTTTCTTTGTCTTTCTCTACTTTTCCTCTCTCGCTCCACTTCCAACGTCACTTTTTCTCCACTGCTCACTGCTACCTGGACTGCATGCCACACAAAGGAGGACAAAGTGGTTAGCATCTATTTCTTTTTTTTCTGTTCTCTCTCTCTCTGTGCTGTGAATGTCATGTCTGTGCCACTTTAAAAAAAAAAAGGCAAAAGCGCTGGCTGTGTTCAAATCAGGAGCTGAGATTTTCTATTGCATGTTGACTTCTACCCCTGGACAGGTTAATGTGAAATGTTTTTCTTAAGTTTAATTTTCTCCCATTGCTGGCCCATGATATATAATTTCCCCAACAACTGCCGATCCAAGAGAGCGAGCTATCGGATTGGGAACGGAGCCAGTGTGTGTGTGTGTGTGTGTGTGTGTACAAATCCACTTATGGATTACTGACTTAACCGAACAGAGGGAGTCCCTGATAGTTCACACCGTTTTTGTTAACTTTGATTTTTCTCAGAGCATTTAACTGTACTTGTGTTGGGGCGTAGCTACCTGGAACCTATTGTGTCCTTCAGTAGCTGTTTCTCTCCAGTTTAAAACCCTGACTAACTCTGTGTCTATTGTCTGTCTCCTCCCCCCTTTGCAAAGTGTGTCATAGTGAAGGACAGGGTAAGCCTTGTTGGGTAATGGATTTTTGCTGCATGGGCCACTATAAACTATTGTATCCCCCTTTTTTTCATTTTTTTTTTCAACACTTTTGGGTCTGTGCTCATTCACAGTTTGAGAACAGGAATTCAGACCCACTATCAGTTTATCATGGCACAGAGACGGATCATTGCGGCGAAGCAAGCGGTGGTTGATCCTGCATCGGTAATTCTCTATGTCTGAGAATGAATGCAGACCCTGAAAATCAACTGGCGGGCAGAGTGAGCATGAGCCATAACATAGTGTGTGGTCAGTAAGGGGGGGTCGTTTGACCCTTCTGACCCCATCCTGACCCCTCTTCCTATGGCTGTAGGCATGGCTGTGCTGAAAGGGGGCAAAATGGACACTGGAATACAATCCTTGGACAAAAATGGGGATAGGGGGATTGGCATTTGTAGCTGGCATGCATATAAGAGAACACCCTACCCTCAACAGACCATGTATCTGGAATGCATTATGATTGCACACTCATGCCTGTGCATGCTTCTCCTGCCTGTGTGTTTGAGACCAGAGCAGCCTTGCCATGGGGAGACGGGAGGGGTGCCCTAGGTATATATGTTCCACTTTATCCACCTGTACCACTTCCCCCTTAATGTTGGTCACTGCAAAATGTTGCCAGTGTTGTATACTGCTGAGGCCATGTCCAGGTCAGAAACGCTGAGAGAATGGCAGGGAACTTTAGTTGGGATGTCTCAGTATAAGCCCAAATGAGGGTTCATTAGACAGAGAGAGTCTGTATCTCTACAGCAGTTGGTGCTCCGGGTGAGAGCTCTCGCCCAGGGATGCATACTGCCTTCGATTGTACGTGTAAAATCGGGAACTTCAGACACAGCAGCACTCACAGTGTGCAGAAAGACCCTTTAGTCAATTTTGAAAACGTGGGACCAAGGACAATTTCTTATACGAACCGTAGACTCTATATAAAAGATAAAAACTAACTAAATTAAAAAACTAACAGATGTACTGGAATGCAGACAGGTCTGAACTCAGTACTACTGAGTCTGAAACTCCCATGTCCTGAGTAAGAGAAGACACCGCTGCAGTGCGGGAAATAAGAGGTCGCCTCTTTGATAGTATAACAGGGCTAACCAGCAAATACAGGTGCTTTCAGCAGTTGGTCATATGCTCCATCACCATTGTTCATTGTTTTCTAAGATATTTTTTTGGCATTGTTATGCTTTATTGATAGTGTAGAGACAGAGTTGAAATGGGGCAGAGAGGGGAGTGACATGCAGAGAACGACTGCGGGCTGGAATCGAACCCAGGTCCGCTGCTGGCTGAGGCCCATGGGGGACACGCCCTACCAACTGAGCTAAGGGCGCCCCCACCATTGTTTTAACTCACTATTTGATACATAGGAACTTAAAAGAGTGTTATCTATATAAAAATTGCGTTAGCGTATAAACTTTAAATTACACATTCAATTCTGGCACATAAGAATCACTGTTCATTGGTAATGGCCTAAATGTTTTTTTACCTTCAAAAGAAAGAGGGCTTACAGGAAACACTTTCTTTGCCATAATATGAGTCGTTTTGTGCTTGTAAATACTGTGATTGTAATCATTCAATGCTTGATCCAATTACATCAACAAGCAGCTTCCTCAAACTTAAAATGAAGTTTCCTGTTACATATGATCAGCATTGTGAACTCTACAGGTCAGGGCTTCTTTGTAAACAGAACACGTCATCATTAAATGCCAGCAGTTTCAAGTTGAAATCAATATCAAGTGTGTGACCAAAAGTCTAAGCTATAGCAGTAAAGCACTGAAGTGAGTGAAGATGCTGATGTGTGTTTCATAGCCCTCTCTGTCAAGCTGCCCGCCCATTGCTGGTGCTGTGTAGCTTGTTAATGCCAGAGTGTTTGTTTATGTGTGTTTAATGTCAGCTCCAGATGGTTCCCAGAAACCCAACAAACGGCCGACAATCTGTCTCCCTTTGTAGAGAAGCACTGCCTCCCAGCGGATAGCAGGCAGGGGCTGGGTCCACACACACACACGCACGCACACAAACCCCACACACACACACACACACACACCACACACACACACACACACACACACACACACACACACACACACACACACACACACACACACACACACACACACACACACACACACACACACACACACACACACACACACACACACACACACACACACACACAACCACACTCTGGGCCAAACGGATCTTTGGTGTAATGAAAAAAAAACACAACATCCTGACTTTGTGCCATGGATGGCATTGACCATATCAATCAACTCATATTTCAAGGCTAAAAGGGGTTGAATTTCCTCCATGCACTGGAATGCACTATATAAATAATATGCCATAAATATCTATTACTTAAAAAGCAAAGATCCTATTATCAGACTCTGAGTTACTTTTACAAACAGTCCCTTTTGTGGTCTTTATATTTTCACAAAACACACATGTACTAGAAACACAAGCTAAAATACAGCTTAGTGTATTTTTCATGTTTATTTGTAAGTACTTGGTTCACTCTGTGTTTTGAATTTATTACGATCTAACACACGTAGCATACACACACACACACTCACACACACATGTTCAGAATCACACTGATACACCCACAAATAGTCTTTGCTCGCTTATAGTGCATAACGCTGACACTGCACTTTTTTTTACCGGAAGGGAGGATGCATTGCATAATCTCAATCATGTTTTTCTCAGTACCAGATGACTAACCCGCTGCTCTCTCCTCTCCTCTCCTCTCTCTCCTCCTCTCCTCTCCTCTCCTCTCCTCTCCTCTCCTCTCCTCTCCTCTCCTCTCCTCTCCTCTCCTCTCCTCTCCTCTCCTCTCCTCTCCTCTCCTCTCCTCTCCTCTCCTCTCCTCTCCTCTCCTCTCCTCTCCTCTCCTCTCCTCTCCCCATCATTTACTGTCTCCCTATGTCTGTCTTTTCTCCATGAATATATTTCACCACCATATTACTGTATATATATCTCAACTAAGTAGTGGGCCCCTCCCTTGATCCATGTTGATTTTTTTATGGCTTACCAATAATTGAGCCTACGACTGTTCACATGAATCTCTAGTGTTGATTAAGGAAGTCACACAGAACTATGTCACAAATAAATAATAATACATTTTAAGTTTACAAAGTCTGAAGTTACTACCGAATATATCAACCCTTCTCCCTTCACATATTGTAGCCTACATGAAGCATATTGATGATGATTTCTAGCCTGCTCTAATAACACCAGTCAAAAATAAGAGCTACTTGATGATAATGTTTGCACATTTTTTTCTCCAGTTATAGCTTAGACCGTGCTCACCTGTGCTTCTCTCACTTTTTTTCTTTATCTTTTCCTTTTTTTTCCCTTTTTTGGTAGCCGGATTTTCTGAGAGAGTGGCATGACAAAACAACTTGCACTTTTTCACTCCTGTATCCCTTAGCTAGACATAACCATTTAGGACATTTTGGAACACTATTACTATTTAAAAAAAGTAAACTTCAAACTATAGTGGGTAACTTTAAAACAAAAAAACATATAAATGAATGTCCCTCACAGGAACGTGTTTACAATCTGTTACAGTTTTTCACAATTGCTTAAACACATTTCCTGATAGACTACCTCACTTTTTCAAAACCCTAAACACAAATTTCAAAACTCAAACACAAAATGCTAAATCCTTCACTTCTCTTGCAAAAGCACACTTTACCCTCAAAACAATGTTAACTCTTCACTAAATGGTGTTTCCTTTTCAAATGACAAACACATACATCATATGACTAGACATTTCTAGCACTCATTGAACACTGGTGTGCAGAATGGAAAACACTATAGTATAAATGCAAACCACTATATGAATGCTTTATCAGTAGAATTATGCCTTTGCATGTTCATACACTTTCACCTACAGTAACAACAACTACTTTACGGTTTTTGCCAAATGCTAACACACGTTGCAGAATAGTTTATTTTGCCATTTCAAACAAACACAATGAATAGGTAGGACTGCAGTTCAAGCAATTCAGTGTGTCAGTATAAACTACTGTACTGTACAGTAAAAAACAATTACAGTAAAATTAGGGAACAATGGTAAAAAAAACAGCGTTGTAAGGAATTGGGTGGTTGGATTATGAATCCTATTATGGATTCCGCCTCCTGTTTGCATCTGGCCACATCGCCTCATCAACATCACACTCAATGTCATCCTTTGAGAAGCAACAGGGAAATGATCACCTGATATCCAGTCTAAATCTCCTAATTATGGAGCGACTCAGGTTGGGCTGCACTCTCTGTCCAGGCTCCCTCATTTATAGGCCATGATCTATAACATGGTCCACTATAGTGTCCCTGTTGCCCTGTTGTATGTGTCTCTGTCTGTTGCCTTCTTTGTCCTCGTCCTCCTGTCGCTCTCTCTCCTCCTCTTTCCTTGACTCTTACCGTCTCAGAAAGGAGCTGAGCTCACCTGAGGTCTATTTGTAGTGCTAAGGTTTAGACTGATTGGTATTCAATTTTTTTTTTTTCAAGAAGTGTGTTGGAGACTTTCAAACAGTGCAAAGCATAAATTGTGTTTGTAGGGTTGGTGCTTTGGTTTAGGGCATAGTTACAAAAGTTAGAGGTTGTGATGCTGTGGTCATAGCAGTAACTTTTAGTGTTTACAGTATTCGGCAAAAACTGTATTTGTACTAAAATGTGCAGTCTACTGTAAATCACAGCAAACAGGAGCTCATCTCTGACCCTTCTATAGCTAACTGCACAAAAGCCTTTTGCGTTTAGAAATTTGATTGGCAGTGTGTTCTGTGTGAATACCATGAGAGAGAATTCAGGAAGAGTGTGCAAGATATAGAGAATTGTGTGTAGTGTTGTGAAAAATGTGTGTTTTGGAATGAAAATATGAGTCTAAGGCAGGAAATGTGTTTGGAGTTCAGCAGAATTGGTTAAGCAGTTGGTAAATTAGTTTCAGATTGTGCACATTGTGTCTGATGTTCCAAAAAATGTGTTTAAACAATTGTGAAAAACTGTAAAGTCAAGACCTACTTCACTGGTGGCAATATGAAGGTGTATTGAACTCTGAGATCTTATGTAGTTTAAATGTGCAAACATTTTGAAATCGGTTCATCCTAGCCTAAGGAAAGGCAGAAAGAGTGTTTTATGGTCTCACTGTCTAACCCTACATTTTACTAGTATTTACTGCTGCTACAGCTTAAGACAAGAGTATTAAAATATGTAGAAACATATTATTAGTGCAATCATGCTATACATCTCAAAGGCAATCTTAAAACAAGATTGACCATATTACTTAGAGGGGCAGAGCAGACTCTTCCACTTCTCCCAACACTTAGAAAAGGATAACAAAAAAATAATACCATATTGTCCAAAAAGTCAAAAATCGATTAAATAAATTCAGGTCATATCACCCACCCCAAGACAGACACAGAAAATGTTATCCTGCGTGTAGGGGTTTCAGATAAGAAAAGGTATTAGATTAAGATGTATTGGAGGGCAGTGAATGAACACTTTAATGTCCATTGTGAATTTTGTTGTTTAATAATTAATGCGAGGACCTGTTGGCTAATGTAGAGCACAGTGAGGAAGCAAGAGAGTCTTTTCTGCGACCCTGAGATCAGAAATGTAAAAAACCAGCGTTGATTTACAGCCTCGACAGCTCTGCCCTGCTTTGCCTTCTGCCTTCCTTTACCACTGGAATGCATTGGGTTCTGCTAGCAGAGTTGATCTACTACCTTATTAGAGGAAATGGAGCATTATGTCTTTTGCGGTCGTCTTTCTTCAACACCATTCAGGATTTACCATTCCCTGAACGATGGCAGTTTACACCCACTGCTGGCTCATATGTCATTCTGTCGAGGTGTGTGTGTGTGTGTGTGTGTGTGTGTGTGTGTGTGTGTGTGTGTGTGTGTGTTTGTAAGTGTGTTTGTTGGTAACTGTGTGTGTGTGTGTGTGTGTGTGTTTGTGTGTGTTTGAGGGCAGGGTCACTGCACACGCTCACTGGAAGCCAACCACACCTTCCCACACCCCCCCCCCCCCCCCGCCACCTTCAAGGCTCCCATCCATTCTGCCCCCATTTAAGGAAAAGCTGATGTCCACACAATCGGGGGCCTAAATGAATGCTGCTTTCGCTGTTAGCTGCTTTTGAACGCTGTTGCTGTCTGCAGAGCTGCTGCAGTGTCGCGCGTCTTCACCATTTTGTCAGTAGATGGATGGAGCAGTGCTGTGTGTATGTGTGTGTGGTGTGTGTGTGTGTGTGTGTGTGTGTGTGTGTGTTATGTGTGTGTGTGTGTGTGTTTTTGTGTGTGTGTGTGTGTGTGTGTGTGAGGAGAGTGAGAGAAGTATGAGTGACAGGTGTGTGGTGTCTTCATTTGTCAAGTCAGCCAGGTGTGTCAACTGAGCCGGGGTGAGGAGAGAGAGAGGGAGAGAGAGAATAGGAAAAGGAAATTAAAATAGTAGAGTGAGAGAACGGGGAGGAAAGGGAAGGCGAAGAAAAGAAAGGAATAAATGGCGATCTAAGGCCTTCTACTGTAAATGGCATTTGTGCAGTTTGGTTACTATTATTATTGACACATACACACTCTGTGTTTCTCTGTTTCTCAGTTGTACAATAAGACATGATGAACGAATGCAAGGACACACACACAAACACACACAAACACATGCACACAGGCACACACTGCTTTGTCCCCCTTTTTTCTCACTCACTCCTCTCCGCGATTCGGTTACCATGGAGAAGCACATTTTTTAGGCAGAAGGAGGTCGACATTATAACATGAGAGGGAGAGAGATGGCACTGCTCATCCCACAACACACGCAAACACGCACACACACACACCTCGCCTACAGGCAGTCGCCCACGCCACGCTCTTCTGAGAGAGCAAGAAGGTTTCAGAAATGTCCTACATATACACACATACTGCAAATACATATCTGCACACAGACAGACACACACACATTCTGGGGGCACATTGCGCTCCACAGCACAGCATGCAGCAAGAGATGAACTCGAGGTGACACTACAGTGGGCTGCCTCTGGACGGAGGGAGCGCATTGGTCGGTTCAGCTCTGACATCACGCTCCGGCTGGTCCCGCAGCAAGCACCAATGCAAATACATGTGTCACACAAGGGGTGGGACTGTGCATCTAATGAACATAAACACACACACACACACGCACGCACGCACGCTTGCTCGCATCGCTCACTCACTCACTCACTCACGCACACACGCACACACACGCATTCAGTTCGCACACAATAAATTCCCCCTACGATATATGTCCAGCTATCCAGGAACATGCACAATCACTCCAGTGAAGACGGATTATGTATTATATGCCTTGTGTGTGTGTAGTGTGTGTGTGCCTATGTGTTCTATAACTTCTTCATTGTTTACTGCCCTCCCCCCATCTGTGGTGTACATCACATAACAAACAAACACATGGAAGCGTGCCATTAGAAGAGAAGATCTGTATTTAGTGTGTCTCTTTTGGTGTGAGAATACATTTGGTCTGGAACAGTCTGGTCCCATGTTGTTTATCTATATAGGCTCGCTCGCATTCAAGGATTAAGCTTGTGGATTACAGCATTTTTTCCTCTTCGTTGGCAGCAACTAGAAATGCAAGCTATAGATACTCCCAGGCCACGCGTGGGCCGAATGACCCTCGCTGGGTTTCATTTGGAAATGTTCTGTACTACTGTCCATGTGATGCTTGAGTAACAATACCAACCATTTAAATGAAATATATTTTTATATATTTTTCTAAAAGATATAATTTTTTTGTTCTAAAAATGAAATCAAGCTCGAGTGCTGCCAAAATTTGGAAAATATCTGTATTTATTTTTTTATATAATTTAAGCCTTTGTATGATGATGTACAAAATACAAAATCATGTAAAAAGAAAATCCCAATATGTATGGTTATTTGGATTCAGGGTGATCATTCAGTGTACGCTAACAACTGTGTGTCTAAGATAAGGACAGCTGTTCACACACACTACATCTAAACAAAAATCCGTACTTTAGCCTGTAGAATAAACCCTGGCCAGTAGTTAGAGCCCATTGAAGTGCACTTGTTGGTTCTGGATTTGAATGTAGTTTGCCTCATAAATATTATTATAGTTATAATATGATTATTGATTTTCTTTACACCTGGGAGTGAAACCTGTGTTGCGTTTCTATATTTTCTCACACACATTAAAGGTGCACTATGTACATTTTGGTGTGTCAGAGAAGTGAACATTTTCTAAGGTGTATTCTCTGAACTGAATAAAATACTCATAGTGAAATTGGATTCCTAGAACACTTTTTGAAGTTAGAAAGCTTCCTTTTAAAGTTACCTTTTCAATGTTATTGTTGTTTACAGCAGCAGGCCCCACAGTTTTGTTTACAATCATAATCTAGTCTTACATTTGGTTCGAGGTTTCCCCAAAATATGTTTTTCTAGATACAGTATTGGATCAAGCCAGAGTTAAAATCTTCATTTCATGTTGACAACCTATTAGTGTCCAAAGTTTTTACTGAACAGATGTCGGATACAGCCTATGAAATATGTACAGGTGTTCAAAATACATTTTCTTTTTTTTTAAAGATATTTTTTGGGCATTTTTATGCTTTATTGACAGTGCAGAGAGACAGAGGTGAAATGGGGCAGAGAGGGGAGTGACATGCAGAGAACGACCGCGGGTGGGAATCGAACCCGGGTCTGTGCTGGGCCCGGCCCGGGAGGCGGGCGCCTTACTCTGGTAAGGCGTCCCCCCCCCCAAAATATGTTTGATTTGATTTATGATAATATAATTATTCAATTCTAAGATTTACATGTAGAGTAGAAATGTTTTTTAAACCAACTGCAGGTTCTGCCAATGCAAGTCCCCTCCTCTGAAAATGCATAGTGCACCTTTAACGTAAATAAAGCTTCAGATGCCTGGTATCCAGATGTGAGGGTCGATTTGACATTTTCATTTGGGCAAAATTTGAGTGGTTGCAATTTACTTATTTTTCTCCAGTAAATGTAAACGTGCATGAAATGACTTATATCCCATCATGCACTGAGAAAGGTTGCAGAAGGGGGGGTTGGGGCCTCTGGGCTTAATCTCTAACCTGTGTAATTCTGCCTAGGGGGGATTGATGTTGCTTTAGGTTAGAAGTTACAAATTGTGACCTGGTATTTGTCAGCTGATGAGAGTTGAATAATGGTGAGGAGCTGAAAGGATTACTAGTCACTGCTAATCTGTGTCCCCTCCTCTGAGGTAAAGAGTTGGAGAAAGCCAGAGAGAGAGAGAGAGAGAGAAGGGAGAGAAAGGGACCATAGTGTGTGGGTGGCTGGGTGGCTGTGTCCGACAGCTGTGGGCCGTGCGGGCAGCTGATTTACTTTAGATTAGTCTGGACATGCGCCAACTAGGATTCAATCAGCCCATGATGAATTTGCTTTGGCTGCGCTGAAGGCTAACTGCTAAACCGACTGCTAACAGTCCCATGCCACAGGCTGTCAAGGGAGTGTAACATTTTGGGCTATTCCAGAGGTTTCCAGAGGTGTTTTTGATTTCACTTTGTGCCAAGAGTCCGCGGTGGAATACAAGGGAACGACTGTGTTTTATCTCTATGCTTTCGGATTTATTCTTTGAAAAATAAATCGTTGGGATTATACATTTACGGAGGGAGATAAATCCCTGTTTTTGTGCTGTCGAAGTGAAGTGATATTCAGTAGCCATGGCTACATGTGAGTATTTGATCTTGTCTTGTGTGTTTGATTTAGAGGATGGAAATAAGACAATAATACAGTACATACATATACTGTGCAATATTATTCAGCTTTCACTTTTCCTTGCTCTTCTTCCACTACAGTGTTACAGTATCAATATCATTTGCTGATCAATCTAAAAAAAAATTAATACACTTTTGTATTGGGTAACAACATGTTATAGGCCTACGTCTTGAAACCCACAGCAATAGAACCACAGGTTGGATGAAGCTGACTTCTTAAGGGGATTGTTTACAGGACTTTTGTATCCTTACAAACAATGGACAGGTTGAAATGACGCACACACTCTATCTATATCTGGTTGCAGACTAACATTTGATTATCTGTAGCAAAAGGTGAGATCAGGGTAAAGCATGTCGGCGAATAACAAGATGTTGTAATTTTTTATAAAGTGTGTGAGTGAAAGTTGACAAGAGGACAATAGACTTGTCTAGGAGAAACTGAACTGGATCTGCTCCCATAAAGTTGACAATGCAGCTTTACATTTGTTGTTGTAGGTGCCAGGCTTTATGTCCAAAAAGATGAATTTGTGTTTTGTAGATGTTGACAACCCTTCAGATTTTTGAGTCACAGGCATGCCTAACCACCTTTTTGATAGGTATTCCATTTACTTAAAAGTTATCAGCGATTCTGGAGAATGAATTGTTTCAAGATCACTTTTTGTCAAAATCAGTGATTATCAGGTCACGATCCGTACTGTGTGTGCGCTGAAGCCCACCGTAGCTAGCAACACGCCGTTTCAGAGACACACAATACGGACAGGCAGCAGATCCTGTGGAGATATTCACTAATGTAGACAAAAAAGTGATTTCGACAACAAGCGTTCTCCAGAATGGCTGAATCCACCTTTAATGTTATTCTTTAATGCTTCATGGATACAGCTTTTGCAAACACTTGTTGTCCTTTTCTCACACCCTCCCCCCTGTAGGTAATGTGGGTATGCAACCTTTGCCGTAAACAACAGGAGATTCTCACCAAATCAGGAGAATGGTTTTCGGGGTCAGGGGTGCGGCCTGGGAGCCTGGGCACCTCCTTGGACAACCCAGCCACGGGAGGTGAGGCCCAGCAGGACAGGAAGCTGCTCCGCTCCAGGTCCCAAGCCCCACCCTCCTGCACCAACAACGCCAACACAGGGCCGCCCAACGGCACACATTCACCCGCCGGGGTTACTGCTGCCAAAGGGCTCTGACGCCATGCCCGGCTCCCGCTCCCAAAGTGAACCACCTAGAGAAAAGTAAGTTACACACTGAAAAAAAACTGTTTAGGTAGGATGGCCTAGACTAGAGGAAAGGTGGTTTCGATCCCCCGGCACCAGACAGGAGGGTGTTACTTGTAAAACTATTAGTGGCTGGTATTACGTCTACGGTGCCCACCATCTCTACCATTGTGTCCTTGAGCAAGGCACTTAACCCCAAACTGCTCCAGGAGCATACTTGAGAGATCGTTGATTCAATCCCCTTGTTTACAGTCACTGGGAGAGTTAGGTAGGCAAACACGTCTCACGTTGGTTAGGAAAAGGATTCATTTGTTCATTTAAAAAGTGACCAGGGTTTTGTAAATATGAAAAAGGAGTGTTCTTAGCACAGGATATTTCTGTACTAAAAACTTTTCTCAGCTTTTTTCACATAACAGCTTTCATTTTGCTGACCGGTTTGTAATGGCAAAAGATGCACCTGCATTCATATCTGTGACTGCATGTTGGTTAGATGAACACTGGTCATTCTATTAAATAACATCTCAGGGTCACTGTGTCACTTAAATCAGTGGCCTTTACACTTATTTATTTAAACTTAGTCTGCACATTGTTATATCCTTTCTATTACACATTTTCAATTCTTTAGTTTTCCATACCGCTTGGTTTTGCTTTACTATTTGCACTATTAAGAATGTTTATATCATGTATTTAGTTTTAGTTTAGTTTATTTGTTTATACATTTTTGGATATTCCCCTTCTTTCACTGTACAGAAAAGGAGCAGCTTTGGCCTTCACGGCTAATTTCTAGCTGTAGTCCCCCCGGCCAGTTGTCAATAGGCAAGCTAAAATACATTGGTTAATTTGTATAAACTAATTATCTTTTTTTATTTCTTGTAGTTTATTGCACCATGGGTCATTAAGAGTAAAGTAGTTTCAATCCCTCTGTATGTCTGGCACCAGAATGGACAATAAAGTTGACTTGACTTGACATAACATGAACCCCTTTCTCCTACAGGAAAAGGCCAGTTTCCTTCCATGAACAGAATGGTAAGGGAGGCCTTGGGCGTGGTGGTGGTGGTAGTGGCCGGAGAGCTGCTGGGAAGTTGCCCTCCCAGTCCTCCCTGGAGGAGCGAGTGGCTCCTGGGGAAAGAGGAGAGCGACGGAGGCTGGAGAAGATCCAATCTGAGGACTACCAGGACGGGCAGGAGAACCGCTCTGAACCCCACCGGAGACGCCCAGAGGACGAGGAGCAGAGGGAACGCCGGCGCAGAGAGGAAGAGTTTCCAGAACCGTTACAGGAGCGATCCCAACCTGGCACGCTACCCTGTCAAACCACAGAAGGAGGAGCAGGAGATGCGCATGCACGCCAAGGTGTCCAAGGTACGCCACGAAAGAAGACACAGTGACCTGGCCATCAACGAGGTGGGACTGGGGCCCGGTGAAGGGAGCGGAGGAGGCAACGCTGGGGATGTGCCTGAAAACCGCCTGGCCAGGAGGGGAGGAGGTGGGGGTGGGGGTGGTGTGGGAGACCGCAAGGCCGTCTCAGAGAACCACCGAGCCTACTCTGTGGATAGGACCGTGGGGGTTGGAGGGGGAGCTCCGGGACCCCAGCCTGGGGGACAGGTGCCTCCAGATTGGGGTTCCAGCAAAGGGCGCCTGGAGCCCGGTACGACACGGACGCCAAAGGACAAGGGTGGGGACAGCCTGCTGAGGAAGGACTCTCAGAGCTCGGACCAGTCGGAGTCTCTGCGGCCGCCCCTCCACGGCCGTACAAGAGCAAGCGCGGAGTCAACAAGAGGCAGATGTCCATCAGCAGCTCAGAGGAGGAGGGCGGCTCCACGCCCGAGTACACCAGCTGTGAGGACGTGGACATGGAAAGCGTCAGTGAGAAAGGTCAGTCACACAGATGTGCTAACCCAACTAGCTTACAAAGCTAAATATATCCAAACTTACACCCGCAACTTATTCGCTGTCATCCGTTTTTGTCTTCTTTGTTGAAGCTTTAATATTAAAGGTGCACTATGCAACTTTGGGTGAATCAGATAAGTGAAAATTGTCTGAGATATATTCTTATAATTGAATAAACAAACTTTTCTCACAGGAAAATTGGATCCCTGGAACATTTTTGAAGTTAGAAAGTCTACCTTAAAAGGTCTGGTGTTTTAAACAGCAGGGCCAACAGTTTTGTTTCAAACATATTTCTAGTCTGCCGTTTGGTCCAGGTACCTGAAAATAATTTTATTTTGATTAATGATCATAGAATTATTTAATACTAAGAATATTAATTGCAAACTGCAAATGTAAACAAATGCCCCTCACCTGACCTGCATAGTGCACCTTTAAAAGTCTCAGTTTTTCTACTCGACAAAACTTGTTAACCTGCTCTTCCTGATTCTGTCAATCATAAATGTCCTTAATTTATCTCTACATACTATTTATTTTTATAATTTTTAAAAGCACTCTCAGACTTGCTGTATCACCAAGGGTATTATGCTGGGATTAGAATCACAGCAGTAATACTATAGATTTGATGGCTAATTGTAGCTTGACCTGCAACTGATACTCTCAGAGGTACACAGATCCCGACTGAATGACTGGAACTATAATCGGACACATTTTTAAAAGAAAAGGGGAAAGAATTGTTATATTGATAAAATTATATTGTTGTAAAGATTAAATTACCCTAATAAAATAGAACTCCATTGCAACGTTCTCTTAGCATCTAAAATAACCTTGGTAGAAGAGTTAAAGATAGAATCATCTGCAAAGAAGCTGATACTTTGGCTTGTAAGATCACTCAAATGGCGTCACATTCTAGTTTTGCACCGTTCAAACTATACTACCATCAGTGTTAGGATGACGCGCCACCCTGGACACAGTGCATTATACTATCCATGTGTGTGTCATCTACACCTCTGTGCGGTGGCTAAGACCCTGCCGCTCTCAGCACACAGCCCTCATATATTTGGAGAGTCCATGTGATTTAGGCCGGCAGATTTGTGGATTTAGGCCAGTGGCTCGCATGCTACGTAATGCTTTCGCAAAGAGCCAGCTGCACTAGCCAACCATGGACTATACCAGCTACAAAACAAGCCCTGGCTGTGTGGTATCACGCTGCATGGTTACAGTTGATTTTCTTGGTACTTAAGTATTTTGCAGTTCACTGATCTTGGACAAGTGATACCAGGCTGTCTTATAAGCTATGGGGGGGCAAGCGTCTTAAGTTCAAGCAGGCAGTAGGTAGGTAGAGTTAGCCGGGCGCTCTATCAGCTTATCTTTATCACCAGTCACAGAATGGGCCTGTTCCAGATGTTTTAATCCAGATTACTATAGCTCGGAGACTGGTAATGGGTTGGTGTGGATGGACGTTATTAGCTGTTTTAAACACTCTTTAGCTAGCTAGGACTCAAAAACAGGATGTTTTCTTTTACTCTTATAAAAGTGGCAGACAGCCAGTTTCGCAGGATAATGTGCAGCATGTTAGCCTACGTCAATGCATTAAGTTTTTTTTATGGAATGTAATGTACCTCTTCCTCTGCAGTGGTTCATTGGAATCAATATGAGTTTTTCTCAATGTGGCCAATTGTATTATATTTGCACAGCAATAGTAAGGGAATTTTGGTTGAATATAATTTTGTATAAAATATTGGATCCGTCTAAAAGGTAACCATGAGCTTTAAGGTGGAGTCAGCGATCCTGGAGATAGCTTGTTGTCAACAATCTCTTTTTTGTAAAAATTTTTAATATCTCCTCACAATCTGCAACCTGTCTGTACTGTGTGTGCACTGAAAATAAAGCTGGTGTTAATACACAAACTAGACAAGCATTCTCCAGAATCGCAGACTCCCCCTTTAATTTGCTTCAAGCTATAAATGGGTAGATGAGATTTTAGTAGACAGTAGATTGGACCGTTTGCACATTAAACTGCATTATGATCACTGATTTAGTGGTAAACATAAAAAGCTTAGTGGCTCAATTCCCACCAGTGATCATCATAAGGTTATTACATTATAGCATGGACAGCCCCCAGAACTACAGTACTATATTTACAGTGAAGTATTCATTTATTAATTATTTTTCCTTGAACCAACCTCATTGTACTGTACAGTATAAATAGGACATTATCCAAAACAATGAAGATCCTCTAGACCTGTGCAATATTCTGTGACCTATATTTGTCATTAGAAATGCCAAAGTCGTAAAATAAGGGGACTGAATGCTAAACGAAAGCATTGAGGCAATGCGTGCTCACAGCTCGGATTACAAGCTTTTTCTTTCCAACGCTCACATCAAAACAAACAGGATGTATACAGTAAGTTGAAGATGTTATGTCATTTCCATGCACAAATCAGTTGAGTGTATGTTTCTAGAATCCTCTTAGCAGGATTACTGTTAAAAGTGTTTACATTTTAGTTTACCATTTTGCCTAATATTCTGCATCCCACCCAATACACATGTGTATCGAGTCGACTGAAATTTTATTGACACAGCACTTTTGACTCATAGTTTAAAGTAAAATAGAAGCAGGGAGCAGGGAGTGATGCAATGTGTTTGTGTGTGGGTATGTGTGTGTGTGTCTTTATAAAATGCTCTTATATTAAAAATAATTCAATCAAAAATCCCCAGAGAATAAGCATGAATATAAAATGTTTTGCTATATAGTTTGTGTATATGTTCGTTCAGAAAGCCTTAGCAATAAAGAGGGAAACTTTTACAGTTGAGAAAAAACTAACTGCTCATCCATTTTGATTGTTGTGGTCTGTTGACTTCCTGGAGGATGTGTTGTGTTTTCCACAATGTAGAACATCAGTGTAGAGGGGAATTAGATAACACGGTCAAATTCTCATATCTAGTGAGTATGATTTCATTTGTATTTCTCTTCTTCTGTTGTCTCAATTATGCAAGCGCTGAAAGTTGAAATTATTTTGCGGGATCAGCAAAATCAGTTTTGATTACATTATTAAAGAAACACTGCAAGGCCAGATTTTTCTCATTAAGGTAAAAACGTGCTACAGTATGTTTTCTACAACTGTGAGATTCTTTCAAAATAAATGTGGCCGCTATGCTACTATATGCCACTTGAGTGTAAAAAATGCAATATTAGCAGTACAGTAGAATACAGTTGCATGTAATCAAAATGATGACACAATAGTAGCTTGCATTTGTCTTTATTTTCCTCACCATAGGCACAAACAAACTAAAAATACAAAGTTTCTCTTTAAATGTACATTATTTCCATTGGTCACATGAACGCACAAACGTTACATAAAGGTTTATATAGGTAAGCAGAAAACAGTACAGAAAGAAATTGTGCATCACACATTGCCAAGTGGCTGTGAATACATTTGAACGTGCCAAGGCTGCTGCTAATCTCTGGTATTTGCCAGCTCTTGTTATGTTTATCTAGTGGGTTTGTTGTAATTACAGTGTTTTTCCAAAATAAAATCAGCCTTATGTGCTTTCCTCAGAAATTGAAACAATACCAATTTTGCTCAATACATTCTCGATTTTTTACCCAATATAAAAGTATAACCTACAACATATTACGTCTGTTCAATGCTACCACAACATTTTCACTAAACTCTCACTGAGGTGACATCTAGTGTGATCAACACAACACTCACCGCAGCACGAGAGAATATGTCAATGGCAGAGCAGCGGGTGGGTGAAGTCAGCTGTCCAAAGTCAATGTCTTGCAGGCCTACAGTACAGTGGTTTACTGCAGTCACATACAGTATATTCTTAGTGTGATAGTCATGTTGAAGTCATAATTTATTAATTCTCAGGGGCTGGTCCGGGATTTATATAAGAAACACTTTTTAAAAGCACACATATTCTCCTGGCACAAGCCTTTTAATTGCGGTAAAACTTTTTTGTTTTTATGAAATTCACATAACAAATAGTTTGTTTGGTGATTTGAGGATACCTCAGGGGTCAGCTCAATGGGTATGGCACCAAATGGGTCGTTTAGATAATGTCATATTCCAATAGAACGGAAGGTGGAATAAAGTTGTGTGGATAAAATACAGATTTAAAGTAAACTCAGTCATCTCAGTCAGATATTTTGGACACAACTGTCATATTCCATAACAGCCACAACTACTGTATATTGATCTACGTATTTTTATGAATGTATTGTGCTGTTCTGCAATACTAACATGCACACACACACTGTTTATCAAGAACAATAGTATGCTAATGTAATACCTGCAATGAGCTCATGCTTTGATTTAGCATCAGTTAGAAGAGCAGCCTAGATTTTGTAATCTGTTCATCCTCCCAAACTGAAAAGCCTTTACTCAGCAGTTCAAACTGTGGAGTCAGCATTTATCCTCTCAAGAATTCTCGGTGGACTGTCAGATTAGCAGCACTGGAGTCCTGTCTGCTCAGATTTTTGATTAATTTAGAAAAAAAATATATTTTCTGATCATCAGCGTGCTCTTATCGGCTCACCTGTCATTTTGTTCCCATTAAATATCACAATCATTTTATCTGACATACAGCAGTGCATTTGTTGTATATATTTCCCCCATACAATTCTAGCTCTAGTCTCTCCTTCCCTACTCCATTTTGCGGCAAACTTCAATCGAATCATTGATCCCACTCCGTGCCTAAAAAATGTCACTTATACCTCGAAACTGAAGAAAGTCTTTTTAAATCCCCATCCGATGTCATCTTGCTGTTGGTTTATTCCTGTGGTGGGAAAGTGGCCATGAATCTCTGGGTGTGAAGCCTGGGCCAGTTAGTTCTTTCTACTGGGGCCGACCATCTGTCAGTGTTAATGAGAGCTGGGACACTCACAGAGTCACTGGTGCCTTTGTCCCTGGTCCAGACCCTGCCAATAGTTTTGGACCGGCCGACATGGAGCATAGTGAATCAGTTTGATTATGAATGAAGTTTTTTTTAGCTGTGGTTGTGTGATGACATTTGTTTTACTGGCTTCTCTCAGTGCTGTATAACTGTTATGTCTTTGTGGTTTTTTCCACCTATAGCATGAAATGAATGGTTATGAGGTATATTCTAAAAGGGATAGCCTAACATGTAAGGAGCCTCAATGTCCTGAAGGATTATATTTATATGTACAACAAGGGGCTCCGTACATAAAATTAGGGAAGGGTTAACTTCTTATTCATCAAGCAAACAATTAAAACACACACCAACAATAGTTTTGGACCGCCGACATGGAGCATAGTGAATCAGTTTGATTTGAATGAAGTTTTTTTTAGCACTACCCTCTATCCCCCATCAAAATGAAAGGAAGGTTTTTGGAAAAAGGGAAAATGTGGAAAAATATGAATTAAAAAGTTTGCAAAGTTATTGAGATCGATTTGTCGAGGTGTAGATAGTCCATACAGTTCTTGCCAGAAGGGGGTTACCTTCCGGTTTTCCTATATGTTCATGAAAATGGCCAGTGTGCCATGTGTAAGATTTATTTCACGGTGTGGATGATGTGTCACACATATTTTGGCTTTGCATGCTTCATCTTTAAGTGGTAGAAAAGGTTACTCAATGGTATAAACAGTTTTGCCAAATCTGTAGCGGTAGATACATTTCTACCACCATACGGTATTTACCATCTTACCCTCCAACCTAACTTGACAATATTTCATTTTAAGCATATTTTTTTTCCAGTCTCTCATACCTAGTACAGCAACCTTAGAGTGTGATGTAAATTATCCTGTACTGTATATGCATTTCTCTTGGGTACACCGACAGGGACCATGTAACTTATTTGCGCCCTCTTTCTCTTTCTCCGTGCAGGTGACTGGGACTGTCATTCTCTAGACCCTACAGTGTGGCATGTAAGTTTCAGCCCGTCATGACAGGTTCACAGTATTAATGTGCTGCCCTTGAGTACACTACATACTGTACCTGCAGTACCTCACATGCAAACAGACACACACAAATTCTTAAGGCGAGACACTGCAGTAGAATAGTTTACTATTTTTAATTTATAGATATCATTGTGAAACTTGGCCAGCTATTTACTTCAATTAGAATGATTATTTTTTTGTATTACAATTTCTTCATCAAACGTTTGAATAAATATGCAAATTGTCAATCATGGACTAATTAGGTGTTAATTTGCATCTCTTTAAAAACCAAAAAGCTAGAGGTTGGATGAAGCCAGAGTAAAACATCAAAAATACAGATCCTAAAAGATCCATTTTTAAGAAATAAATGTATCATAGATCAGACAATTAACAAAATATGAACAAATAATTACGTATTTAACAGAATAATGCAAAGAATGATTATGAAGGGTTAAGTTGACGTGAGTGCTTTACAAGGTGTGTTTGGAAAAAAGAATAATGTTGAGATAGTGGTCGTTAAAGATGGTTGCATAGGAGAATTATACAGACACAAACAGACAATGTTTAGTAAAATAAATGTACATTTTGGACCTTTTATTTTGATTGGTATAGAAGACAACATGTTATTGAAGCAAAATAGCCAACAATTTCAAAATTGACCAGCGCTTTAAAAAACAATGTTTTTGCCGGTTACTGTATGTGTTGTCTTAATGCAATAATACAAATAGAATAAAAAGAATAATGTGTACATACATTACAAGTGTTTACCTGTCCATCAGAGCCTATAGATGGTAACATTATCTCACCTGATCCTGCTTTCTCTCTGTCCTCTGTCACAATGCCTCCTAACCCTCACTCATTACTTTCTTGCCTGCAGCATCCAGTAACATGGCAGCCTTCCAAAGAGGGCGACCACCTCATCGGACGCATCACGCTAAGCAAGAGGTCGGCCATGCCCCGCGAAGCTGGCTCTCTCCTCGGCCTCAAAGTAAGCAGGGAATCACACACACACACACACACACACACACACAACACACACACACACACACACACACACACACACACACACACACACACACACACACACACACACACACACACACACACACACACACACACACACACATACTCACATACTCAGACCTGGATATCAAGTAGTTGTAAATAATTTGTCTGTCAAACTGTCGAAGTAGTGATGTTTAGCTAACTACTCTCAAAGTTTACTGTTTAACAAACACTTCACCTATCTGATTCCTGTTTATCTAGTTTTAAATGTATCTAATTATAATTATCCTCATTTTAACCACTTGTGCATATGTAAATACTTGCAGTAACATTAACACTTTACCTTCCTCGTATATATATATATATATATATATATATATTCTCTGTTAAAACGTTTATTGTATTGTATTTTATTTTTTACTTTAATATATCATATTCTATTTTATTCTATTGTATATTTCTTTTTGTGCACAGCAACACGGAGTCTGCCACATCTACATTTCACTGCACATACTGTATGAGCATCTTACAAATAAAGCCTTTTGAATCTTTAAATCTTTGAAAGGTAAAAGGGATTCCATGACAGTGTGTTGAATAGTGCCCTCCCCCTTGTGTGCAGGTGGTAGGAGGGAAGATGACAGAGACGGGGAGACTTGGGGCCTTCATCACCAAAGTAAAGAAAGGCAGCCTGGCAGATGTGGTGGGACACCTACGAGCAGGTGCGAAGCGGGTTTAGTGTGCAGCAGCATCTCTACTTTTATCTTTAATAGACTCAGTACATTTGTAATGTCAAACTGCCATTTGTTTTTGCTGAGAAAACAGTATGTAGATTATATCCTTCAATGTTTGTTTTTGATCACCTACATTTTTCATTCTTTAAACTGGCATGTTTTTAGCTATTGTTGACCACCTTTGTTTACGTATACCCTTTGTTTACATACCTGTTAGCTATAGCCTTGGCTGTGAATTAAAACTACATTCATTTTTATTGCACACACGGTAAGGAAATGTAGCGGTTTTGAGGAAATATTAATTGATTTTGACAAAAAGCGATTTTGACAACAAGCTTTCTCAATGATTGCTGACTCTATCTTTGAACATTTTCATTTCCAAAGGACACACATGGAGTAAACTATATAGCTGTTGAGGGGTGGACACAGATAGGATCTGAGCACTCACTCCTTGTGCCATGACTTGAATCATGTGTTGGCTGTTACAGTCTGGTCATTCACTGTCACCACATCTAGGCACATTAAAGAGGGACATTTAATGCCAGACACCCCTTCTTTAGAATAAGTGCAAATGACTCTGATAGTGTTGAAATAACATAAACAGAAAGTATCATTAGGGCCAACGTTAGCTTCCACTTTCCAAGTCAAGCAGTTTAGCCATTAGCATGAATTGTTGCTAGAAAATTGTTAGCTTTCAGAAGTCATTAGGCGCCATTAATTTTCCACATTTATGTTAAAAAAACAGTTTTATACTTTTTTTTTAAAGACACCAAAACGGGGAAGAATTGAAGTATAATTCTGTTCTAATACTTGGCTTCTCCTAGTCAAATGTAATGGTTCATCATGGTGTATGTCGGCCATCTTTGTTCCAGGTGACGAGGTGCTGCAGTGGAATGGGAAGTCGTTGCCGGGCGCAACTAAGAAAGAAGTGTACAACATTATCCTCGAATCCAAGGCTGAGCCTCAAGTGGAAATAGTTGTTTCAAGACCCATAGGGTAAGATTAACATAGTTTTATTATTAATGTGACAATTCATTCAAAGTACTTGGAGTGATGATTCCAGTGTTTTTATCTGACAGACGCTCTTTGATATGTCTCCTTCCTTTATCTAAAAGCTCTATCCACCGAATTATGTCCAAAAACTTCTTGAGAAAAGTGTATAGAGCATATCAGTAAGTAGTGTTGATTTAATGGGTGGAGCCCCTTGCCCCTCATGTCTTCCCTGAAATCCTGAGATCCGACAGATAAAAAAACCCTTTATCCAGCTATCCTTTTCTCCTCTACTACCCACCATGTTTTAATACGTACATGTATTTTTCATTGACTGCTGCTTGCTCTTCTTCTACTATGCAACCAATATTTGACCTAAGTCTCTTACCCATTCATTTTTTGAGGATGAATGTAAGCTTAGGTCCTGACTGTGCCCTTACATTGCAAGTATCTGTATGCATGGCCTGTACAGTACATCTGTAGTTGGAAAGTTAAACTGACTCACTTTCATTTTACAGAGACATCCCCAGAATCCCAGAGTCATCCCACCCTCCTCTAGAATCTAGTAAGTGTGTATGTGAGCAGCTACATTAGCTCTGTTTATTTGTTTTACCATTAGGCGTACTACTGTTATGATCAAGTAGATAGTAATATATATTTGAATAAATATGGAATGTGGCAATATCTAACTAACTCTGTGTAACTTTTCATCACTTTAAAGCCAACTATCTAGATGTTGGGTAAAGCCAGAGTTAAAAAACATATTAATGTCTGATTTTATTAATCAAAATTGTACTATTTCGAGGTCTTAATGTATCACACATCAGATAATTAACAACATATGAACAAAGCTCTTATGTAATAACCTTCAGAATAGTGCTTAGAATGATTGTGGAACATTTATGTCTCGCCTCAAAATTGGATCTTATTCAAATGTTTTTCTTCAGTGGTTTATAACAACATATCTTCCACAGCTGGCTCCAGTTCTTTTGAGTCTCAAAAGATGGAGCGTCCCTCTATATCAGTGATGTCCCCTACCAGCCCCGGGACCCTGCGAGACCTTCCTATGGTGCTGCCTGGACAGCTCTCTGTGAGTACTCTTAAAGAGACAGTGGGCTGTGTTCGAAAAGCCCTTCTAACGTCCTATTCATACTCATTTTAACGTCAATTTGAGTATGTTGTGGTTGTGTATGCGAGTTTGTGTAGGCGAGAAATGTACTTACTTCCGGGAAGATTTTGTGTATGGATCGATAGGTCACTCTTTCTACTCAACCGCCCCACAATACATTGCGTCTTTTCAAACCACACAGATAATTTTTTTTAAATTCTTTATTGCTTCTGTATACTTCAGTGTAAACGGTCCGACGAACCTCGCATACACAATCGATCGTTAAGTAGACGATATGTAGTAAAAACATGTTCAGAATGTAGGAGGGAGGAAGTTAGAAGGCCATTTTGAAAACAGCCAGGGACAGATGGAGTGTGTATTGGATCATGTCTATAGTATACAGTACCTGTCTGTCTGATACTGATACTGTGTGAACTGGCCTCTCTCACCCATTCTAACAGGTGAAGCTGTGGTACGACAAAGTGGGCCATCAGTTGATCGTCAACGTCCTTCAAGCCATAGACCTGCCGCCCCGCCTCGACGGACGACCTCGCAACCCCTACGTCAAGATGTACTTCCTGCCTGATCGGAGGTCAGCTCCTTTTAAATTTTTTAAGTTTTAGGGCCAAGGTTGAAAACAAAACAAAAAGATTATAGTTGTATTTTTTTAACGAGAACAAAAGTCATAGTTAAATAAAACAAGAGTTATTCGTAATATTACGATGAGAAAGTTGTATTTCTATTAGAATAAAGTTGTAAAGTGGTCATAATATGAAGAGTTGTAAAGGTATTAGAATAACGTTGTCATTTTACAAGAGGAAGTCGTAATTATATGGTGACGAAGTTGTATTTTTAGTGTGTTATTTTAGAGGAGAAATATCCTAATTTACCCTGCCATTAACATGAGGAACCTGGAGCATCTTTGGAAGTTATAGCATACGTATAAGGAAATGATTCAATCTTTTCCGTCTACACTCCGTCATACAAAAGCATGGTCCAACAGTAATAACACTGCATCACGAAAGCATCCTCACACAAGCCATAAGGAATAATCAAAGGAATATCTATCTTTGCAGAATGAAAGAATTTTGAAATATACAACGCTCAATCAATTTGCCATCGGCCGGCCTTGTTCTTATAAAGGAGTACCGTTAATAGAAGTTGATGCCAAACAAAATAGCGAAAAAAAACAAAAAAAACAGACAGAGACAAACTCACATGCAACCTAACGTGCTGCCATCTTGGATAAAAAAAAAGAAGTAAAATGTTCATAAACATGCTTCCCCAGTGCAATCTAAACTCTGTGTGTGTCCACCATGCTTTTGTCCCAGTGATAAGAGTAAACGGAGGACTAAAACAGTGAAGAAGAGTGCTGAGCCTAAATGGAACCAGACCTTCTTATATTCCCACGTTCACCGGAGGGACTTCAGAGAACGCATGCTGGAGATCACAGTGTGGGACCAGCCCCGGGTACAGGAGGAGGAGAGTGACTTCATGGGAGAGGTGTGGCAGACATGACTCTACACCATTTACTATTATAATATTAGTTTGTTTTGCAGATAGAGCGCCTTTTTTCTTTAATAAGTCTAATATTGCTTTTATGGATCTATGGGTTAATGTGTTTAATGTCTTCCTCTCAAGATCCTGATAGAGTTGGAGACGGCCCTGCTGGATGATATTCCTCACTGGTACAAACTGCAGGCCCACGATGTGTCCTCTATCCCCCTGCCCCAGCCCTCCCCTTACCTGCCACGCAGACATGTCCACGCAGACAGCCCCAGCAAGAAACTACAGAGTATGTCCGACCCATATACGCTATTTTTTTTTACGGGCTATGTGTACATGAATATTTCTGTTTGTACGTGTGATTTAACCCCTGTTTTGTGAGCCGACAGTGTGTGTGTGTGTGTGTGTGTGAATGCGTGGTTGCTAACCCTTTTTCCTTTTACTGAGCTTTCTTTCTTGCGTCTCCCAGTGTGGCACACTGACAACAGAACCTCTCAACCTTTCCCTGTCCTCTATGTGTGTGTGTGTGTGTGTGTGTGTGTGTGTGTGTGTGTGTGTGTGTGTGTGTGTGTGTGTGTGTGTGTGTGTGTGTGTGTGTGTGTGTGTGTGTGTGTGCGTGTGTGCGGTGTGTGTGCGTGTGTGCGTGTGTGCAGGGTCCCATCGCATCATTGATACAGAGTTTGATGATGGTTTGTTGGTAGTGAATAAAGGTGGGTGGGGGGCATGGTTACTGAGCATTCCCTTGTATTAGCCTGTGGTTGTCCAGCACTGGAGTGAGAGAGCGTTTTCCTTTGCATCCTCCTTCCAAAACGTTTCTACCAAACCTACCAGACACTTTTTTGGGCTCCGTGTAGTAGTAATTCAACTTTTGCTATATCCACAAAAAGGCAACACTTACTTTTGCAATTCATCATATATGGCTACTGGACTGCCAATATTTCTGAATTGCAGCATTGTAGTGTAGACCCTTTGTAGTATAGTACTCCAGTGAGGCTACGGTGAAGGGTTTCTCCTCCTCTGCTGGGCCGTAGAACACACACAGAAGCACTGAGTGCATGTTAGACTGTAGAGCTATGGTTGTTCACTGCCACTCTCCTCCTGCATGCTTCTTGTCCAGAACCGGAAGTTGCATACTTCACTGAAAGGACACTGAACATGTACACAGTAGAAGCCAATAGAGACACTACAACTGCTTTGCTGTTTGACTGTTTCTGCTGTGGCTTAACTAGTCATACCTATTATTGTTCATGCTGGGTATTGTTTGCCACAATAGGTCAGCTACATTAAGAATGTTAGAAAGTGTACACAATCTCCGACTGACTCACTTTTATTCCTATTCCTTACACTAAGCACACATTGTGACCTTGCGCACTAACTATGCACATCTAGAAAAATGTGTACACTACGCTATAGTATTCTATGTTTTATGATAAATGTGATTCTTAAAGAAGATAAATGCACAGTAGAGTTGTGGAGTGGGAAGAACTATTGCTTCCACCTTTTCTCTTTGTCCTTTAATGCTCTTCAACCCAGAAATTGTATAATGCAATCGTTACTTAAGTTACAGAATGTAATTGTATTAAGAAATAGTTTGGTTGCCATGGCAAATGGCTCTAAATCTAAATACTACAATTCACTCGAGAGCCTCAGCTATAGTTGCTATGGAGAAGACGCCAGTCAGAGGTGTAAATCTGAGCTGAAGCATAATCAAACCATGGCAGGGTCACTCACTGAGCCAGAGTTGCTGTCTCCAAAATTGAGTTAATTTTAGCTGCATATTGTGTTGCCAGTTTTCTAAAAAGCATAAGCTAGACTTTCAGCTTGATGTGCCTTACAGCATCTTGAGATTGATGTATGGCACCAAATGGGATTTTAGGAGTAGTAGTTTTTATGTACACTGGCTTATGCCTTGACTTAATTAATCAAATAACCCCATGTTGTTCAACCAGGTTGTTCTCCAACATGTTCTTCTAGGACCCACAAATGTATTTCTTCCACTCTGCACCTCTACGTCACATCTTATGTATCGAGAAAATGAAGCAAATATATGCAAATAATAATTCCTGGCACTCCATGCAGGTTAGAACAAGACATTGCAGAAACAGTCAGCTACTCAGGCTAGCCCACATGAGCAGCTAACCCTGCTGCTAGCTGCTCATTTGCCCTGTAAAACATCCTGGTGTGATGTTCTACAGTCTAAAAGAGAATGGCATCTGTAGTAGTAGTCGGTAGCAACTGGAGCAATCCCTATCAAAGGACATACAACTAACTAATGCTTGGATATGTGTGTGTGTGTTTTATCTGTTTCTATCCATGCTTGTGTGTTGTGTGGTTGTTGTGTGTGGTGTGTGTGTGTGTGTGTGTGTGTGTGTGTGTGTGTGTGTGTGTGTGTGGGGTGTGTCTGTCTGTCCACGCATATGTGTGAGTACAGGTGCCGAGCGTAACTCCAGGGAGAGAGAGCGGGGCAGCACACTGGCTGTCCCTGAGCAGCAGCGGGCCGTCCAGCACCGCTCCCGTTCAGTGTCCCTCACAGAGAGGACACCTGCAGGGCCGCTCACGGCCCGCCTACGTGCCCATGCAAAGGTCAGCACCACCTGACACAATCACCTGGCCAACTGTCAGTGGGTTGTAATTGTATTCCATCAATATTGTTGATAACCATCCATGTTGCTGACTTTTAATGATGTCACTGTTAGTCAAAGAGAATATATCCCTGTAAAGTCTTGGTTATTCATACCAGATTATAAAGTATGTCAAGGCATTAGAAACTAAAAAAGTTCAATCATCATACTTTATGTGTTTTGTATTGCCTTAATTCATTAAAATTAATAATTTTTCAGATTTTCAAAATGGATGGGAACATTTGTGATGTGTTTAAAAGTACACAACTTGAGATAGTATAAAACCTTGATTATGTCATTTTGTGAAGTTTGAAAGCAAGATCAATACATATAAACCCTTTTAAGAGAGTCTCTAAAACGGAGCATTTCAGACACAGGCTAAAAAAGACGTGACTTAGCAATGGCATTGTGAGAAATCTAAAGGTTTTTGTTTGGACACTACTCCATGAAAGCAGTTTCTAATCACCCAAATTACAATTTTGAACTCTGAAATACATATATGTGACTTAATAAATTCAGAATAGACGAACATGTCTGTTGACATGTTTATGCTCGGAGTTACTTACTATTGACATTCCAGATGATATAAGATTAGATTGATATTCCAAAAAAAAAAAAAAATTCACTGGAAATTTTTGATTTTCATCAGGAGTCTGGATGAGATCCACCAGAACCGCCATCACTCCGCCTCCCCTTCCCGCTACCAAGACTCCCACCTGGAGCACCAGCGCTCCGGTGACTCAGACTACGAGTACTCAGAGGACAGGTAACCTAAACTGGGCTCTGCGGGGATCATCACGCTATGGTGATGGGATGGATGCACTTTTGACTATTTAAAGTCAACTAAAATGATGCATATAATATATAAATTAATATATAATTAATAAATTAAAATGGATATGTTATAGAACAAGATGCAGACATGTTGGGTCACTGCTCCTAGTGTGTCATTCAGCAATGATGCAGAAAAATACACTTTCAAAATGTACTAATGGAGCCCTGACTAATATTTCTATTTTATAAAGGTTAAATCAGTGGTTAATAATAATTAATTTTCTACTAATCCTACTAACTAGTCATTGCCGACATACAAGTTTGTTATATCATTCTGTACCGCTGAATGCAGGCCTAATTGAAATCTCAGAATTATGATTTCCTGGTTTCTCTCATTCATATTTCACTTTGCCTGTCTGAGTTGCCATCCTCTTGTGTTGTGTTTTCTCGGGTTGTTTCTCATTTGTTCACCCATCGTCATGGCAATGACAGTGAGGTCCTGGAGATGCACAAGTCTATCCGGGGCGGGAGTGCCGAGTGCCTGCACACAAACAGGTAACAAAAAAAAGGAAAAAAAAAGAGACAACAACCATTCAGCTTTATTCATTTTATTTTTTCTGTAAAATATGCCATTTTATCATCATTTCCATCCTCACTATACTTTAACTACCCCATCTTAACACACTCAATGTTGATATTTTCAATGCAAGCGATTTGCTGATAATCTTGAATGGACTATAGATAGTGTAGAGTGTATGTCTGCATTTTTGCAACTGCATGAAGACAAGTGTGTCACATCAGGTTCAAGTAGTTGTAGCACACTCATAATTTTCATGTCAGACTATTGTCTATCACCACATCTGTCTCATACACACACACACACACACACACACACACACACACACACACACACACACACACACACACACACACACACACACACACACACACACACACACACACACACACACAACACACCACACACACACACACACACACACAACACACACACACACACACACACACACACACACACACACACACACACAACACACTGATCATTGTGTGAGGGGATTAGCGACCTGTCAGTGGCTGACCTCAGAGAAGGCAAAGCTCTTTTGATTAATTTATTTTGTTGCATTTGTTGTGTTCACTCACAGCAGCTGTATTTGTTCTACTTTTCCCCCCCTTCTCTTGCTTTACGTGCATGATCTCTCCACCCATACAACCAGGGGCATAGGTAGACACAGCAACACACTCCCCCCCAAAATGCCCCTGTTAGTAAACGGTATCAATAAAGACATTTACAGGTAAGCATTGAGAGTGAAAGGCAGTGGTGCATACCCCTCTCTGTATACCTGTCTAGCCTCCTCCTCCGGAGTCATTTGTGGTCAGTTGGTGGGTCATTTAGTTGCGGCTGTGTTCTCCTAATGCAAATACGTTCCCATATGTTTCCCAGACTGCTGTGCTTGCTTGTGTTTGCTTTGTTCAGAGTGTGTGCCAAGTTGCTTTGCCATGTTGTTGCTTTCGCTAACCAAGTGGTGTGTGTTGCCTTTCCTTTTATGTTATGCAAAACTTTGGAGGCATACCCAGTCATTGTCATCGGAAAACACTTTTTGTCAAAATCATCTAATATCTACTCACCATCTACAACCTTTCCTAAGTGTGTGCACACTGAAAATAGTCAGGTGTTCATACACAGCTGAGGCTCCATAAACAGCTATCTAAAAGCGGTAGCTCGGGCAAGCCACACCCAGCTCTTAGGGGATGCAGACTGTCTGGGCTCTGGGCGTCAAACATTGTTTATATTTAGTATAAAATATAAAGAAGCCTTCTCTGGACAATGCATACCCCACATTTAAAGGACCATACTGTTGCTCTTATCCGTTGTGGACCATTCACTACACCTCACATATAGGGGAGAACGGGGTAAGTAGGCACACTTTTTACTCTAGTGAGAATTGCTCATCACCAAAACATCTGTCAATAGCCATTCCTACATTAAATTGAAGCTTAAAGCTATTCTTACCTTTGTACAGTTTTTACACTTATTTTAAATGACTTTAAAATGGTATAAATAAGGTTTTTACACTCTAAAATGCATGGTAGACCCACCAGGAATAAAAAGAAACAATTATTTCAGTCTCATAATATTAGGTGAAAACTACAACCAATCAAATCGTTCGGAACCGAACGATTTAATTGGCCGACAGACCTGTCTGTTTGCCGTCTGCTTGTGTACCGCGCATTCGTGCACGCGCGTCCTCAACGAAAGGGTTTGTTTTGATTCCACGGCAGACAGTAGCCTAGCGAGTAGCGACCATTGTAGAAAAGGTTACAGTGTTGTTATTTCTTGTTATTTTTTACAGTGTGTTAAGCTGTGTTTTAGTGTTGGGCCGTGACGTCAGTCGGCCAGAGAGCCAGTTCAGTAAGTTTCCTTTCGCTTCTCCCTCGGTGAGATGTGTGTGAGCAAGTTGCCACAGTAAGCCATCATTCGTGTTTATCTGAGTGTAAATGTGAATCACCCGTGTGTGAGTATGTAGGCCTACATGTAGTCCCGATCGCTGTTATAAGTTATAGTTTGTGCATGTTATTAGCGGCTGCGATTCGCGAGTCGCAACAGCTGTTCAAACGTCTCCTCACGAGCGGAGTTTAAGCCTTTGTTCTTTTTCCGCGATCTATATGCGGCTGTGCCTGTGAAAGAAGGAAAATAAAGAGCGGATAAAACCCTACTCCTCCTCTCCTAGTCTCATTATAAGCATAAGTGGTGTTCTGGCCGACATAGGCTATCTGAAGTGAAACCAGTGATACAAGCAGATCAGCGCAGTACCGGTAGCCTACTACAGCCACCAGTTTCTTCAGCCACAATATAACTCACTTTGTGCACGGAGACAGTATTAAGCAAGTAAGTCTGCTTGTGTAGCCTAAATTAAGTTTCTTCAAAAACAAAACAAAAAAAACGGGGATAGGAATGAGGGGGTGGGGCTGCATTGGAGGAAGGCGGGATATTATGATTGTGCTGAAATGCTCAAACTCAAATCCATCCGAACTGCTTTAAGGTGTTGGCTTGAAATGTGTGTCTCTCTTTTTTTCCAACTTATTGTAATGAAGAAGTAATTTACCATCAAAGACACTCTGACACATTGTGACAACCAACCCCATCAAGGGGTCGGTTGTCACACACTATGGGGTTGTTTGTCACAATGTTATCTTAATGGGAAAAATCTTAAAAAGAAGGCAATGAGGCAGAACCAAATTTGAAAGTTTAATTGCATTGTCAAGTTGACAAATAGGCCTACATAACTTACTGTAGCCTTGGCAGCTGGTCTAGTTTGGGATGCACTGGGTTGTTTTGATTTTGTTGCCCTTTTTTCTTTTGCTTGCTAGCTGCCTTTTCCCGCTCTATTCTTTCCTTCTCTGGGGTGCCAGTGAGGATACAGCTTGACAATTTCTTTCGTTATTGGGTTCCTTTTCTGGCTGCAGCCTTGAGATAACATGTGACAACCAACCCCCCAAAAAATTTGACGACCAACCCCAACCTGAATTTCTTGCTAGCATCAAGGCCATCAACCATCTGACTAATTAGCTTGCTAACAACAATCTAAACTATAGCTTACCCTTCACACTTTCTGAGGGTAACACGTGTTTTGTTATAAACCCATTGTGTAAAAGTCTAGAAGAAAAATACTGAGAAGCAAAATATTTTGAATTTGACATGAAAAACACAAAACATCCTCTCACCTGAAATGCAGCTGTCTTCCTCCAAGGAAGTCTATGTATGTGACCTCTGATCCCAATTCTGGACCTTTTTTATATCAACATTTCAGAGCTAGCGTGCTCTGGTGGCGAGATATAACGAATGTGACATCCAACCCATGTGACAAATTACCCCGTTCTCCCCTACTTAACATAACTTCCATCAGAAGCAGTTGAGGACATTCATCTGCTCAGCTAAAGGAATAGTTCACATTTGTTTCTTATAAGCTCGTTGCATCACTCTCAGGTTCAAGATAAGGTGACAGAAACCATTCCTTTAACTCTGTGCGATGGTAAAGAAGAAAGTGCAAAGGTCGCTCATCGCTGGTTAGCTTAGCTCAAATACTGGTAGTCAATGGAAGCATCAGCCTGCATCTGCCGACAGTGAGAAGATGAACTTTACAACATCACTAAACAGTCCTGTGTGCTTGTTGGAACTTCATTTACCATGTAATGTTGCGCTCTATATTTTTTTGCAGTGATGTCGTACAGTTTATGTTTTTACTGTCGGCGGACACAGGCTAATGCTACTTGTTAACTACCAGTAAAATGTTTAACTATTTCTTTAAGGGAGCTCTGCCCACTGTATTTTGATAAAGTGTGTTGTGTTCACAAGCACAAGCAATAAGCAAATCACTGCGAAAATAATAATAGGAATTTGTCATTCCCTTTTATTGATAGCTGAATCTCAAGTCTGGGATGTTGAGTGGCTTAAGAACGCAACAACGAGGATTATTGAAACACTAGGCAGGCTGGTGGCATTGCTCTAATTAAACCAACCCATTCTAGGTCAGTTGGTTTGTCCTATGCTTTGGTCTGGACTGAAAAATCTGAGCAAAATGTAAATGGTTTCACAGGTCCCCTAAGGTTCCTAGAGTAAAAATCCTACTGTTAGCATGATGTCATGCTGAAAAGGGCATGTATAGAAACACCATTGTGTGTATGTGTAGCCTCAAAGAGCTACTAGCATGGCTGTAGACTGTCAGTTGTTTAAAAGGCATTTCACCAAATTAAATATGTTAATGTCAATTGACCTGGCGTGGGGAATATACACAGCTTGTAAAATATAATGTCTCCTGTGTCTCTGAAGGAGCTTTTTCAGGTCTGAGAAAATAACGTCAAATGATGTCATCAGGGATGGAGACTACAGATGATTTATTATAACAGAAAAACCCTGGTTACTAACGTGGGGTGTTTGGATAACATAGGGGATAAGTAGTAGCATTATACTATACTTGAATAATAGGAAGTGTAAGATCTAGAGCTTCCGGAGTTCGACCCATATTTGGGAATGAAGTTTAGGGTTGCTCTGCTTAAACTTTTTTAACAAATTTATCTCCAGCAAGTTTCCCAAACATTTTTACGGGAATGTAACACTAATGTCTCCACTGAGCACTAGGCTACAGTTTGGTGCAGTTTGGTACGGAACGGTAACCCTAAATCTGGCTTGCATTTCCACTGCGGACTGTAGTACCCATACTTGGTAGGCGGGGTTGATGCCGGACGGCGATAGACGGGGCCAGAGCATGGATGATTTTTAAAAGCCAGTTGAACAGAAGTGGCCATGGAATCTACGTAACTTTCATGATGTCATGGCAGCAAGAAGACACCGTGTAAAGTCAATAAAGAGGAAGTATGTTACACAGTAAACACACGCCCCAATGAAAGGGTGACAAAAATATTAACAACACGGTATGCTTATTTTGGTACCCTTCCCAACCTCTGATGGGGGAAATGTGTTCCCGACCATACTTAACTGTACTTCTCAGTGGAAATACCCTGTAGAAATAATTCCTGAAAGTGAGTCTAAAACTTCTAAAATCATTTTTAAATATTCAGTATAATGTAAAGAATGAAACGAGAAACTGTCCTTTAACGTGTTTGTCAGATGTTGATCCTGGCATCATACATTGTACCAGATCACATCAGTTCATATTCGTATGTAGCGCTCACTTTCACATTATTACCAGTCATATTTACTGCACCGGCTCACATAACCTCCGCACACACCCACCTCCTTTATAAACAATATCTTCCATTTCTCTCTGTTCTGCTCTAATCCTTTTCACAGCCCTCTTATACATTTGACAGATCTGCTGTAGCTGGGTTTTCCCCACCACATGCCTCCTCTGCGGCTTTACATCTGTAGATTGTGTTACATAATCAGAATTACATGTAATCTCCCCATATATGTGAGTGGGGTCAATCCAGAGGAAGAGCAGGAGGAACCATCTCTCTTCTCTTACATAATGAATTCCTCACTTGACGATGACAGACAGGATGCAGTTCATGTCATGCGTTTGTTTAGTGATTAGCTGTGTGTTGTTTGTCACTCGGATACATTTCTAATCTAAGGCTATCCAATCGTATTAGGGAATCCTACAACTTTTACACTAAACTGGGAGGTGATTGGGGAAACAGGAAATATCTTATGTTGTACAACAATGCGAAAACACTGCAGATGAATAAAGTAAAATCGGTAACTTAAAGATATCATCATGAATATTTGGCAGTTGAATACATTAATCAACATTTTTTTGTGAATTACAACTATTTCAGACATGTTTGAGTAAATATTCAAATTTGGCAATATCTAACTAACTATGCATGAATGTACAGAGCGTAAAAAGGCATTTTCAGCAACATTTATCATAAACTAGACAATTAAAAACATATGGACAAATCCTTCTGTAATAACTAGGGTTGCAAAGGGGTGGAAAGTTTCCGGAAACTTTCCACGGGAACTTTCGCTCGGGAATTTTGGGAATATTCAAAATTGGAAATTATAGGAATTAACTAAATGGCGGTAATTTAAATGATTTTTTTTTCATATCCAAACTTAAATCTAAACATTTAAACACTATGTTTGGTCATAGGCAGACATCCATGTAAACTAATACAATTAAAAAAACATAACATTTGAACAGATTTATTTGTAAGAAGAACTTTATCAAGTATTATTTTGATTATTTTATGAACAATCAATAATTCCCCTGATCAACAAAAAGATGAATGTTCAGTAAAATATTACTCATCTGTCTGACCCCACCCATTCAATAAATAAAGTCAAATGCCCCCCCATATGATGGAGGAATGCACAGTGCATATAGGGGGCGTGGCCTCAGTACCCCTGCAGTAGGATGTGTGCTATGTGCAATTTGCCAAGTGTACTTGCATGAAATCTGGTTGTTTTAGTCAAGATTATGCTAAAATACATTGTCCCCAACTATATTTAAAATCACTGTTTAAGCCTCTGTAAACCTGGTCTAGCAAAAACCAATATATGATATCAAGTTGGGTGTCTCAATAAACTTAAAAAAAAATCTGATTTGAAATTAAATGTTCATAAATATATTAAAACTTGGTTGAAAAAACTGCTTTTTACAGTCTAGAACGTTTGCCTGGACTGAAATAACATAGTTAGGAGAATTTAGTGCATTGGGTTGCTTTAAATTTAGTAAATTCCCGTTTATTCCCGTTAATTCCCAAAATTCCCGTTAATTCCCATAAATTCCCATTAATTCCCATGGAAAGTTTCCAACTTTGAAAATTCCCGGAATTTTGCAACCCTTGTAATAACCCTCAGAATAGTGCTAAGAATGAGTATGGAAAGGTGTGTTAATCTAAGTGCTTTAGAAGTTGAGTTTTAGGTTCAGAGTATAAATGATGTTGAGATAATGGCTGATGGTTGTTAAGGAGAAATATACAGAAGCAAACAGATTAGGTTAAGCAAAATAATCACCTCACTGTTCAATTTGGATCTTTAATTTATAGCCATATGAAAGAAGGCATACAATGGAAGCATAATAGACACACATCTCTTTGACCAGTGCTTGAAAAAAAAACAGTTTTTGCCTGCCGTGTCACCTGTCACCTGTAAGACGCCTGCTGAGTTTCATGCTTGTGTTTTTCTTCCCCTTCAACTTATTGTACCCCTGCTTATTTCTGTCGCATGTGTGATTTTTGCTATTTTTTTCTTTCGTTTGCCTTCTTTTACACACGCCCTCTGGTGTACAGCTCCACCCTCCCTGCATGCCTAAAGAACAAGCCGGCCGTAGGGCAGGAGGGGGCTAGCACCATGCCTCGTAGCATCCTCACACACCGAGTGCTCAGGTTCACTGATGAGGTCACAGTTAGGTAAGAGCACACCCAGTCCTTCACACCACATCTCCCCCCCTCGCCCTCCTTCCCCACCAGCAACCTTCTCTTTCTCCTTTTTACCGGTGACAACGCATAGCAGAGGGCCAGAGGCTTAAGCATATACTGGCAGATCATTAAATAAACACTAAACTCTTAAGCCCTTGTTGCCGACCATGTGAAGCATTTGGCCTGGAAACATTATGTGCAATGTCATGCAATGGCACAAAGCCAACCATCTGTTGTCACAGAGCGGCATGACGTGACAAGCGCTCAGCTGTGAGCGTATGCAGCCCAGAGTAAATGTGAACACTGGCTGCTCCTCTCCTCTTCAATCCTCAAGACACACACACACACACACACACACACACACACACACACACACACACACACACACACACACACACACACACACACACACACACACACACACACACACACACACACACACACACACACACACACACACACACACACACACACACACACACACACACAGGCTACATTCCTTCATTACCAACAGTGGACTATCGGCCCGAAAATGGACTAAACATTTGTACCTTCAGGTCCCCTCTTGAACAAAAGCTGAAATAATTCTCCACAGGGTTTTAAACATGTTTTTAACACATGCTCACATGGAAGAATGACCCACAGAACAATGTCCGCTGTGTGCTTGGTGGTCCCCTGTTGGTGAATGTGTTACAATACTGAAGTTCACTGTTAGATAGGTACACAAGTGCACACAAACACACACACACACACACACACACACACACACACACACACACACACACACACACACACACACACACACACACACACACACACACACACACACACTCACACACACACACACACACACACACACATATAGGCTACATTCCTTCATTATCAACAGTGGACTATCGGCCTGAAAATGGACTAAACATTTGTACCTTGAGGTCCCCTCTTGATCAAAAGCTGAAAGAATTCTCCACAGGGTTTTTATCATGTTTTTAACATGCTCACAGGGAAGCATGACCCACAGAACAATGTCCGCTGTGTGCTTGGTGGTCCCCTGTTGGTGAATGTGTTACAATACTGAAGTTCACTGTTAGATAGGTACACAAGTGCACACAAACACACACACACACACACACACACACACACACACACACACACACACACACACACACACACACACACACACACACACACACACTTACAAGCAGACCCCTTTCCCACTTAGACCTGGTTCCCATGGCAACTCACCAACCTTCCATCTGAGTGGTCTCACAGTGTATGGCCGCGAGGAATGACTGGCTATGATAAATGGAGATACAGCATCAGAGCCATTACATGTTACTGCACTGTCTGACGGCCTTCCTTATTCTCTCTTTGTCTCTCCCTCCTTTCCGCTATCTCCTCTCTGCCTCTGTTTCGTAACTTAACCCCGTTTTATTTTTGTTTTCCCTGGATTGGAATGCATTTGGTCTACCTCCTACTCATCCCCCTTTTTTTGGTCTCTCACGTTACTCACAATCTCTTCTCACTGACTCCTCCGCTTGCATCCCTGTCCTTGTACATCTTGTCCCTCTTTCTCTCTCCATCTCTTCCTGTCCTTCTCTTCTCTCTCTGCTGCCCTGTTGTGGCGGTGCAGTGACCTGCAGCCGTCGTTGGACAGAGTGAGGAGTGCCAGCACCACTTGTCTCAGACCAGACACCAACTTTCACTCCCCTGACAGAGACAGGTATTCATCTGAAAGAAAATGAACACACGTTAATTTGATACATTTACAAACGCAGTTCACTCATCAAGTCAACCTAATTTGCACAAGAATCTTGTATTTTACTTTAGAAAATACAGGATCGTAGGCTCTGCCGAATTGTTTTTTTAAGTCACACCTTTGACATGGGTTTTGTTCCGGACTGCTTGATTGAATCATCCAACATTCTATGTTTAGGATGCTGCATGTGTTCACTCATATCATGTGTCCCTTTTCATACATGAATGGATCTGCCATTACACTCCTTTATAAAAAACACATCTACCTGCTTGTTGAATCTGGAATCTTTACAATGTCTTTAATTTCAGAGACAAAAATATGAAGCAGTAGTGTGCGTCAGTCTGAACAAGGTTCGAGAGGCAACACATTTGTATAAATCCCTGAATGGGAAATGTGCCTTTTCGTTTTCTTATTACCACTCTCACATCTGTACTTTAAATATCAAGCTGCAGCCAACAGATGGTACATTTAGCTCAGCACAACACAGGCAATGGATGGAAACTGCAAGCTTACTCAAAATGATTATTTTTGTACAGATTTAACAATATGACATGTTTCTGCACTTAATAGGTTCTGATTTGTAACCTTCTGACACAACCAGCCTGGTCTGTGCTAATGTTATAAAAGCTATAGTGTAATTAGTCATTTATTCTGTAGTACCTCTTATTCGTCTTCCAACAGGTGCATTTCACAAGGACACCCACTTAAAACCTGTAAACTGTAAAAATGTGTAAGGTTGTTAAAGGTGCTGTAAGCGGAATGGTTCTTTAAGCTAACTTCCTGTCAGTTACTGCAGTTAGCAGTCCCCTCGCTCGTGCCTACGTCACCACATTAATGCACTGCGGTCTTCAAGCAGCAAGTTATCTAGCATCATCTCAGATCCATGAGTGTGATAAAACATGATAAAAACCATCAAAACAGACATTGGGAAGGATTTTTACCTGCTCCGCCATTGTAGGCGCATACACATTCACCCATCTGTTGCTCTGGCGTGCACCGGCAGTGAGACCATGGAGTGTATATACTATATATGAGTGAGACGCATGTCGGTTTGAAGAATTATTTCTTCTGATTGGATTTCGGGATACTACAATAAGTTTATTAGCCGATTACATGCAAAGCAGCTGACTGAGAGATCGGCTTTATGAAACACGCACATTATGTAAGTGATCACTGTATGAATAAAGAGCGATTTTACACTTATATTAACATAAATAAACCGCTTACTTCACCTTTAAGTTTGTCCGTTCTGTGCTACGGTCGATACATGGCGGTGCAACATGGTGGCGCGCCTTGGTCTTGTGTAGATATAAAAGGCGTATTCTAAAGTAAAAAATAAAGGTAAACTTTTATTTTAAAGCGATTATACACTTATTAAAACATACTTATAAATATTATATTCCATTTAATTTCTAACAAGTCTTTTGTTAAGAAAAAAAATTGATATAAATTCTACAAACTACTACACCTTTAAGATGTATGACAAGTCCTGTCCAGGTGACTCTCTAGAGTGATATAATGCTACGAAAGTGAATAGTTTCCAACTCTTGACTTTCCCTTTACTCACTAACAACCTCTCCCGGTGTTCCTACCTATAGGATGCCCACCCTCTTCCCACCCTTCTGCCCCTCTAGGTGCTCCAATTCTTTGCCCTGCAAGACTCCCCCAAGCCCCAGGATCTTAGTAGAACATGTGGGCCCTGAGGAAGACAGGTATACCTAACCTGGCCCTCCTCTTAAAAACACTACGCGCTACAGCTCTGCTTGCCTGCTTGTGCCTTTTGAAGCCAATGCTGTAGCTCCTCCCTTTAGATGACATTTGTATCACGGATCTTGTGACCTTCTTTCCCCTTTTCCTGTAAACATGTTCTGCTCTGAGACTGTGTGAACCCCTTTGTTCCTCTGCTGCACCTGCTCTTTCTGCTGAGCGTCCGCTGAATTTCCCCACTCCTGTGGCTTGAAAGCGCTTATCTTTTCTGTTACATTGTTACTGGTGCGTGAAAAAGTGTCAGAACGTGCAATTCTCGAATAGATCGTTTTTTACATCCCATAACAAAAAAACAAACAAACCCTTTTACATTGTATCCAACACTTCAGTCAATGTTCAGTTTACCATTCTATGGGTCATCATTCTCCATTTTGTGTTTTTTTCTTTGTTTCTCTCTCTCTCTCTCTCCTCTCTCTCTCTCTCTCTCTCCTCTCTCTGTCTCTCTCTTGGTAACTCTTTGCCAACACAGACAGTGTAGCAATTCATCAAGTCCGAGCTGTCAAAGGGTCAGCAAAAATAGCCTGGAGGGGGACAGGTAAGATCATTCATTCATTTTTTTCATTCACTCACTCGCCTGATTTAATCTCTCTCCTCATTACAGTCTGCTGGGATGATATGTGACCATCTGTGACTGCTTGTCAAAGCTGGAATATTAATACTTCATTTTCTTCCTTGAAGTTGCAGCATGTGCAGTACTTTAACACTATAGCTGAATATATCTGAAATCTTGCTTTCAGATATTCATATTCACACATTGGGTTTAAAGACACTTCCACTTCCAAGTTTGTGATCTGATTTTTACACACTACTTAATATGGTACTATATAAATGGTGTGATGTGTGGTTTAAAAGGCTGTATTTAAGATACAATCACTCCACAACACTACACTAAAGCTACAGCCAGCTGTCAGTTATAATGACTAGAAACAGTTTGCCTCAGTTCTCCATGCAGAGGTAAAAACATCCGCGTAGCTGCTCCTCTAAAACTCACTAATTAACTGCCCTATTAAACCAAGTGTTATCATTTTCACCCTTCTATAGATGAGACGTGTTCATTGCTGAGCTTAACGAGGTGCTGATAGGAACATTTTCCTTTGGAAACTGCTGGTTCCTTATATTTCCAGCCCTTATGCCAAAGCTAAGCTAAATGACTGCTGGTTGTAGTTATATATTTACCGTGAAGAAACTAGTGGTATCAATCTTGATCTAACTCTTGGCTGAATCAAATGCATAAAAAAATGTTCCCCAAAATGTCAAACTTACTTTAAAAACACTATGAAGACATACTACTATTTATACTACTACTATAAAAATAAATAATAATAATAATAATATTAATAGCATTAATAATAACTACTTTATTTTGCCCAGCTTGGCCACTGACCTATTATATTATGGTATTTTGAGTTCAAACATAATGGCTGGTATACGCTTTGCAAACACTGTTCACTATGGAACCTCTGCACAGCCCAAACAGCATCGCACACAGAGCCAATATTATGTCATTTTTCCTTTGGTTTCATTTTGCTGTGTGTATCAGGTTTTCTGTATTTTCGTTTCTTTTGCTTTGCTGACGGCAGCCGTATCCAGCCCACCTCTATCCTGCGGGGCAGTAGGGGGAGAGGGGGCCCGCTGAGGCCCTTTGCTCAGACAGCACTGGCTGGGTCCAGCCCAAACTCACCAAGGCTAGACAGGTGCATGCTAACTACCAGCACTACGCCTCTACTCCTCCTGTGTGCTGTCCCACTGTAGTGTGTCTAATACTGTATGCAAATGTACATTGTGTGAATTTCTCAAGAAGCCAAGATTTAAATAAAATAAAATAAAAATGTGTAGCTCTGGCTCCTATAGTGGTACATATCTATGTCAACTGGGGTAAATATATATTTGCCGTTTGGTCATTCATTGTAAATTCAAGCTACCATCAGGTTGAAGCTGTGGAAAGTAAAGTTTACTGTATGAATGAAATTTCAATGTCATAATACAGTATCTGGGATATATAGAAATACTGAGGTATTGTGCATACTGTCTGTAAACCCACCCTGTGCCACTTCCTGTATTTCTACTGCACCTCGAGTGACGGCTCCAGTCCTCTCTCCTCACATGACCTTTGACCTGTAATCCTGGCCATCACTTTGTTGTCACTGTGATTCCGTTGTTGGCCTTCACTTCACTACGGTGCACATAGTGACTGTATAATAACATGCACTTCTATCTCCTTGTGTCTTTGTCTTCCTGTCCATCAGAGCACAACCTCGTGGCAGCCCCTCTCCAACGGGGACTCCCTCATCAGGTCGCAGGGGCAGGCAGCTGCCTCAGCTACCTGCAAAAAGCAGCAGCATAGAGCAAGGTGGGTCACACAAGTCATGGCACATGCATCATGTTTGCCACGAACATTTTCATGCAAGTTCTGAAAAGTACATTTAGTTTTCCCTAGAGAGATGACACAGAGAAAGAGTTGTGACATCTACTGTACAACCATACACCTAAAAAATAAGTAAAGCATGCAAATACTTTTAAGAATGGAGCAATATGTAACAACGACGCAGAATGTAATAACATTTTTTGAATGAAACTTATAACTGGTTGATAATGCAACAAAATGCTGAGTGCACAATCCCAAATTCTCCTCACTTTATCATTTTCCGAATGGTGGACATGGTAGAGTTGTACAAATAGTGTGCACACCATACTTCCCCTCACAATCTCACTAGAATCAAACCATTCAAACAACAAAGTGGCGCTTTTGTGTATGAGCTTTGAATGACAAATAATTGAAAGGGTTATTTTATTGCATATTACACTTTACATTGGAGCAATTACCCCTTAAATCCATAAATGACTTACTTACTGTATTATAAAAATAAAATTGTAGATTGTCAGATTTGAATCAAAATGTCAAAACATTTTAGGTAGCGCTGACTCTTAACTGCTGTTCGTGAGCTCAAGGTAACAATTAAAAAGATTTTGTTGAATTTATCAGCCAATCTCCTTTAAGCCTCTGTGCAAGTTAAAACATTTCAAATTTAGATAATAAACATGCTGAAAGAAGGAAAAACAGTCCTGTCTGCCCCTCCTTACAGTAGCATCCATCATGAGGCTACTTGGTCTACTTGGTGCACATCATGCACCATCTAGTGTTAGAAAGTAGACCCTGCATCCTCCACATCCTCTCTTCATGGGTTGCAGCTCTCCTCACTCCCTGTCTGTATGTGTCTCACCTTCCTCTTTGTACCTGTCTCTCTTGTCTCAGCCCTTGCAGTAGAGGAGCGCGCCCGACAGCTGCAGATGAAAGTACATTCCTACCGGCCTTCAGCCTCCCACGACCCTGAGACGGACCTCAAGACCAAACGGGAGGTCTGTATCTGTGTACCGGTCATTTGTGGCATCCTTCCTTCCTTCCTTCCTTCCTTCCTTCCTTCCTTCCTTCCTTCCTTCCTTCCTTCCTTCCTTCCTTCCTTCCTTCCTTCCTTCCTTCCTTCCTTCCTTCCTTCCTTCCTTCCTTCCTTCTTTCCTTCCTTCCACTTGATTAATGATATAAGATAGGGGTGATCCCAAATACTTGACTATTTAACAATTTGATCAATGGAGCCCGATTTTCAATTTCAATCTTGAATAGTTGAATAGTCGCAACATTAGGGAATGAAACACGGATCATGCTATTCTGGCTATATGGGGGTGCTGAATGTCTGATTTTACATGGAATTGCTTTGTTTCGCCCAATGAATCATGATACCTATTGTGGTAAAATAATCACCCTTTTACACTATTAAAGCTATAATGCGCGACTCACACTTGTTTATTGTGGTATACTGTATAGGGGAGAGTGGGGTGAGTTGTGCAACTTTTTACTCAAAGTGATTTTAAAGTGAGGCCTTGACAGTTATGTCTCCAACTCAAATATGTACATATATTTCAGGATGTAGTGCATCCCTGGCAATAAAAACTTTGGATCTGGAATAAACTGTTTAAGAAATATAGCTTTCGGAAAAAAAGTTGTCTTGTCGCACAAATCACCCCACAACGTGGGGTGATTTGTGCATTTGGAGAAAATAAGATCGGGTGAATTGTGCCAATTTATATATATCTCAAAAACTGTAATGCAAGACAAATCCATTAGACAATCACTTATTTAAGGTGTATTTAAAGTAAATAGTTGACAAAGATTGAAGGTACATTTTCTTAAACAAGGCCTAGCAGATCTAGGTGGTTTTGCCTGCAAAGCTCACAATGACAAAGTCACCATCATCATCTTTCTGGCCATCTGAACTCTCATCAGTGGTGTCGTTAAGTGGAATTGAGATGTCACTCTCTTCTGAGCTACTGTAGACAATCACTTTCTTTTGGTGACCAGCGTATACAGCCATGCCACTGGCACAACTCTCAGAAATGTACTTTGCACTAGTTGCTCCGTGCTTGTGGAACCAACTGCCACCTGACAAATGTGATTCCCCTACATTTCTGCCTTTAAATCAAGGCTCAAAACCCATATGTGCACCCTGGTGTTTCCTCCCCATTAACCTTTGCACTACTTACTTACCTCTGCACTACTATCTGTGTGTATGTGGATGTATGGGCTTTACGTCTTTTATTTTGGTTATTGTTATTTTACCTTCATTGTTTACCTACTGAATGCACTATGTACAGCACTTTGGACAGTGCAAACTGTCATAAATGTGCTTTTATAAATACATTTTACTTACTTACTTACTTATAACTCACCTAGGCCCTTTGGCACAAATCACCCCATCCCCAGAATTTTGGATAATAGGCATGATGCAGCAATTTAGGGTTGACATTGTGCTAACTATATAGACTCAAAGTGTAGCATACCAAAGCACTAAAACATGTGTCAAATGTTTTCAAACGTGTCTATAATTGTTCAGACACAATAATCAAAAAACCTTGATCATGGAAATGTTACTTTGAAAGGCAAAACACAGTTTTTTGAGCTTAAATGTGCTTATATCTTATTCCTTGTGTCTCCCTTCTTTACAGGATGAGTCAAATGGATGGCTCTTCTTAAATATGTGGTCACATTTCCAATTTCTTCCACGGTTTTCTAGAAACAAGGGGTTTTGCAACTTCCAAAATGCACAACTCACCCCACTCTCCCCTATATACAGTATATCCAAATATCCCATTATACTGTTTATACAATTTTGAAATAACTCATGATCTTTTTATTAATCCCCTTAGTGTGTGTGCGAACGGTGGACTGAGTAAATGATTATGCCAACTAAAAAATGGAAGCCAATGTCGCCAATGAGAATCTAGATCAATGAGCAGTAGAAGTAAAGCAATAAAATAAACATGATTCCACTATTGTTTTACCATAGGCAAGATTTGACCAATCACTCAAACCATGTAAATCACATTCAAGTATGTATATTCTTAGTCGGGGACACCCCTAATATATAGGCCAATGTTTGATTTTCATATCCTCACTTTGAACAATATCATCATTTCTCCTCCCTGCTTGTCTGTGTCTGTAGAAGTACGCAGAACAGAGGCGTAGCAGTGACAACATGTCTGCCCGGTCATCGGACAGCGATATGAGCGACATGTCGGCCCTCTCCCGTGCCAGCAGTGCCTCCCGCCTCAGTAGCACCAGCTACATGTCTATCCAATCAGAGCGGCCCAGGGGAAGACTCAGGTCAGTCCTCATTGGCTGTCGGTCGTATGTTAAGTTTAAACGTTAAAGGGGGAGTCAGCGAGAAGACTTGTTGTCCAAATCAGTTTTTGTTAAAATCGGTGAATATCTCCTCACGATCCTCTTCCTGGGTTCTTTATGTCAACAAAGGGTCTGTAAACATGCTTTTGACAAAAAGTGATTTTGACAACAAGCTTTCTCCAGAATCACTGACTCAACCTGTAAAGGGTTGCTGTGGATGGAGCGTATAGTGTGTTACCTGCATGCTAATCACTAAGTGTCTTTCTGTTTCGATTTCTGCATGCCAACTGCTGCATGTTTCTGTCCTTTTGCATGCACTGTCTTCTCTACACGCACACGCACACACACACACACGCACGCACGCACGCACGCACGCACACACAAACACACACACACACACACACACACACACACACACCCACACCTGCACGCACACACACACACAGATCCAAGTCTCTAGAGGAGGACAACAAGAAAGACAGGCGCATCTCGTGGGGGGTGAATGGAGAGGAGAGGAGGAGGTCTATAGGAAAGAGACGCTTCTCTGCCGAGTTAAGGCGCAGGAGACACACTGTAACCGGAGACACCAGGGAGTCCAGGTAAAGATCAATACATAGGGGAAATGGGGAATTCACTGACGATGGCAGAACCATCCATCTTCTCATTGTATTCAACCAGGTCCTGATCCCCCCAAGATAGAATTCCATACAGTATATCCCCCAATTCATTTCAGCAGCAGCACGAAATGGAAACTTTATAATGGATGCAATTATAGACAATATTCTTTTAATGATCTCTGTAGGGAAGTGATTTTTTTTATTTTTTTTATCATGCAACCCTCCAAAGGGAGGCCATAGTGGGTCAGCTCGAACTTACAGGGATACAGCGTCTTGGAGTTTGGAAATTCACTGACACAAGGTTAAGCTTGAGTCTTGCAGCTGAAAGATGTTGTTCATACTTATTTCTAAGTTGAAGTTACTTACCCTCTTGGGAATAAGTGTTGGAATGGGACCATGACGATGATGATGTCATCAGGGTTATCTGTTGTCTGGTGCTGAGGGCAAAACATTGGAACAAACAACATGCGCTACAAACAAGGATTATGGAGTTAGAAAGACGTTGGATGTTTAGGAGCCAGGGAGGTTCTAATGAAAGATGCAATCGTGTTGCATTATGGGAAATGTAGGAGTTTTGTTGGGAGTTTCTACTATACAATTTAAGTTCAACTTAAAGGTGCAGTGTGTGTAAAGGGGACTGACATATATTATTATATATTTTTTAATTATATAAAGCTCTTTTTATTCAATAGAAATAAATAGATTTTTTTAAATGTGTAAAATATGTTTTGTTTATGTATCATTAACACACCATAAGAAATGGACAGTTTACAAGAATATAAAACCATAAAAAAACAATATTTCCATAAAGCTATCATTCCATTTGAGCATAAAAAAACAAAAAAACAAGCTCCCTTTATGTGCATACACACACACACACACACACACACACACACACACACACAAACACAAACACACAAAACACACACACCATCCCCGTCTGACCAGTAGCGGTGTATTGACAGGGACAAACGACCCTCTCCCAGTGGTCCTCAGTGGGCCAGGTGATGATGTAGTGCAGCTTATTAGCTGGCTAATGTATTGAGGTCTGAGGAGAGAGAGAGTGGAGAGAGAGAGAGAGAGAGAGAGAGAGAGAGAGAGAGAGAGAGAGAGAGAGAGAGAGAGAGAGAGAGGGCCCTGTGCTTTATGGCCTTACCACAGATCAATCCAGACACAGCGTTATTATAGCACAGCCCCTACGGCCTTTGACACACTTTCCTGGAGTCGGAGGTGAAACCCAGTGGCTCCTTGCTTGGTTGTTAGAAAATAAAATCCGCTTTTCTAAAAGTGTTACCATATTAACATTTCCAGTTCTAAAAAGACAAGCACTATCACATACTCATGGCTGAAAGTATGTGGACACTTGCCCATAGAACCTATATGTGGTCATCACACATTAATCGTCACACCTTTACATGAATGTGTCATTGCAAGACCCGTGGAAACTCATCCGCTGCTCCAGTTTTCCCCTCTCTGTAAGACTATTGTACCTGGCTGAATGGAGTTAGTGAGGTTGCTAGCTTGTCCCGCTTCTTCTCCTGTTGGATGGTTGGGTGGGGATGAGGTCAGGGCTCTGTGCCAGCCAATGAGGTTCTCCTGTTGTACTGTAACAGGAAGTGGTTTTTGCCATACTGTTGCGACAAAGTCAAAAAAAGCACCAGGCTGTGGATAGGGGTGTCCATATACTTTTGGTTTTATATGGTAAACTCAGGCTGAAGTGAAAATCTGCTATACATGAAAAACTAGAAACCAAGTGAACATTAAAATAGCTTTTAATGATCATGTGAGTGAAACAAAAGAGAGTGAGAGCGTCTCTACCCTTTGCAATCTTTGAAAGATTTTTAAAAGGTTCTTGGTTGAAGAAATAATAACTAACACATCAAGTGGCCAGAGCCAGAGTATTGTAAAAAGAGAGACAAAACATCTTCTGAATCATCTGTGAGGAGGCTGATGTCATATTAGTTCTTAGGCAGAGGCGGGTGTGTGTCTTTTTCTTGGGGCTGGGATCACCCAAACAGTGAAAACACAAGTTTGAATTCCAATTAGCAGACAATGGAGTCAGCTGCCATTTCTAAAATCGGTTCCGTCCTTTAATGTCGCTCATTTATAATTCAGAGAGCGCTCATTTTTGAGAGGGACAGGGGTATGAATAAGTAATCCAGGGATGTACAGGGACAGCTGGCCTCAGGTCAGTTTTCACTCAGAGTTGATAATGGGTTATGGTAGTGACTGAGAGCATATAGAGGAGCAGGAACACAGGTGGCTTGAGGTTGCATTGACACAGTACCCTTTCCTTAAATCTTATTTTTTATCTATATACATTAAGCCTTTACCGCTTACTTGATATTTCCATACTTCTGCTCCTTGTCAATTCAATAATTGGACACTGCTCATTTCCGCATTTTTGCTGGAATAACTGTCAGATTTCATGCCTTTTTGTTCTCATGTGCTTACAGTATCACTTGTTGTTTGATGAAAATGTTTTGGTGTTTCAAATTTTAACTTTTACAATAAAACCACACAGAAATACATACCTTTTTATCTATTGGACAATGAAGTTCCAGAGATATTAATTTAGCGGCATTCCAGATTAAAGGTACAGTGTGTAGAAAATATTGGTTGTTTATTTACTACGTCAGAATGAGCATTTTATATTTACAAATTGAGCGAGGCCCGCCGACATGTTGCACTGCCATGTTTCTACAGTAGGACAGAATGAACAAACTTAATGGCCTATCTTGCTTATATATATTGTGCATATTAGGCAGTGGAGGACGAGGCCTTCTTTGGTAACTAGCTTCTTGTCCTTGATGGCCACCGTAGCTTCTATAAATTCCGCCAAAAGGGAGCAATAAGTAAAGAGTAAGAGAGTTGCAATCTAGAATTTCACCACTAAATGCCGCTAAATAGTACACACTCTGCCTTTGAAAAAAACATCACACAAATCACAGTTTTCATTCAAAACAACAAATATGATATGACTTATTTGGAAATGTTTGTATGTGTTACAAATATATCTCAACACTGTACATACATACTAATCAATAAGCATGTTGTACAGTATTGATTGAAATTTTTGTTATATTTGGCCATGTGTTCTATTCCTGTGTCTGTGTCTGTGCGTATATGTGTGTGTAATCCCCTCTGCATGTCTCAGATCCCTGCTTGCATGCATCCTGTGCTGTGAGTGCCAGGACCCCCTCCACCCTCCAGACCTGGACCCTCCCCTCCCCTCCCTGACCCTGTCCCCGGTGGAGAGGCCTCAGACCAGCCTCCCCCTCCCCAGTCCCTCCCTGGATCCCCACTGGTCTGTGGCTGTCAGGGGCCCACTGGGCGTGGAGACTATGGGGGAAGGGGCAGCATAGCCGGGCTCTCCTGCAGCACGTTGACCCCCTCTGAGGGGATGGACATGCGAACGCTCCTCCGAACCCCTAGGAGGGAGCAGCGAAGCCTAGGCAGCTTCTGGCCAAGAGTAGTGGCTCGTTTCAGAAGAATGAACATTAATACATAATATGATTATCTACTATCTATCTAAAATAAGGGCCACAATTAGATATATTTTTTTTACCAGAATAAAGTCTTAATTTTACAGGAAAAAAACACAATTCAGTAAAACCTATAACCGGTAGCCTATAAATAATTGCAATAGCAGTCTTATGTCACCCACTGTTTGCCACAGGTGTTGGGTCGTGCCACACACAGATTAACAGCAATTTATGATAACGTGGTGCCTACTTCCCAAAAGATTAAGCCATTCTTTATTTGTAAAAGAAGTAGCCTATAACTTCAAAAGATGATCAACTTTCTGTAAAGCATGGGAAAAAACAATATTTATTCTCTTAAATATCACACAGCCTAAAAATACAACTTCATTCTCATATTATTACTACTTTTGAGCTATGACCATTTATTTCGCGTACAATTACGACTTTGTTCTCGTAATTTATTATTACGATTTTTTTGTTAAACGTGGCCCTGATAGTCGTAATTATCACCCTTGGTGTGTTTGAGACTTACTATAGTCTTGGCCAAAATGACAATTTCATATGTTATGCCAAATATAAAAGCACCAAACACTAATGTTCAGTTTTAGTAATTTAGCATGACTTCTTTGGGATCCTAGATGATCAATTATCTGTCGTTGGATTCACATGCTGTCTGATTAAACAACTCAACCACAGTTTTTCAGTCTGAAATGTTACATTTATCACCGTCCCCTGCCTCTTGTCAGACCATGCTGTATTTGTTATTCCACCCAACATGAAGGTACAGTATAGAAGAAGTTACATAGACCTTAATAACACCCACTCTACATCACCCCGGTCATATTGTTGTCACTCATTGTGTCCTCTCTCCAGCCGGCAGCTCCGTTCGGTGGGCCGCAAAATGCTGAAGAGCTCCAGTGTGAGTGGAGAGATCTACACACAGGAGCGCACCGACGGCAGCCAATCAGACACGGCGCTGGGCACGGTGGGCGGCGGCAGCAAGAAGCGACGCAACAGCCTCAGCGCGCGGGTGGTGGCCATCGTCGGCAACCGTCGCAGCCGCAGCACGTCACAGATCAGCGGACCCGGTGAGTTGCATTGGCAATCCCAAAAATGTTCATTGTGTCATTGTATCTGACTGTACTGTATAATCCCATTGGTTATCAGTGCGATTTTGCTATGAAAACTCTGGTGAGGCTACATGATCCCATCCCAAGACAATACCATAGCTGCGACTACACCTATACCAGTGATGACTGAATTCCAGCCGAATAACGCCATATTGAGCAAGTAGGTGGTGCCTCTGCCCCCATGTCAAGTAGGTCTGGCCAATCAGAGCAGACTTGGCATTTTTCGGTAGGCAGTGCTTAAAGGCCAGGACACACCAGTCCGACATGTTCCGACTACGCAAAAAATGGAGTCGGCCGTTTCAGGAAGCTCCAGGCTTCCCGTCGCAGGCCAGAGAACACACCAAACTGACTGCTGACTTTCCGTACGCTCTGTTGCTTGCGCGGGACGTAATGTCTCCATAACAGCAGGCGGCGCTAATCTGTATTGTGGCCCGAAAAAATACGAAAGCCGGAAATGATGGGACAGCTCTCTAGAGCATAAACGTAGATAGAAATACGTATTTATATTTATGGACCATAAGAGCACAATTTTTGAGTGTCGAGCATGGTGTCGAGCAGTCAACAAGGGTTGATGCATGTGAGTACTCTCAAAACGAAACAAACAAATACATTAAAACGATGGCTAGCTGTTGTTAGCTGTTTGTGCTACACGCCTCACTTCCGGGCTTCACTGATTCGCTAGCCTTCCACCAATCAAATTGCTCCAAATGAAAGACGGCGTCACGCCGCGATCTGAACATGGCCGACGTCACGGCACACACCAAACAGATTCGTGTCCCAACCCCCTACCGACACTACGACGGCGATTATCTGGCCGGTGTGTCCTGGCCTTAAAAAGACAGGCGCTAAAATGGACCGTTTAAGACAGAGGCTCAAAAGAGGAGATTCAGCAATGGCATTATGAGAAATGGAGGGGAAAAGGGTTTTTTGGACACTACACCATGAAAACAAAGAAAACGGTTTCTAGTAGAAACCTAAATTACAATTTTGAACCTTTAAATAACATTAATATTTGACCTTTAGAGGTCTCTCAACATCAAATACCCTACTCACGACTGAAACAAACTCCAACACGAGGCCAATAATAAAGATGAACGAAATGCATGCATTGAACGGTTCACCAAGAGAGCATTACTGAATGGACTTTAATTGACAATGTACGGTGTTGCCTTTACTCAGTTCACTATAGAGGGAGCTCCACTTGCTTTTCAACATGGCCTCTCTTTAGTTTTGGGCCATAGTTTAACTGCAGATTCATAAATCCAGGGAAAAGTGTTCAACTGATGAGTTTTACTGAAAATAAACGTCACTTTTAGTGAACCCCTCCTCCACTTGACTCGTCACGTGTGGAACTCATCTCAAGTACACAACAGAACCGGAAGTGATGACACTAAATTATGAGACTGTGTTTCTTAGAGTTTCAAAACATCGTGCCCAGCGACTCACAGCTCTGTGGTAAAAGTGATGAAAGCTAAATATTGTAGTGGATATAAAAAGCTATTAGAGAACACTGGGCCTGGTTTCTCCCCCTGTCTCTCTGATGTAGTATAAAGAGGAGAGAGAGAGAGAGAGAGAGAGAGAGAGAGAGAGAGAGAGAGAGAGAGAGAGAGGAGGAGAGAGAGAGAGAGAGAGAGGATTGTACAAAGATTAAAACTCTTTTCTTCTGCATGATGGATGAGAGCAAAAACAGGTAAGGGAAACTTATAGGCCTACTTGAGTTTTTCAACTTTACAAATATAAAGTGATAACAAGATAATAATCACTTAACGTTTCATAGTTGGTTATATATTGTTTAAGTGCTGTCTTGAAGGCTTTTTTCATGTTAGGCATAATTGAGGATGGGAGGCTGACAAATGCAGCTTAATTTTTCTCTTTGCACCAAACGGGCCAGTAGTATGAGTCAGAAGGTGGACGCGCCCCGGGCCAAGATGCCCAAAAGTGTTTTTTTTTTGGTTTGTTTATTTTCTGCCCAATAATTTCCTGTTTGCTACTGATGACCAGATTGGGCAGGACATGGGCGTGACTTTGGCCGTGCTTCACAAAGATAGATCACAGAGCCCTCAACTGGATCTGTGGGTTTATCTTGAGATTTTTCCACTCTCCGCTAAGTGAATTGTTTTATATGCTAGAACATTTTTTTTTCTCCATAGCCTCAACATGGGTTAAAGGGAATCTCTTAATCCTAATACTGTGTGATTTTTTATGATCTATTTTGAAAATCGTGCTGGAACGGTTTGAGGGGGCACTCAACCAATGTGCCCATTAAGGGTTTAAAAAAAAAAGACATCCAGCTAGCAATACAATTTTGTCTACTTCAAAATGTCTGTGGTTTTGGAGTCAGTTTGCAGGTATTGCTCATCAATCTATTGAATTGAATCAAAGTAATAAATGTTTTATTTTTTTTAAAAAGCATCATTTTTGACTAAAACATTGTTATTTTTCCTATGTCTTCTCTGGCACCCAGAGGGGAAGAGTAAGAAAGAGAAGGGTGCACCCATCCAAAGGAGCACAGAGACCGGCATGGCAGTGGAGCTGACCCGGAACATGAGCCGCCAGCCCAGCAGAGAGTCCAACAATGGCAGCATGAACAGCTGCACCTCGGAGGGGAAGTCAGTAAACCACACACTTCCTCTTCTTCTGAGCACTATCTATCCACCATCTACACACTGACTTTCCTCACATAAGAAGTAGTTTACACTCTTAAAGGAGAATGACTTGAAGGATTTTTTGTTTCAAAGGTTTTTTTATTCATCAAAAGATTTGCGAATGAATGATTTTTTTAAGAAAATAGCCGTTAAAGATGGGTACATAGGGGAAATTTACAGACAAAAAACAGACAAGTTTGAGTTAAATAAACACCTCGATGTACATTTTGGACCTTTGATTTATTACTTTATTGAAGCAATATAACCAAACGTCTCAAAATTGACCATTGCCTGCCGTGTCTCACCTTAATGAAATTACGCAGACAGTCATTTTGTATTCCAACATGTTCAGAGGGGATTATATCATGCATGTATGTGTCAGGTGACTGCCAGTAAAAACATTGTATAATGAACACACTGTAATAAGTGAGGCAATAACACACTTTATATGAGTGAAATTCAGGCCTGGTGTTTTCTCTGATGGATTATCTCATGTGGTGCAATTTTCGAGATTTGTTTCTCACTGCCAATAATAGCAGGCAGCTAATTGGCTCTCCCTGAGGCAGCATCAGGAGCTTTAATATCTCAAAAAATGTGTTTTGCGACACCACCAAGAGGGAACCACTGATATTATCCTGATATGAATCGCCCCTGTCTCTATGTTGATTTATGGTGATATTGGTCATGTATTTTTTGTTGGAGTAAATTGATGCCTGTGTCTTTCCTGTGTTAGTTTGATCTTCTCTGGAGTGAACCTGGGTGCCAGCAGTCAGTTCAGTGACTTCCTGGATGGCCTGGGACCGGCTCAGCTAGTGGGAAGGCAAACACTGGCTACTCCTGCCATCGGTAAGACACTGCTGAAGCTAAGAGCTCACTTTAAGGCCTACCCTGTTTATTGTTACATTCATATTTTTCTTTTTTTAAGATTAATTAACATCATTATTATTATTTTTTTTTTGCACTATTAGTTAAGAAATTATTAATATGAGAGTATTTGTTTCTAATAATTGTCTGAACATTAGACTGTCATAGTTGTATTAAAACAAACCCTATCTTGACTTCTCTGTGTTGCCCAGGTGATATCCAGATTGGGATGATGGAGAAGAAGAGTCAGCTGGAGGTGGAGGTCATCCGAGCCCGGGGACTGGTACAAAAGCCAGGTTCCAAATCTCTCCCTGGTGAGAACTTGACCCACCTTAGGATAACCCAAGAGCAACTGCTTAGCAATCGTCTCACTATTGTATGATACACACTCTACTCCTCTCCAGTCAGGACAGATATACCCTTCTGAAGCCTTCCAATAAAGACATAATCAACTGGGATAATAATAATACATAATAATATAAGTTTGTATTATACATGCGTTTCTCGCTAATGGCTTTTTCATTTGTTTTTTTTTCTCTCTGCCCTCCTCAGCTCCATACGTCAAGGTCTATCTGCTGAACAACGGAGCGTACGTAGCCAAAAAGAAAACCAAGATTGCACGGAAAACACTTGACCCATTGTACCAGCAAGCACTGCTATTTGAGGAAAGCCCACAGGGTAAAGTCTTACAGGTGAGTTCCAAGATATTATTATTTCTCTTCATTACTATGTCAAATGTTATTTTTTTTCCACATTCAAAGCTGATGTCAGGGTTCGCACTGTCATGAAATTCCAGTGAAACTGAATGAACTGATGTTTTAGAAGAGTTTGGAATTTACGGCTTTTAAATGAGAAATATAACACATGGCTTAAAGCAGCTATACGAGTAACTTTTAAATATCTTTAAAACAGCCTAATTTTTCCTTTGATTTTATAATCATAAATTACCTTAACAGCAAACGAGACCATCAGTGCAAAGAAAGCCGTGATTTATAGTTTTTATTACTGATTGGTCTGGTCGCACACAGCCATCTGGATGAGTCCCCGATTTTCGGACTTGGGGCGCAGCAGTGGACCTCTAAGTGGGACACCAATTATTTCATAATGACTGATAACGGGGCTGAACCATAAAGAAAAAAAAAAATTCAATGAAAAGCTAAGGGAAGAGTGATAGACGGGCGGGAGGAGGGTGTTGCTAAGCAACGTGTACACAATTTCAGGGAGTGAACTAGTCCTGCAGTGTTTACTCCTAAATGAATGAGCGTGGTACTAACACAAAGTTTGCTTTGCTTCATCATCATCAGATAAACAATTATTCATCTGAAATAGTCATTATTTACAACAACATAAACACATTACCTTATCGTGATCCATACTGCCGTCTCTCATTCATTCGCTTTCTGTGAGGACACGGAATCTTTCAGCTCCGTGAGAGTGGTTAGTGATACGGCATCAACTCATTGACAATCAGGTGTGTGTGCACTGACTTGTATGCAGTGTCATCCTCTACGAGCCAAAAGAGTCGTGCCCTCACACTTCAACACACAGACATGTCACTATACTGCGTCCTATTCATTTGACACTCGCATCGGCCGGCACAGCTCAGAAAACAGCTTTACGACAGCTGGCGTCGTAAAAATACTACCGCTTTTGTCCAAAGGGGCCGCCAACCGTCAAAGGTACTCGTAGCCACATTAAGAGATGCGCAGTAAATTTTCATTATTGAGCCATAGAATTTGCAAAAAAAGGCCCAGATAAGGCTATGGAAATTGGGTAAAAAGTCATGGAAAAGTTTTGAAAATTCATTGGTAAAAATGTGTGGGAACCCTGTGATGTGTAATTTGACAGAAAGTGATTTTCCTCTCCCCCCTTCAGGTGATTGTTTGGGGCGACTACGGCCGCATGGACCACAAAAGCTTCATGGGAGTTGCACAAATCCTATTGGAGGAACTGGACTTATCAAGCACAGTCATTGGCTGGTACAAGTTGTTCCCACCCTCCTCCCTGGTGGACCCCACACTAGCCTCCCTGACGCGGCGGGCCTCTCAGTCGTCACTGGACAGCTCCTCTGGACCGCCCGGGGTCCGATCCTAGTGGACCAACCCCGCTCTACGCCACTTTGACGAGTGACAAACTCGTGGAACTTACCGTACGGTAGAGGGAGAGAAACAAACAAAAATAAAGATGGCGGAAATGTCGAAAAACAACAATCAGAAACGGTCCACAATGACAAAGCTTTGTTGAGATCTGACAATCACTTCTGTCGCCGCTTCATTTTTTGTGTCTGTCGTAGGCAGAGCGCCCACATTTTCAAGTGTTTCATATCCATTCAAAGAAAAATCAAAAAAAAAAATGTCTCCGCCTGTGCTGAAGAAAAACAGGGCCGTCTACGGACAAGAAGAGGTCACTCGAAAAAAAGAGTGGCAGAGAATCAAAACGAAAGCAGGGTGGTTTTTAACTGAATCAACAATAAGCAATGAAATGTACGTTAAGCATGGGAATGTATGGACTCAAGACAGAGGGAATCTCCCTCCACACCCACAGGTGGCACAGTTCTGTCTGCAGTGGCCTCCTCCAAAACCCCTAACAGACTCCCAGCACTCCTGCCCCCCTCCCCTCCCCAGGCAAGGTGCTCCCTCATGGGGGTGTTCAGTCTGGAAGCACAGGGCCTTCTTCTGGTGCCTAGACGACGGAGCCGCATCACTGGTCCCTCTCTCTTTCTCTCGCTCTGTCCAAAATCCTCTTTTTCAATATGTTTACCATGGCTGCTCCGAAAGCCACACTGTTTTAGCGTGTTTTGCTTTTGTCGTTCATTTTCTTTCCCTTTGTTACTACTTGCACAAAAATGTTTCTACAGTGCGTAAAATGCTCATGATAATGTTGTCCGTCTGGTGTGTGCATGGAGAGAAAAAAATAACAAAACACAAGAGATAAAAAAGGATATAAAAACTATTAAATGTCTGCTAGTGTTATGCAGGGGGGAGGGGATGCTGGCGGCACAGTTTAGGTTTTTACACTTGACAGTGAGAGTAGCGTGCAGCGTTGTTTTCCTTGTTCCACCACTGGCAAAATGTCAAGGCCAGTCGTCTTTGTATAGATGTATATTAGGCCTCTCAGGAGGTTGACCAATAAATACAATTTATGTCACTTTGAAATATCACAAGGGTACAACATCACTGTAAAAAGTAAAAAAAAAAATCTTTGTTCACCTACAAAAGAGCAAGATGGGACAGCCTCATTTTTTCAAATTCTTTTAGGGAGTGTGTTCCCTCACTCCAGCACGTTTCAGGTTTCTATCCAACCCCTTAGTTTACATTCTTTGGAATTTAAACACAAGCACAAGAGCTTGATTTTTTTACGACGAAAAGTTTAACTTTTTGAAAAAAACTTAGGTTAAAAAAAAAGAAGAAAAAAAAGCAGCAATCCCGTCACTGGTTCTGTTCATTTCGTTGTCGAGATATAAAGAAACTACGACGGAGTATTAGGGCCATGACGAGAAAAATACATAAATAAATGCTGAGAAAAACAAATACGTATGTTTACGAGAACAATACAAGAATCTAGTCATAATTTTACAATAATTCTTTTGTAATATTACGAGAATAATGTAGTCGTGTTACAAAAAAAATTATGTTATATTGCGAGAATAAATATGAATCCTCGTAATATTAATACTTTACCATCGTAAAATTAAAACTGTATTCTTGTTAATTAATTTAAGTTTTTTTCCTCGACGTGGCACTGATCCTGTCATAGCAAGAAGACAAAAACACAACCCGAAACAAAGAATCGCTCACAGTTTCCCTTTGTGCGTCTGTGACTGTGAAAGTCACCAATCGGATTGATCTGTCGGGACAACCAACCAACCAACCAATGCTCATCCTCTATTCGGCCCGCAGACTCCTCCCAACCACGGAACAAGGGGGCGGGGCCAGCATGACTTTGGAACCTGTTCCAGGCTGCATGCACATTTCTTTTGTAAAACGAAACCGATACAGAATTTTAAAAAAAGATACTGGACTAGATACGTGTGTTAGTTCCACAAAATACTGTAGGGCCGCTTGTATGTTGCATGCAGTTGTACAGTTTGCTCGTACTTGAATATTAAAGAGATACAAAAACCAAGAAACCGAAGCCATTCCCATTTACGCAAAGAACTCAAACTTGCAGTCCAAAATTCCACGTCCCCCTCTCAGTCCGGTGCTGAATGTCTCTCCAACTTTAAAATCCCAAGAAGATTTCGTTGATGTCTTTTTTCCCTGAAGATGTACTGTACAGTGAGCAGACCCTCACAGCCCCTCTTAACTGTTCCACACCATAGTAATACCTCAGAGGGGCTGAGACGGTGTATGAATAAATATTTGTACAAATCAGATCCACTTATATATGGAGATATGAATTATGTTTCAACATAATGATTTCAGATACGCTAACACAACAACTGTTTATGTAAAGAGTAAATGCAGATGAACAGAGAATACATACACTGTAAATACTCAACCAAGCCATTTGCTGGGTTTTCATTGGGTATCGGCTACAGTGATATTTGCAAAGGGGGCCAAGTATGAAGGGATAATAAGGCGCGATTGATACGTCATTTAGGGACCATGCAGTGGGACACAACACAAGGTGAAGGACTTGGGTCACAGACTTGGCCGATCTCAAACTACAAGGGGGAAGCACTGCTCTCAAAGTCGTCTTTGTCCCAAAACATTTCTTTATGCTTCAAACCCCCCCAGTGTCTGAACCCCCCGGCCATGTTCAAGCCCCACTTCAAGAAGAGACAATCTTTTCTCTCTTCGTCGACCGGTCAAGCTGGTTTTTTTCTTTTCCATTTTAGTTTTTTTTTCTTGTCAGTATTAAACAGGAAATAAAAAAAATTGCTGATTGTTTACAACTTCTGTGTTCCACTGAAACAAAAAAGAAAAATTCGAGAAAAAAAAAAAGTAAAGCATTCACTGCAACATTACTTGTTTGTTATAACAGATGTGGCTCAAATGATGTGTATGTTTTATATTAAATGAAGATAAAAAAAAGTTCATTTTTATTATTTACAAATAAAAAGAATGTGTGGAAGAAAGACGCCTTGTCATTGCAATGTTCTCTCTGCACAGCGGAACCACGGCAACTGAGAAGGTGCAAAAGAGCCATTTGAATAATCACTTCAGATTCAAATTCAATTCAATTCAGCGATTATCAAAGAAAAATGATAATACTCTGAACCAAAATTCGCAATGAATAAAGCACAACATCCACTCAACTTTCCATAACCAATCATACTATTCAGAAGATTATCACGCACAAATGTGTTCAAATGTAAAATACCTGATTTACGATACATTTTGACATTAGAAACATGCAGAAAATGCATTTTTTAATACCTACACATAGTAATTTTGATTTATAAAATAAATAAAAAAAACTAACCAAAAATCAATGCTGCAAAAACTCAGGGGGTGGGTATTTGTTTACATTTGCAGAGCCTGCTGTAAGTTTACAAAACATATTTAGTCTTCATGTAATTCTTAGTATTGAATAATTCTATCATCATAAATCCAAACAAAAATTATTTTGAGACACCTGGAACCAAACGTAAGACTAGAATATGCTTGTAAACAAAATTGTGGGGCCCTGCTTCTGTAAATAACAACAGTGAAACAGTAACTTTTCAGGAAGCTTTCTAACTTCAAACAGTTTTCCAGGGATTAATTTTTACTCTGAGGAAAGATTGTTTATTTAGTTATGAGAATAAACCATAGAAAATGTTGAGTTCTCTGACACACCTGAAGTTACAAAGTGAATCTTTAAACCCATCAGCAACATTTATACACCCATTGTTCAGATCTGTGTATTTAACCAGGTAAAGTAGCACACACCTGACTGTTAAATACCCCAAAATGCCCAGAAACATGGAGGTGTGGTATGGGTACATACTTGTAAAAGAGTATTTTTTCCTCCATAGTTTATATCAATATGAAGGCCTTTTATCACCAGTGTTTTTCCTGCGATTAGAAGAACTAAGTCACATCCCCTTTGAGATGGCCCTTGCAGTTTGCATTACAGTATGTGTTACTTCTTTCTGATAGTGATCGTCCTTCTCTTCCTTCCCATTCACACTGATACTGTATATCCTGCTTCTTGTTGCCTTGGATAATTGTCATTTCCTCCTGCCACCAATTACTGTTCCCTTAATCATTTTCATCAATGGCAGTCAAGGCCCTGCCTCCATTCATGGTGATGCCATTACATCACTCTTATCCCTATCACAAACTACAGGCTCTTCTCTCTTTCTGCAAAAGAAGTTGTGGTAACACATTCTATGAAGGTTATGTCTATACTGCTCTATGAACACCATAACTTGAGCCAGTTATATAGACACAAAGGGAACCTCTCTTATTATACCAGATTCTGAAATGGATTAATGTGTGTGTGTGTGTGTGTGTGTGTGTGTGTGTGTGTGTGTGTGTGTGTGTCACCTATTCTAAACTCTCCCTGTCCCCTTACCCTAACCACCCAGCTGTGATGCCTGAATCTAATGCCAATTTCAGGAACATAGGGATTACCCCCTTACACACACACACACACAACACAAGCAACATAACACAAACCCACACACAACACACTCACAACTCTCAAACACAGTTATACACAACACACTAACTCACAACGCACCCCCACACATATCCACCCCCACCCCCACACCCTTACACACCCACCCCGACTTCCACACACACAAACACACACGCACACACAAAGAATAAAAAAAAGTCACGCCATAGAGGGCAAACCATAGTACACATGTGTTTGAATGGTATAGTTAGTTAAAACATAACATGTTTTTCGTCTGACTTCCATACATGTCTAGGTAGCGAAGGATTGACCATCCTGCCTGTGTAAAGAGGTAACATTAGTGATGGAAAGTCTTAGTTCAGAGTTTAATGTTTGTTTGTAATATTTACAGTTAAAACAGTAAGGTAACATTTTTGAGCAAACAGAGCTAATTGAGGTCCGTAGCTCAACTTACCTTGTCCTCAACAGGGTTGGTGACTTAAAGGGTGAAATGAGCCCAGAGCACCTGCTTAAGAGCTGTTGGATTAAACCATGAGAATAAGGAGGGAGAGTGTATATACAAACCTACATATACTTTATTCCGTGTGTTTTAGTGTAAATATTGGGTCGCTTGTGTGTAGATGTATAATATTCTTTGTGGTGGGGGTGTGTCAACCTGATAAGGGTTAGTGATAGTCCACATAATTACCGGCAACAGGGTGGGTATGAAAGGCAGCTTGCCTAGGCTTCTGTGATTCAGTTTTGGTGTCATGCAAAGAGACTATACAATACCACAATTGGTGTTTAAATTTGACCTCTGTCATCATACCTCACTTTATCCAAACTTAAAGACACCGCCCAGCCATCTGATCTGACTGGTATTAAAGTTATACACTATCAGGAGAAAAATATTAGCTCCTCTATAATGTAGTAAGTGACCCAAAATGTTACACGTATGGGCACAAACTTATTAAGTTTTGGGCTCAGCATTTTGTTACATTTGAAACCAGTTTGGGTTTTATTGTATTTTTTTAAAATTATATTTCGTGTTGTTGCTGAATTTTTTGTTGTTGTTAAATGTCACTGAAGAGGAAGTCGAAACCAAAAATGGACCCTAACGTGTGACCTCACATATGATACAGTGCAGCGGAGGGCTTGGGAGATTTATGTTCCACATCCTCTCTTTGAGTCAGCCCCACACACAGAGAGAGAGAGAGAGAGAGAGAGAGAGAGAGAGAGGAGAGAGAGAGAGAGAGAGAGAGAGAGAGGCCCCCCCGAAACAACATCTGCAGGCAATCTCTCCCACCAGCCTCTCCACTGTGCCAGGCCCCCCCCCCCCCCCCACCTCCTCGTGACTGCATCAGGGTTTACAACCTCCGTGTTCTAAAGCGTGTGTATGGGCCATTGTGGAAAGGGAGAACCGCAGATCACACAAGTCAAGAGGTCCACATGAAATTTCCATGCAGCCCCCAGGAAATGAATGAATCTATAATCAGGTTAAAGGGCCACACATCGGTGGAATCACCGACCATGACCATGGAAGAGGAATACAAACATTATGAAGTTCATTTTTTTAAATGTTTTTCATTAAGATGATGACCCTTCAGAAAAAAAAACTGGGTTAAATAAAAAAGTAAACAAATAAAAGCTTTGGGAAAATAATGACATTTAGCTGAATCCATGTGAGCCTGTGTTTGTTTTCTATCATGTTAATCCATTACTTGTTGCATGACAGGATGAGTGTGCTTGTTGCAGGAAGCCACCTCGTCATGTGACCAGATGATATGATAACTTACCACTCCTTGTGGTTGAAGCAGTAAGTCTTGTACACACATACTATTACAGTATACATTTCAGCAGTCTCTTTTTCTTTCTTTCTTTTTTTAACTAGGAATATAACATTAAGTAAAGGCCTATCGGAAGTTAAACACATTAGAGTCAGGGCTTATGGACCTTTATCTATTGAGAGATTTGAATGAAAATCCGAATAATCCAATGAAACACAATTTCCGGCCCTTTTGTTTCATACTGAAGTAGCTTTAGTGTGCAGTAGGTAAAAGCTGTCAGTTGGTTAACCGTATGGTCTTCACCGGCACACACTGAGTTTGGTCAGTTGTCATGGAGATGGATCTGTTGCCAAGCGAGATCAGTATATTTAACTGTAGCTTCAAGACGTCATCAGACTCGACCCCATGACCACTAAAAAAAAATCATCAAACTGTTATTTTAAGGTCAAGAAAAACCTGACATATTTGGTATGTCTGAAATCTTTGGGATCTCCTCTGGTCCCGAATCAAGTGTTGTGTGTTCAGACTGTGTTATATCTGTCAACCTAAATGTTTTCTTTTCCTGATAAATTAATTCAGAAAAGGCACAATTCGGTGCACAAAAACTCACCAAAAGCTAGAAATTAAGTGTTTGACACTAAAAATTTCCTCAGAGCTCCCACCTAATGTAGTACTTTAAGTAATTCACAGCATTATAGTCCATCTGACTTATCTGTGCTTAGTCAAGTCCATATATGTAAGTGTAACAATAATCAGTTTCACACCCTGGTTCACCAGCATTACCAACAACCTCCATCAAACCATATAATAGGTAAACTAGTATCATCTATTTAAAGGTGTTCTGAGGAACTTTCAGTTTTTGTTAATTCTTGCACTCCCTTTGGACAAAAGCGGTAGTGATTTCACTACCCCATCTTTTGTTCATGGGTGAGCGTATATGACAAAGGCATTGCTGTTATGTAATTCATGATCATCAGAGGAAAAGTGAGACAGTTTCAGAAATATGTAAAAGTTCCTCGTAGCACCTTTAAAGGAACAAAAACTAGAACTGAGAGCAAAAGAAAGAATTTGCATTTAAAACCCACGAGGCTGGTGAGACTGTCTGGTGCCGCAGCCACCAGTAGATGGCGTGGTTTCGTCGGAAGACAGAAGGACTTGCTCAGTCGCTTGCTCCGAGACTGTCACAGCGCTGCAGCAGGTAAAGGCAACTTATTCTAAAACACACACTCTGACCCTCCTTCACTCATACGCGGATGAGAGTGTGTGACAGGATGTTGACTCCTGCTCACATACATACTCACGGTCCCCTCTCTTCCATTGTAGTGTGTTTCCTAAGTGTTTTCTAAACACATGTGAACAGTGTTTTGCAGTCTGACGAGGAAGCTGTATGAGAATATTGTATATAGGCCAGGCCTTGTGTAAATATGTCCACAGTAAGAGTGCTGTGCGTCCACCCGGAGGCATCCCTCACATTCTACCCACTTCTACTTACGGCGATATAGTGACACAAATGAAGCAGTATTTACAGTCCATTCAGTGTTTCCGGTTTACTCTGAACACACAGACCCACGTGGGTCACATGTCTCCAATAGTTTGCGCATCCTAAACGGCTTTTTGATAATATTACTGTAAACACCAGCATCATAAGACTTCAGAGGCACGAGAGGTTCAAATGAAACTCGTGAGAGAAACGTTTGTCTCCAGTGTGCCACGTGGTGTCATAGACAGCAGGGCAGCAGATGACTGAAAGAATGACACTGCTATAGGCTTTTCTCATGCGAGGAGAGCATATATATAACCTTGGGGGACTTATGATGAAACCATAAGCTATTTAATGGAGCGCATATTACACAATTAAAAGAAAAAAGTAAAAGAAAGAGCTTCTCTGAATTAAAAGTCACTTTGGTTTCGGCATAATATTTTCTGCAGATGTTCAGCGAGACGTCCTCTGTCTGTGTGGTTTCTTTTCCAGCCGACCGAGTGGAAAATTCATCAGAATCCATGTTACCTGATAGGCCTTTTGAAAAAGACGCGGTGTAATTTGGAACTTTTTCGGGGAAATTCAATTACACGAGGACCGAGAGTTGCTCTTTTTTACATTACTGCTGCCATATAAACAAATCCCACAGTCCAAATCAGTTTTTCTCCTATGTGATGCTGCGGCTTAGATAACGGTAACTGTGTGTAACACTGTGGACACGAGGTTCAAGAGAAAGTCAATCGCGCGCATGAACCAGCAGCAGCACATATGCGCATCAGACGTGGACGCGCAGGCAGCGTTCTACTGAAGCAACAGGCGCAGTTGGAACAGAGCCTGACTGTGCTGAAAATAAATGCCTAAAATACTGTTTATTTTCAGCTCCACTGGACACACACTGTCTTTTATAAGAAGTCATTTTTAACAGATTGCCTTGGACAGGACACGTGTGGTGGATACCTTTACGCGCGGCGGCATGTTGCGTAAAGCGCTCGCCAATGGCTCGTTTTTCTAAAGGAAAGAGGGCGGTCGTCATAGAAGTGTGACGGTAAACAGTGTGCCTTTTGCTCTGGCAACGCTTTCACTCTCAACTCGGCGCCAGAGACCGCATGCGTCTCGCACGTTTAGCCCTAATTCATTGTTCGAAGCAGAAGGGCACAACAGCTCTAAGGCACACAGGACACACGCATGCTTGAAAAGACCTCCGTGCACTTGATGCCCGTTTGGGTGATGCTGCCATGCCCCGGAACCACAGCGGAGACGAAGGCGGCGGCACGGGCACCGGGCTCTGGATGAGGACGTCGCCGGTTAACCGTAACGAAGGCTACGGCCCGAAAGATGTGGAGTCAGGGCGGAAGATGATGATGAACAGCAGCGCGGGAGACGGGTTGCTGTCGGCAGGTGCTGGCGGCACCGAGAGCCTGCGGGGGAAGCAGGGAGCCCGGCTCAGCCTGCTCGGGAAGCCGCTCATATACAGCGCGCAGAGCGCCCGTAGGAACGTGCGCTACCGCCGGCTCCAGAACTACCTGTACAACGTGCTGGAGAGACCGAGGACCTGGGCTTTCATTTACCATGCGTTCGTGTAAGTTCATTTCCATCATTTTGCATGCGGGTTGTTGGTCTGTTGGTGAAGTGGTGAAGAAGTTGCTCAACACCTGTTGATGCTGTTCCACCTTCACTGCAAGAGCACGCTTCACACACACACACCACCACACACACACACACACACACACACACACACACACACACACACACACACACACACACACACACACACACACACACACACACACAACACACACACACACACACACACACACACACACACACACACACACACACACACACCTGCCCCTTGCGTCATACATATATTCACAATTACTTTGTCACTTTTGTATTTGATGGCTGAAATGCGACAAAACCGTGGGTGTCATGTATGCACATAGCTCATCTTTATAAATACAACGCATTATGAGCAACTCTTTACTGGAGCCAGTTTCACAGCCTGCGTAGAAAAATCCCTTCCCTGCTGTTTGGATTAACCCATTGAAGTCAATGTGCAGGTATGGAGAGGCCTAACTCTCTCCATACACTATTTAGGCGAGACACTGTTGGTGAATTGGATAAATCCTTCCGTATTTGTGTTCAGAATAGTGCTAAAAATGATTATGAAAAATGAAGTTGATGTAAGTGCTTTAGAAGTTGAGGGGTTTCTGTTCAAGCAAACAGACAAGGTTCAGTCAAATAACCAACCAAACAGAAACACCCTCAGTGGTGCATTGACTTGCATTTTGAATGTTAAATACAGAACTGGGGTGTGTGTTTTTTACCGGTGTAGGTCAGGACTCAGGCACATTTTTAGCCTTTTCCTGTCTGCTATCTGTCACTCTCTGCCTCCCAACCAGCTGCATTTGATTTCCCGCGTTGTGTGACTGTTGTTGTGGCATCACCACTGTTTCTGATAGGAAGGAAGTTGAGACACATGCTGGCTGACTGTGTGTGTGTGTGTGTGTTGTGTGGTGTGTGTGTGTGTGTGTGTGTGTGTGTGTGTGTGTGTGTGTGTGTGTGTGTGTGTGTGTGTGTGTGTGTGTGTGTGTGTGTGTGTGTGTGTGTGTGTGTGTGTGCTAGAAAAGAGTGGTCGGAAACAGAGGGCGGCTGGCAGTGCTCTGTTTGAGCTATTGCACTCAATCCAAGCAGCGCATGAAACGGACCTCTTTAATTTTGAAAGCATCCTCAAAGCGGCTTGCATATCAAATTGTGCACAGGACAATAGTGAACATACATTATACAGGAGCTCATTCAGAGGGTTTATGTGGCAGTTGAGTGCTGTGTCCAGTGTTGTTTAATGAAGACCCTTTTTGTTGTAGATTTTGCCTTGTTGTGTTTTTGTATTTTAAACTGCATTGATTAACTGTCTAAAAAAATAACTTTTTCTTTAGAGACTATAGGCCCAGTCTATACCACCAGGAAGTGGAATGGATTGTGAAATAAGAGCCGATAGAGGTTTCTATTCCCCTGTCAGTTTGCTCCCTCTGGCTTTATCTCCATAGGTTTTTAATTAAATTAAATAAAGAAAAAGCTGTTCAAACAAGCGTAAAGCAAGCTTGTGAGCTTTGCCGCTCACTCAGGGGACAAGAAGCCTTTTCAGTTCATTACAAAAAAAAAAAAATTGTAACATTGACTGTCTTGCAAGTGTCTTTGAACTCTGCCTTCTTACATTAATGGCAGTTTAAACTTGTGTTGATTCCAATTGATTTCACTGCAGGATTTTGACTGTTGTTATAGGCTGGACCATGTGGAATGTGTGAGCCTTAACTTTAGCAAGGCCAGTTTGTACAGTTCAAGGACTTTCTAAAAAAAATGAATTTTTTAGCTTTGCTTTAAATGGATTATACGAGGTAGTCGGTCCAGTCATTCAGGATCCATTGTTATTTACAGCCAGAATATCCCTCTGGTTAACAGCCCTTTATGTTAGAATAGTTTGCATCATTCACACATTAGAGCTGTAATAGCCTAGAATTGTAAACCCCTTGTACATGAGGATATCTTTTAATGTTAATGTACAATGTCCAATTACATATTCAATGTGCTATTGCTTCAGATCACTTAGAGCATATTTCTATCTATCTACTGCAGCAGCGTCATATTTCCTCCAATGCAGCCAGGATTACATTTATTGTGTTTCCGAATAAATTCAGGCCCTGTTCTGTTCTCTGTGAGGTCAAAGAGTAATGATCTAATGATGTAAGTGGCCACCATAGGGGTTCAGGAAGACTTTCCTCATTGTCTTTTATGGGTACACGTAAGTCAAGCTATGTCCATTGGGATTTCGTTCTGTCCACTTTGGTCTACACTTTTGCATAAAGGTTGATTCAAAAATTGCTAATTTACTTATCTTACGAAAGTGTTGACCCACGCACTGAGGATCCTCAGACTCATGCCAATTTTTCTTTGCACGTGTGCTCACGATCGGAGGGCTGGTATGGTTGTTGAATTATTTTCTTTCATCCCCACTGGAGATACAAAGGGACTGAACTAACTCCCACTCAGCCCTGCGCTGATAGATGCTGCTACAATGGTTTGTGGCCTTGAAAGTTGAACTGCTCTGCTGATAATGCCAATTGTTACAGTGGAGGGCATTGCTGTCACAAAATAATAGATACATGTCCAGCTGATGATGATACAGCTGGCTGTGGTTCACAGCTACTGCGATTGAATACCTCAAAAGCACATTTATTAATGTTTCTGTTAACCAGATCCCTTTCAAATAGAGCGCTCAATATCTGCAGTCTAGCAGTTAGTTTGCACAAATAAAATTAGATAAAAAACTAAAATACTGAAGTTCAGAACAGCCAGGAACCCTATACCCGACGTGGCCTGCCTTGTCCATTTTAGGACCTATGTTAAGATTTGTCGCGTCAGCTCCTTAATCACGTTTTTATTTGTTGATGGCCTTGTTTGCTGTTACATGTAATTTATGATCATCAGAGGAAATATTTGATAGTTTCATAAACATTTCAAAGTTCCCCGTAGGAGGTTTAAACGCTCTGTGGTCATTACAATGTATTATGCAAAAGCCTGATTATTATAATGACGAGTGGTGGGCTGACAATCAGTGAGATATACTCAATGCCGTGCAACCAAGAATAAAAGCTGTATACTGAAAAAGGAAAAAAAAAACGTTATATTCTTTCAAATGTTACGTAAGAATTAATATATTGTCACACAACCAAGGTTCTTAGCTAATCAACCTGTCTGCTGCTTTCCTTATTGTTCCTGTGCTTTTGCGTTCCTCGGGTACAATAGAGCTAAGATGTGTTTGCGTTACCAATCGGCCACTGGCAAAACCCTCCTACACCTTTTATATCCTGGGTGCAAGAGAACAATGTCTATAATGAAATCACCGTAAGGAGCTGCAAGTGTGAAGAAGAAAACTGAATACATTTAAATTATTATTTTTTTGTTGAAGTTCAGTCCGCAGAATACAAGGAAGAATCATAAAACAAACGTACTAGCTCAAAGCTATCTCAACAGCTGGGGCCACATGGGGGCAGCGGAAACAAGTTGTCTAAACAACATTTGCATATTATCAGCTTTTAAGTTGAAAGAGTATGGGTCTCGATTAAACTGTTGAGTATATACACATCCAGCAGTGACGTAGCAACATGATTATTCTTTCTGTCCCTCTGGTGCAGTATTCCCTGTCTAGTTTTCTGTTTTTGGTCTCCACCAACTCCTGATACAAATATCTATCCCTCTCCTTAGATGATAAATGCTCCACTATGTTCAACAGCTAGTCACAAACTGTGTCTGTCTGCTGGTTAAAAGACACCACCAAAGAGACCCTCAAATGTCTGTTTAAAATTGTCTCTCTGTGCATATGGGTATACAGTAGTACATTCCAATCAGACACAAAGCTGATAATTTAGGGCTCAACTGCGTGTACGCAACTTTAGATTCAGCGCATGTCCATAGTGTTCCAACATGACTTTAGAGAACATCATATTATATTATATATGGAGTGTTATTCAAAAAATTATACACATGAATAGTCCATGGGCCAAGACCCCAAATTTCACTTATCGGTACCATGTGCGTGGGCAAATATCAACTAGTTCAAATTTTGACTCTAACCCTAACCCTTTGACTACAATAGCCTATACATTAAGAGGTGATAACCACTAAAAAGCTACCAATATAAAAGGTCTATCACATCCTCTTCTAGGTATGTACAGGATTTAAAAAATCACAACTAGAATTTTTCCCACTCAGATGATACCGATATCTGGTCCAGCCCATGAACTATTTTGGATGAGTCATTGTTTAGGAGCCGCACTATAAAACAGACAGTGACGTACATGATATTAAATTGACGTCCTTGATATTAATTGGACCAAGCTGCTCATTTTGTAAGATTAGTTGTTAGATTTTCAAAATAAATGTATGAAGGGACGTTCATAGCAACATCAGACTGGGTACTGGTTCTAACACATCTTTTAGAGTATAAAATTAGGCACACTTATTTCAGTCAAAACTCAATATTAATTAAATGTATCATAAAAACGACAGGTGCAGTTACTTTTACTGTTTTTTTTTCCATAGGTCATAAGCCTGATTTGCATAACCTTTCCCGGGACTTCAGGGCCTGGTGGAAACGCAGACAACAAAGGGTTCCACATGAACCTTTTAGTTCCTTGAAGAGGAGGACCTGGAAGTAAAATAGCCTTAAAGGTGCTGTAAGCGGAATGGTTCTTTTAGCTAACTTCCTGTCAGTTACTGCAGTTAGCAGTCCCCTCGCTCGTCCCTACGTCACCACGTTAATGCACTGCGGTCTTCAAGCAGCGAGTTAGCATCATCTCCGATCCATAAGTGTGATAAAACATCATAAAAACCATGAAAACAGACATTGGGAAGGATTCTTACCTGCTCCGCCATTGTAGGCTCATGAACATTCACCCATCTGTTGTTCTGGCGTGCACCGGCAGTGAGACCATGAGTGAGACGGGTGTCGGTTTGTAGCGTTCTCTCTTGTGATTGGATAAAAATTTTGGGATCCTCCAATAAGTTTATTCGCCGATTACATGCAGAGCAGCTGACTGAGAGATCGGCTTTATGAACGCGCACATTATGTAAGTGATCACTGTATGAATAAAGAGCGATTTAACACTTATATTAAACATAAATTAACCGCTTACTTCACCTTTAAGTGACATACAGTCTGTGCAACATATCTTAGTCACATGTACCTCCTTAACTCCTCTGCTGTTGGCATTTTTTCTCCTGTATGCAGTATGGTTACTTCATACGGTACATGTATATTTTTATCCATTCCCTGCTGTTTGACGGCAGAAGCACTGAGCCACTCTTTGTGCCAATTTGAGGCCCACAGCCAGCCCTCCTTCCTGCTCGCAGACACACATACACAGTGCTGCCATTCATCTCACCTCTGGATTAACAAGCTCTTATCCTTGCAAGTATGTTCAGGAAAGAGTGTGGGGGAGAAGGGTACAGTTTGCCTCCACCTCGGCTTTCTCAACTAGCGCGCTCCACTGCGAGGAGGCGGCCCGCATTGAGTGGTGACATGAACTCATTGCTCTCACTTATTAAATGTCTATCAGTGGGTTTATTGTGAGGAATACTTGGATTTATGGGCCACAGTTAAAGGATGCTGGCTCATCCTGAAAGCCGTGTTTGACAGGGCGTTATTGGCTATTTCAAGCCAAGAGACACAATAAAATGTTTAGTAGACATCTGAACGACTAATCAAGACCCTGATTTACGAATTCCATCTGCTTTGTGTGCTTTATTTTGAGCTGTCGTTTCATTAAACCGGCCATTGACATTCTGTCACATAGAAATATGTGTTTTCTTTTGTAAACCCGGTCTTTATTATCTCTTAGATGCGTATGCTCCCTGTACTGTTGTGATTTCAACTCAAGAAGCCCTCTCAGCAGATGCTGGCATTCATATAAATGCGGGGTGGGGGGTGGGGGGGGGGGGACGCACCAGTTTGTAAACACTACCATACTGAGAAATATAGAGAGTGTTTTGTGGAGCTGATCGGCTTGATCAACTTTGTGTCAACTCTTTTTGGAGATGGCTTAAATGTAACAGACATTCATTCACATGCAAATATTACGTACTTTAAGGCCAAGTATTTTCACATGGTCACATACTCAGGGTGCACTGTCACCTTCTTACTCAGGCAAGACCATAATACCTGTTTGCATCAGTCTGAAAGTAAAATAATTAGTTTCATCGCAGTGACATCAAACAGAGGCGTTGTGTCCAGACGCATGGTTACTTAACACTGTGTCAGTGCGAGAGGGGAGTAGGAACGGAAGTGGTGTCAAGATGGTATCACACACACTCCCCTTCACCATAGAGTTTCTAGCATGTTTTCATCATTTTTTTCTGTGACAGGCTATTTCGAAAGGAAGTGACAGTTGATTCCGAATCTTCTGTGTTTAATTTAAATGGTGTCCATGGTAACTTATGCATTTAATTGTGTTTTTATGTGATACTTTATAATGTCTTTTGTCATTTTGTCTTTATGGTTTCAGCAGGGTAGGTCGGCGGATTTTAGCGCTGTATAAGTATATTTGACTTTACTCAAAGCGCACTTTAACTTTTTAAAGATTGAGATCTTGCTTTGAAATAGTTCAAGGTATCTTTATCTTTATTATCCCAGAGGGTCAATTTGTCGTACAGCCAGCAGTAAAAAAGAAACAGCAAACTTATAACAGATAAGACAACTATTAACACAACACAGATCACAGTTACAAGTGATACACAGTTATGGTCTGTACACAACGTTGACAGAGAACATGAAGGCAACCATGATGTGTGACGACATGATACATAACCTCAAGTATGAAGCGCATTCAAGTGTATCTTCACTGTGGCCTGAAATGAACTCAAGCCAAAAACTGCATTTGAATAATAATTAGAAAATAAAAGCAATAATTTACTCTGACCAAAACACACAATATCATCCTGTGAATCCATGCTTTCTGACTTATTCTACCTTTTCTCTAGCTCTCTGTCCCAAGTGTATTCTATTGAATGTGTCTTTGAAAAACTGCTAACAAATCTACAATTTTATTTTCTAAAGTAAATGCTGAGTGACTTCCTCAAACAGCTGGTTACTGTATTTGTTGAGTGTGTAGCTCCATCTGGATTAATACACATTTGGTGTGCCAGCGAGTATTAAAGGCAGCAGCACTGTGGATGTGGTATTGAGTCAAAATAATCTACAATGGCCCAAAAACATGTATTGTAATTTCCATTTATGTATTGATCGAGTCCAACCAATCACATGCATGTATTGTATCAATGAATGTATTTGTAAATTGAAATGCCTGAATCCAATCATAGACAATAACAGCTGATGAGGAGTGCCTGCAGGTATTACATTCAGAGGGAGTTCCCCTGCATATACTAGGCCAGTAGTAGCTCTGCTCCCAACCGCATTATCTGGGTGTGGTAAATTCAATTCAGTATGATTTCAGTTGGATTTACATGTTTACATGTATTTTAATCGTAATCTTGAGCGGGTGGCTTTCCCACCTGGCTGCCCTCTGACTCCCACTTTCTGGTGAGAAGGATGTGGGGCTGACTGGCAAAGCTAGTCCACACTAGAGTGAGTTTGTGAGTGAGTGTTGTGTGTGTTTGTGTGTGTGTGTGTGTGTGTGTGTGTGTGTGTGTGTGTGTGTGTGTGTGTGTGTGTGTGTGTGTGCGCGCGTGTGGCGTGCTGTGTGTGTGTGTGTGAGAAAGTGAGGCACCTTTTTTCTCATCTTCTCAAACCATTTTTCTGTACTGCCTCTCCGTCCCCTGAACTCCATCTTATTTAACATCAATGTCTCCAGTGATTTCATGTTATTTTGCGCAGCCCTGACATTTAGTTCTTCTGTCTCTAACGAGGAAAGCCTCATCTCACATACTGTAATTGTACACTACAGGCTTCACCTCATCAGAATGACCTAAACCATCAGATGTGAGTGCTGTTACAGTGTTGTACGTACATCTCTTCAGAGCCTTCATCGACTCTTCCCACTTATCCTCTCTTCAACTCACTCCCTTGTGGCCTGTGCAGACACTGATGCTGGTTTGCATTTCCATCATGTCAGTGCCTATAGTGTACCCTATACGCCCTGTGTTGAGTCTCCGGAGCGCGGCAGGAGCAAAGCAGCACGACCTCTCACATATCTGCCTCCATTTGTTCTTTCTGTTGTTGTTGTTGTAGTTGTTCGTGGTCTCTCCTCTTGTTAGTCACAAGTGTGCTGGCAGATGCTTGCCTTGAGGTGCAGCAGGCATCTGTCGCTTGAGTTGTTCAGAGAGGGTAGTAGTTCATCTGATATGGACACACGCAAACACACACACACACACACACACACACACACACACACACACACACACACACACACACACACACACACACACACACACACACACACACACACACACACACACACACACACACACACACACCCACTAGCCTAATAGTTTTGAGCAACAACAGCAAATCCTCAAAGCCTTCCAAAGTGAAAAGAAGGGACAATCCTGAAGGCATTCGTGTTGCCATAGCAATTGAAGCTGCCTCCTTGAGCTCAGCGCTGTATTTTTTTTGTCTTTTTGCGAAGGTTTTTTTTATGAACAAATAAAAAAATAAACCAGAGTGAGCACTTTGCGTGTGCGTTACTGTCATCCACTGATGGCATCGCCCCTATTCTGACCACACAGTTAGTCATGGCTGATACAAGTCATGCCCTAGCCACTACCGTGCTATATTTAGACACACAGCAACTAGTTAAGCGCTCATGGGTATGTGGGCCTGTTATGTCCCTGTGGGAATGACACAGCTAACCCTGAATCCCCCCTCCCTCCCACTGCCCTCTTCCAAGATCTCACTCTCCAGGAAGAAGGATTGGACACATGCAGGATTTGACTATTTCACTTGTATTGCCTGTACAGCTTATTTTGCGTATAATAAAAATCAATTAAAAGAAGGAGTTAGCGATTAAGGAGAATTTTGATTGTCAAATCACTTTTTGATACAATCAGTGAATATCCCCTCACCATATTTTATTTTCAGGGACAGTCAGGTGATATTCACTGATTTTGACAAAAATGGATGTTGACAACAAGCCTTCTCCAGAATCCCTCACTCCACCCATACATTGGCTTATTTTGTTAAAGCAATACTATGTAAGATTTCAAATTTTCGATTTTTTTTTTATATATTATTTTTCAGTGGCATTTTGTCCTCAATAACCATTCCACTTTAATGTACTGTGACTTCTTCTTCTCTCTACTGTCTGACCCATACATTATATCCCGAATCACGCAGGCGCTCAGGAAGTGACATGAAATCTGAAATGTATTACGAGCGACAAAATTAAAACAAGAACCCTCTTTGGATAACTATTTGGGTAATTATTTGGACATGGCAGAGCAAGTCAACACAGAGACACCAATTCCTGTGTTACATAGGTCAGCTTTAAATACTGTAAACCTTAAACTAATAATTCAGCTATACTGTAGGGTCAAAAGCACAGAATGAAAATGCCCCAGGAAAGGCACTCTTGGTTCAAAATAGCACCACTGGTTTGTCGTCATAGGTGTGACGTAGGCTCCCCACTGTACTAGTCATAATGTAAGGGGGTGGGCAGGGTTCTATGCAAGGACAAATGAATTACCACCATCTAAACAGCCAGGGTGAGTTTTTGGTCCTAGGGGTTGGGGGTTGATGGCAGTGCATCAGGGAGTTACAGCACAGGGCCAGGCTGCCGGCACTCTGCGTGGCACGAGCCTGATGCCACTGTAGTTTGGTTGGTGACAGTCCAGAGGCCCCTCTGACCTCCATGACTTACCCACAGGGTCAGCACTGTACATCTGGGTAGACTAGCCTAGCCCTGGGCCCCTGGTGGTACTGATAAGGTTAACCCAAAATGACCATCAGAATTGGCTTCTGTGACAGCCGTGTTACAAACGGAAATTTCCCTTTGTACGTTGTGTTCATTTTGGGTTGAACATACTATTGCAAGTATGTCCAAACCTCTTAGTTATGACATAAGAAATGATTACTCTGCCCCTCCTCTCTTCCTTCACTATACACTAAAGCTTTGTGCCCATTTCCTCCTCCCTTTCTTTTTGCTCTTCTCATTTAAAATGAGACACTGCAGGTGTCAACATTTTTAAATCCTTATGTAATAACCTTCAAAGTAGTTCTAAGAATGGGGCGCTTGTGGCGCAGTGGGTAAGAGCACGTTATGGAAGCAAAATAACAAAAACAGTACCTGCCTGCAGTGTCTTGACGTCCATGTGGCAGTGAGTCCACAACAGCCCTTCTGTCTGGGAACATAAAAAGCTCAGTGTGGGAGACTCTGTGAAGGGCAACCACACTCAATTCCAAAACGTCCGTCCAGCAGAAGACACTACAGTATGTGTTTGTGAGGACCATGTAATGATGAGTAAGCAGGTCAAAGTTGTTAACATTAAATATATTTTCATAATACATATGTTACTTATTTATTATAATTCTATGAGATCAGTATTTGTGATATTAACACTGGTGTTTCTGCCATTGCCTAGAGCTGCTCTTGGCATATGGGTTTCATGACTACAAATTATCTACGCCTTTTTAATTACTGTATGATGCTGTTCTACTGTATCTAACACAAAATGCCCTTTGGGAACCATAACAAAAACACATTTCTGAGTCTATGAGAGGGAGCCATATTTTCAGGTCAACCATTATATTTACCAATAATTATGTCCCTTCCTCAAGGTAATGAACCATTACGAGTCCTATTGGGCCCAAACAGTCACGGCCCGGCCAATAGAATCTCTCATTTGTCCTCACAAAATGTGTTGTGCAAAATGGTCTGCTGGGCTGCTGATTTTAAAATGCTGAGGTATGGATCATTGCCAGAGAGGTTTTAACCGTTACATTGCTCCGTTAGCACTTTCTTGTAGATGACTTGTCAGAACTCATTAGTGGTATGGTTGCTCCCGAGGTCACCACAGGCAAATTCCCCCATCATATAGATACAGTGTGTGTGTGTGTGTGTGTGTGTGTGTGTGTGTGTGTGTGTGTGTGTGTGTGTGTGTGTGTGTGTGTGTGTGTGTGTGTGTGTGTGTGTGTGGTGTGTGTGTGTGTGGGAGACTGTGTTGGAAGACAGGGGGGTTGGCGGCTCAAGGAGGACGAGATCGCACACATGTCATTGACATCAAGGGGTCTTTATGTTGCCCCACTTTTTTCCCCAGGCTTCTAGCGGTGTGTGTGTGTGTGTGTTGTGTGTGTGTGTGTTGTGGGATTGTTTGTGCAACATTCTTCTTTCAGCAGTGTTGTCAGCTCCAACAGCTGCCTTTCATAACGTTTTACATGTACTGTATAGTATATTTGAATTCTACACATAATTTAAGCATCTTTTGTCTAAGCTCACCATGGATATTAGATCAACAGTTAGTTATTGCAGGCAGCTGAAGAGGAGTATGAGCTTCGAGTGCAATATGCGATAAAGATATTATAAAGTCCAAAGTGCACAAAATTGCAGGTGCATCAGAGAAAGACAAAGAGAGGTTATTATGTTATTATGTCAGGGAAAAGATGGTCCCGAAAAAAATTGATGATTATTAATCCAAACCCAGGAAAACTGCAGTGTAATGGGGCTTACACTGCACAATAGACTTAAATCTTCACTCTGTTATAACCTATACATGGCTGAGAACAATTAGCCTCAATCAATGCATTGAAATGAAACTTAATAAGTTGAATTTAATGAGAACAATAAAACAAATTGCTCTGGAAAAGTGTATAGAGTAGTGTTGGGTTCTGTCCAAAGGTAATACAATCTCCCCACCATCACTTTTTACATCATATTTGTTTAAACTGTTTATAAAAAGAAGTGTAAAAATGACAACCTAACCTACCCGCTTCATATTTATCATACGGATATGAGGGTCACCAATCAATCATCATTTGATTGAGTGGGCAAATGAGCGTATTTTAAAAACTGTGAGACACATCCGGTGGAGAGTCTCAGGTCTGCAGTGCAGAATTCATGGCTTTAATAAAGGAAATGAAAATGGCCTTCGTCCAGGTTTTTGCCTCATGACCAGACGTCCTGAAATGTGTCTAATCTTATGTGCTTAGTTCAGCTTATGTTGTTATTCTCACCTCTTAGTCAAAGCTGAAGTTTGGCCCTCTATATCTCTCTCTCTTTCTCTCTCTCTCTCTCTCTCTCTCTCTCTCTCTCTCTCTCTCTCTCTCTCTCTCTCTCTCTCTCTCTCTCTCTCTCTCTCTCTCTTAAACTGTGCTGTGTTTACTCTGGCCTGGTTCCTTCCCTCTTTATGAGCTCTGATATGATCACACCGGTAGCCATAACCAGCGTGTGTGTATTTTCTCTATAGTATTACAGAACAGTACTACACGGACAGTTGCTGCTTTGAAGGGTATGAAAATGTAAAAAGGTTTGTGGCATGCACACGCACACACAGGCGCACACACACACACACACACACACACACACACACACACACACACACACACACACACACACACACACACACACACACACACACACACACACACACACACACACACACACACACACATGCAATCAGTGTCTCACATAGACTATAAGGAAGGATGAGGCCACAGTAGTTCAACATTAGTATTTCTACATACAGTACCTCAGCTGTGCTGTACTTATAATGTTCCTAGACCCAGGGTCAAATCATGTCGGCTACAAAATCAAGCATTTAACCGATGTGGACTGTGCTGCTAACTGTGCGTGAAAAAACAATTGAATCCAACCCCTGTAAAACCCCCCAAAATACACAGACAGCAGCATAAAATGTTACTTTCTATCCCAACAGAAGTCTGCTGTGCTGAGTTTGGGCTCTGAGCTGCTGCCCAATGCTTTCGTTTCGCCAAGTCATGTCTGCCTGTCACTCGACAAATCAACTCACAAGTGTTTGTCTTTATAAAATAAGCTTGACCCCAGAGCATGCCAGCTCATGTGTGCGGTGTTCGTGGGTGTGTGTTTGTGTGTGTGTGTGTGTGTGTGTGTGTGTGTGTGTGTGTGTGTGTGTGTGTGGTAGCGGTGAGGGGTTGGATTTTGGGAATCAAGCAAGGAGCACACAACAGCTGCTTGTTGGAACAACAGAGTGTCTGAAATGACTGCACCACATGGATCATATTACCCACCCAGGCTTTTAATAGGCTGGCTGGACTGTGGAGTATAGAGTACAGTAGCCTGATCGCATATCATATAGATGAAAGCATTTTGAAAGGTGTGTTGACAGAGGAATAGCAATAGCATATCGCTATCAGTGCTTTCTTTGTAATGCTGCATTGTTAACTGAGAGGCTTTTTATGATCACTTATCCCCCCCAAAATGGTTCCTCTAAAGGTGCACTATGTAGTTTCAGGGAAGACAAAACATATTACTCTACACTACATGTAATTCTTAGTATTGAATAATAATATCAAAACAAAATAATTTTGAGGAACATGGAACCAAATGTTCACCTAGAGTTTTTTTGTAAACAACACTGTGGGCCCTGCTGCTGTAAAAAACATCAACAGTAAAACTGTAACTTTTAAGGTAGCGTTCTAACTTCAAACAGTGTTCCAGGGATCCAATTTTCCTAAGAGTGAGGTTTGTTTATTCAGTTATTAGAAAATGTTCACTTCTCTGACACACCCAAAGTTGAACCTTTAACAAAGGAACAATTCCAAGCTGTTTTTTGATAGATGAAATCCTCTGGGTTTTTAGATCTCTGTTGGTATCTCAATCAGACTCAATTGTCACAGCCATTTTGTCGTGCTGCCGCTGTGTCGGGCCCGGATTCTACATGTGGCAATAACTGAGTTTTTTTTTTGGAAAAAATGCTTGTTAAAGTAAGTCATATTTTAGCCCAGCTGTGGTTAGCCTGGCACCGCCCGCCTACCTACTTCCGCTCGATTTTCATTTCCCTTCAGCAGTCAGTCTGGGTCTGCGGTATATTCGCGGGTTTTTCTCGCCAGATTTTTGGCTGTCCAATCAGCGAGCAGAGGGAGCGGCTCAGAAGCCGGCGCATGATATACATCACGACCAAACGTTAAGCGATTGGTTGGCAGATCCAGAGTGTTACTGGGCAGATCCAATAGTTTTAAACTTCGACAGACACCCGCCTTCAAGTGAGTCAATTGAGCGATTCCAGACCTTCTGTACAAATGAAATATAGTACGATGGTCTGGTAGGACTAGGCTGCGGTGGCGAGTATTGTGAAGTAGAAATATTGCTCTTGGTAGTTTGCAGGGAGATGGAAAACCAAACCCTCGTTATCGGTTTTATGGGAGGATTAAAACTATTTCTATGAGAGATTTTATGTAGATCTAATCCTAAAACTATACATTGTGGGTGTTGGTTATCCACAGCTCCCATGTGCTCTCTGTGGCTCGCAAGGTTGTATCCCCTTTTTCTCCTTTGCGGAACATTGAATTTAAATCCATTTGTTAAACACACATCCAGCTCTAACCAATGTCATGTTACTGTAATTACTGTAGGAAGTAGTGTACTTTGTAAACAACCTGAATGATGATGGTTAAGTAAGGAATTTCCATGTAATCACACTTAAAATTAATGAAGTAAATCCACAGTCATAGTAAGAGTAATACACGTTTACAGGAAATATTTCTCTGAATCTTATCTGACTGCTATTCCATTGTGTTTGGCGCTCTATCCCTTTTGTGTATGTGTGTGTGTGTTTGTGTGTATGTGTGTGTGTGTGTGTGTGTGTGTGTGTGTGTGTGTGTGTGTGTGTGTGTGTGTGTGTATGGGGGCGACAGTCTGAGTGGTGCATTATCACCTGTGACAGCTAAGTGTCAAACAAATCCCCTCTCCTTCATTTAAGAGGGCCTGTAGATGGGATGCAGGGACTGAGTTTGCTGAAACAATCAGCAGTGAAGGATACAAAAGAGGATACGTTACTATACAAAACAGTAATGATACCAACTGGAAAATATTAACAGATACAAATAATTATAGCAGTATTGAAAATGAGAGGGTTTTGAAACTATACAGGAATTACTTTATTTTTTAATTTTTTTAATAATAATAAAGAATACTCAGATTTAATGTACTGTATATTCAATGGTTGGTGGGATTAAATGAACATAGTTTGCTGTTAGAGTGGCAGCTAATGGCAAGTGCAATGACCATTCCCATGTATCTGTCTATCAAAGCTTGGTTAAAACTAACAAAACTTTAAAAACGTGTACAAATTGTATCTGAAAGAGCTGAGACGGCAGGAGGCCTCCTCTACTGAGCCGAGAGCCTCAAGGTTTTCTCAAAGGTCTCTCTTTTGAAAAAGCTACAAAATGTTCCTTTCAATATATATTGTCCCACTTTCCTCTGACATTTAGAGAAACATTTCAAGAATCAGCTTGCCAAATATGGTCAGCACGTCCTTTATGTTACATCAAGCACTGGAAGGTATGCGCTGTCAAATGTGAAGTGTCAGAGGCAAGTCTTTATACCAGAAAAAGATAGCATCTTCACATGTCTATTCTGGTCTCACAATGTCCGTTTGCCCTCTTTGAAAGACACACATTGAGCCAAATGAAAGCTTTCACACAATGGAAAATAGACAGAACATCTCCCTCCCAGCTGGCGTGTATTAAAATCCCACATCGTCCTAGTTCTGTCACTTTAAAACCTATTTTCTGTTGTTTGTGTTGTTAATTGAGTGGATTTATTCTCTTGGGCCTTGTTTTGACGTGGGATTACAAAGGACTGTTTTGACCACTTTCTGTTCCCTTTTTCTGTTCGTAGACTTGGCGAGCGTACTGCTAGCCAATAGCTTAACTTGTTTTTTTTGCCTCTGTGTCCCTAAGGGGAGATTATTTCAGAATGTGTCATTCAAAAAATATTGCATTCGTGCCTGGAGCCACTGTCTTGTTTTAGTGTGAACTTGTTTTCTGTAATAGTCACTACACGTTGATGTTACAGTAAATAGCTTCTACCATTTACCCAGCTGTTCAAATATTTATGATTATCATACATAGCATTTACAAGTATTCATATCTATTTGGCACAGACATTTATATTGATTTTCATTTTGTTGGCACTCGGCGTGCATGCCTGCACTGATTCATACTCTAAATCAGGCCCCACAACCTTTTACTTATTTTATATCCCTTATTACTTAATCTTAGATACACTAATGCAATGTCTAATGTAAAGCAAATGTGAAATTATCTTCAAAAAAAGATTTGGTCTGTACACTATTCTCACAACATGAGAATAGCAGCAAGTTAGCTTAGTTTGACAAAAGTTTGGAAGGAGGGGTTAAACAGCGATGATGTGTTAACCTCAACCAATAACAATGCAGGGGGGTTAAGCCCCAAATACATTTTGGCCAGGGCCACTTAATTAGCCGTCGAATCACCCTGAAGTAGCACTAACATCATTTCAAAAATCCAAAAATCCTACTATGTGAGTACACCTTTAAACAAAAAGTCACTAGTTCAAGCTGGTTCTCTTCTATGATAGTACATGGAATGTCTTTAGGTTTTGGAGCATTGGTTAAAACAAACCATTTAAAGAAGTAACTTTGTGCTCCGATGTATGAGGGACCTTCACCTGGTTCTTACCTTTTAAAGAACCAAACAATAAATTGACAAACCTGAAAACAATCCACAGATTCATTGATTATAATCATAATGTCTGACAGGTGAACTATTTCTTTATTATAAGATCTACGTATGTAAGCAGTTTCTAGCCTTAGCAAAAACTAACTTAACCGTCTCGGTCACAAAGAATATATTCTCTCAACCGGAGACTCTCCCTAATCCTGTATCTTGGCTTCTGCCTGGCTACTCATGAATATAGGGATATAATGACTTTTAAACAGTGCGTGTGCCGACATTGAACACCTCAGCAGAAGAAATTAAATCTTGTTCTCCTTGTCTTTCTGTCTCTCTTTACACCTGGATGAGTGTTAATGTATGTCAAGCAGCGTCCTCACCAACCATCTGCTGCTTCCCGTCAAAGGCCTCTGATCCTTGGCCTTATGCTCCAACCAAGTGCCCCCCCCCCCCTCCAGGGTCTCGGCAGCAACCTCTCCTTTGTACGCTAACCTCAAAATCCTTTGGTCATGTAGTGACCAACGTTCAGCCTTTCCTTCAGTAGACTGAGTGGAGATAATAATCATACAGAGGTTCCTCCTTACCTTTTAGCCAGTTAACTGACCTGCTGTCATCTGCTCTTTTTTAATGCACTTTCAGACTCAACGTGTAGTGTTTAAGTGTTCGTCGACCATGAATGGAAACATATTTCTTATTCTAACTCATCATTGTACTTTTTCCCATTTTTCTCTATTGTAAAAAAGGCACTATAATGAATCTAGCCCGTCCAGACAGTCAGACTTCCGACCTATGACCCAGCTGTATCCTGTCCTGAGTCTGTATTGTGGACAGAGTTATGACCTTCCCTTGCTGAGAAACTTTCACTCCAGTAAACCAACTGCTGTTTTCCCTCCTTCCTAATCACGGGCAGCTGAACATCCATCACACCGCTAATGAATAAAACTGCATCATATAATGCCCTCCCTCACTGTAACTTAATGATGCTGCGTGCTCTATCACACACTCACACTGTAGCCCCTTCTTTAATTGGGCCCACCCACTGTTCTTACAGGCGTTTTACAAGGATTGAAGCTCTGCGTCTCTTGTGAGCAAGTGTCTAGAAGACTTTGTCTGTCATGGGCAATTTGGAGCTGTAAAACCGCCTGCTGAGAGCTGTTAAACTCACGGTTTTTACACACTATTTTCCTCTTGCATGCATCCAACGCCTCCAGACTATTGCATTGCGTACAGTTAAGCAATTTGCGGTCGTAAACTTTTACATTGTTATGGTGTGCGCAGTTTCTTTAGAAGTTGGTTTGGGAGAGAAAATTGTCTTGGTGAGTGCTGCTTGCAATCGTAATTCTTCATTTGAGGACAAATGTGAACCAAGACTCATTACAACTTGAACCCCTTCTATTTTCCGGTGCTGTAAAAACAGTGTGAAGTTGCGTGCTTATTGGGTTCTCTCTAATTAAACTGGGACACTGCGGACTCGTTAAAAACAGCCCTCAAACGCTATGTGTGCGCCGCCGGCTCCGCAGACAGCAGCCAAGTTATACTTCACAAATGTCTCGGGTAAAGGCATGTGCTCAATTTGAGATCAGCATTGACAGAGAGTACTGGAAAAACTGAATGAAAATGAAGCTTGATAATGCAATGAATTCAATTAATATATATTACTTAAACCAATGTGTATTGGAGGATCTTGAACATGAGCTACATTTTCACACTTTGCTGTTCCATCCCATGAACAAGAAAACTTCAAATTGATGAATGGAAATGTATTAGTTTTAGAAGGCTGGGAGCAGCTTACCCACCTGCAGTGTGTGCCTTCCTCTTCCAGAAGACAGTATATCCAGAGGCTCAGCTGAGCCCGGGTAACATCTGCTACACACCATCATTACGTAGGCCCATTGTAAATCATTGATTGGCAGCTAGCGCCACTGCCTTATAATGCCTTGAGAACAAAATCATTTGTTTCTCTCTGCATGGTTTACGTGTGCTGGAAGACACTAGACAAATTACATTTTTTGCAAATTGTTAAAGCCCATTTGAACCCAAATCCACAAATTCTTTCTGAACTATGTAATTCGGGGAGTTAGTTGCATGATAGTAAGTATCTGAAAAGAGTTAGGCATATTTACCAATCCAAATGAAAGATGTTGTCATTTAAGTTTGATAAACTTGGTTCTCATCTAACAATATTTGAGCCAATCACAACAGTTCTCTTCCGAAGTCTATTAAAACACTGGCTGTTGCCCTAAATACCATATAACATCAACAACAACATGTCAACATGTAGACAGTAAAAAAAAAAATGTAAACTACGTTATATAATGTATGTACATTTATTCAGCTTTTTCACCTTTTATTGAACAATTTTTTTAAAGCACAGAGTTTAAACAGGGAGAGAACCCAAGTGTGCTGTGTCAAGGACTCAGCCTAAGTAGTATGCACTCTACCACTGAGCCACCAGGGTGCTCCTGACGTTTATTTTCAATCATATTGTTATAAAACTTATTGAGACTAGTCTGGCTAACTATCGACCTCTAGTATAGAGTTCCCGCTAGAAAACAGCGTCACACTCCTCCCCTACTATTTATGCTACGCTCATAACGGGAGACAACAGAAAGTGCGCACGTGTGTTTGATACAGTTTGATAGTATCCAGCTCATAGTGTTGCTGCACACACATAGCACACGTCATTAACATAACCTTCTAAGACGATTGTAATTGGTATAAAGACAAGAAACAGGCCAGCCCAGTCCCCCCCCCCCATATTCTAAACGATATAGCTTGGTTCCAGACCATACTACTAGCTGTAGTTTACAGATACCCAACTTTGATATCATATATAGATTGTTTACTGTTTTAAACCAGATTCCCATGAGGTTTTAAAACATAGCCTATACAGTACCTCATTATGTCTGTGAGAAGTTTGTGTGCTCACTGATAAGCAGGTGTTTTTTCAGGGGCATTACATCTATTGTCATACCATCCTCGCTGCCTTCTGGTAGGACTCAGTAGCTTGTATTATGTGAAGGCAGGCAAATACTGTTACATAGCTACAAGCTTTGCTCAAGCCTCCGATTAATCCACACTCAAACTTAAAGCACTGCAGACAGAAAAGAGAAGTGGAGCTGCAGCCTTAGACGGCATACAGGCAGACATTAGGTCATCTGCTTCCGCCATTTTAATACATGCACATTTTGCTTGATTCTTTCGTAATATAAAACATTATTTTGACCGTTTTTACTCTTGGTCTTTGCTGCAATAGAAAAGAAAGACCTCGCTTTGATTCCATTTCAGGGCTAATCAATTGCTATTATTATAAATCCATAATGTATAGTGTTTTATCATCTTTAGGTGGCCTTCCTGTATTCTGTTATGTTACTGGTACCTGAAACAACACGTCCACACCAATGTGTACACACAGACTCATCTACATAAAGATCCAAAAGCAAGACTGAAAAATGGCATGTGTTAAGCAGGAGGTGTCAGAAATGTATAGTAATATGATTCTACTAGGACTGTTTTTCTATCTCTCTATGATGACGCTTACAAGATTAACAAAGTTACACCATTAACATAATGGAGAAATTCAGCAACAACATCTTCTTGCCAGATATGTGTCACCCTCATGCTACGTTTTGCATGATGATCTTACGTTCAGAGGTGTTTTCACATAGCTTCACTTATGACGGGACTGTCCTCTTATCTTTACCTGCTGTAAGGTAAATAAAAGACTAAACTCATTTGATTTTGCCAGCGAATCAGCGCCTGGGAATGAGTGTCAAACCTCCCGGAAGAAAATCAGGGCAAACAGACGACTACATCAATCGTTCACTGGCCTGCCTTCCGCTATGGTATTCATTTATTTTTTTCGGTGAATACCATGTGAAGTAGACAAGCCTGAAATGTGATTTTTTTTTGTGTTGCTGTTTAATACGAACAACAGTGGACGATACAAAAAACAAGAAGAAAACTGGGTGCACTGCACATATAAGATGGACATATTTTTCTGAGTTTAGAAATGAAGGAGTGGGTCATGATGAGAGAGGGATTTGTGTGATTTGAATGTGAAAGGCAGCTGCCTGTGTTGGCAGGCCGCTCAGCCTTGATGGCTTCTCCCACACACTCACTGTCATGCCTCAAATGTGAACCCATCAGCTGTTTGCCACCCTGAGCATGCATTAATTCACACACGCACAAATGGAACATCCATCTACACCAATGCATAAACAAATACTTACCCAATGGCCACTCATGCCCGTACGCCCACCAGGCACACAAAACACTCACTCTTACACTCAAAGCCCACGCATCATCCAATCCACAGCCATCCAGCCGTACATCTGTTCACACTCCACAGCCACCCACACTGTATACACATGCATCAACTGTGCATGCACATTCCCTGTACATTTGTCACTGGTGGCTTCCATATGACTGACGCCGGCTTTCCGCATCTCTGGCCTTTGAACTAATTGAACTGGTGGGTCAGTTGGTGGAACAGGATTTATATGTATACTGTATACTGTACATATGATGAATAGATGACCTCCACCTAGAAGTCCACAAACCATACTCAGCCTTAAGCCCTGAGAATCTGCTTGTCCTTCATCATTTACAGGTGTAGGATGGCAAGAAGAAGGACCTATTGACATCAATGTATAACTATTTACAGTCGGAAATTGATGTGGATCATAAACTGCAGCCTCTTCACCCAACATGCCGATTTAGTATAGACATGTTCATTGAAGTAGCTACGAAGAGCTTTTAGTTTGGTTGATTCTAGCAACACCTTTGGACAAAAGCAGTAGTGTTTCTACCTGTAAGGTAATGTATTTATATGTGACTGTGTCAGATTAGTAATGGTAATATGACCATGGTGAAGCATATTCAACTTAGATTTAGTACCGTTCATTATCTTAGGATGTTCCGGTCTGCCTGCTGTAAATCGTTTTCACATCATACTTACTGAATATAAAATGAAAAAAACAAAGCAGTTTATATGTCGCAAACATGAATGATGTGATCATATGTGACATTTACCACCTTGGACAATATGTCATGTGGACATACTGTATGACATGCAGAAATGGACAGGCCATTTTCACCTCTCCGTCATGCAAAAAGGTTACCTGATATCCAGCCTGTGCCCTAGGGGTTAACATTCCCAATCCAAGCAGAGACCTTTGGTGACTGGTGCTCCCTCTCTTTATGATTACCTGTCATCGCACAACTGGTGGCACTTTCTGGCACTTTCTTTTTTTTAATTAAATTGTTTCCATAGCAAAGACTAAACGTTCACACAGACAAGAGCATTGCATAAGAATGGTGCAACCTCCTTATTATTTTGAATCAGTCGAGTATGTAAATGGCAATGCAGAGACATCCGGAGGAAAAAAAAAATAGAGTTGGTTTGGCTTTTGCCGCAACGCAATGCATTGTCATCCAGAAAGGCTTTGTGTTGGCCAATCACATATGAGCAACAATAAAATAAAATAACTGCTGCCTTGATAACCTTCCTGTTGAAAAACCCTGTAGTTTTTCTCTTTACTCAGAATACATTTCCTGGATCCTATTCATGTGTCCCCCAATATCTGAAAAACAAGCACCCACCTGTTTTCGGTTTGAACATCACCAGATGATAAATTCATGTCATTTTTAGCTTTTCAAAATTAGAGATGCTCTTCACATATCATTTTTTTATTCGTAAGAAAAGATAATTTGTTGATGTTTGGTAGAAACCTTGATTAAGGTCAAATCAAAACATAAAAAAACAAGTGCAGTGGAGAAGCTGATTTTAAAATGTAACCAACAGTCAAACACTCTGCTCACTGTTATTGAACATTACCATTAGCAGGCAGATTTGATGGTTTCCCTGATGAGAAAATTCTCTTCTTGTTATGTTTGAGATTAAAGAGGAGGATCGCTCATTCATGATATGAAAATGTCCTTCATCCCCGATGACTTCTTTCTGATTGGGTGATTATAACAAATATTTGAATATGTTTAGAAAGCAAACTCATTATGTGGCATTTAAAAATGTTTAAAGCTTGAGAGAGTGTGTGTTTGTAAAGTTGTGTCAAAAACTTTCCCCCACAGCCCCGTATACTGTACGTCCATTAGGCACTGGGACCTGTATGTGCATGACACATACATAACTATGACATTTCTGACATAAACACATATTCTCCAAAATCTATAGTCAATGTTATTCGAACATAATTAACGTCACATTTATCCACCTTGAAAACATAACCTGAAATGTGACACTGTGTAACAATTGACTGGACATTTTCTCTTTCATGTAGGAGAACAATGTGAACCATAGCTTAAAAGATTGGACTTATTTTAACGGCAGATGAAACAATTTTGACTGATGTAATTATGTCCCAACGGCAATTTTGTCAGAAAATGATGCACCAGAAAGCTTCTTAAAAAGGATTAAGGACCTGATGTTGGAGGCTGCTGGACTGTAAGGCCAAAATCAAAGCAACCGCCCCTGCAACCTCCATCCTTGTTCATTGAGCTATTGTAATACCACTGCTGCCTTTTCTTGTTGTGCTTCCTCCATGTAATCCTTTGGTGGTGTGGAATAACATACATTACACCTCCTTTTTGACGCAAGCCGCACATATTTGCATTCTAGGACATAATGCAGGCTAAATATACCAATCCACAGCTCAATATATAATTAAATACACACAAAACAGAATTTGTCAGAGAAGCCAGCCCTTGTTTTTTTTTTACATTGCAGATTTACCATGCAGCTCTAAGGCTTGATGCGGAGGAGAGAGAGAGAGAGAGAGAGAGAGAGAGAGAGAGAGAGAGAGAGAGAGAGAGAGAGGCCAAGAGTGGGCATTCATCCTCTCAACGTCAACGGCCTTAATTAGAAGCCTAATTACACAGGGAAATGGGATGCCAGGGGAGAGAAGAGCGAGAACAAGTGTGTTGTGTGTGTGTGTGTGGGGAGGGGGGGGGTTCATGCTTGAAGACGACATTGCCCGAAAATAGACCCCCGCACTCTTACTGCCCAGCACCACTGCCAGCACCACCACACACAAACACACATCTCGTCATTTGGACCATGTGACCTGCCAGTGGACAAACACACAGCAGTAGCGAGGGCTGCTGAAGTGGGCCGCCCAACTGTGCCACCTCTAAAGGGCTGAAGTGGGGGGGACTCTGGTCTAGCCGTCCGGCCTGCAACTTCACTGTTTTGGTTCACTTTTTGCTGCTTTAATGGTGCAGTTTTCAGCTGAAGGTAGCAGCTAGGTTTTTAAGTGTAAATGCTCAGTCAGTACCAAAGAGTACAAGACCAAGTCAGCGGCTAGCATGTCAAAAGTTGCTACAAAGAGATACAAAGAGTGTTGCTCTTTAAAGGCGGAATCAGCGATTCTGGAGAACGCTTGTTGTCAAAATCACTTTTTGTCAAAATCAGTGAATATCTCTTCACAATCTGCTACCTATTCCCCCCTAGCTAGCAGTCATCTCTTATTTATTATCATGGACGTTAATGGATCCCTCGGGTCTGGACAGCTCAAAAAAACTCGCTTATCAACATAGTAACCGCATGTGGCTGTGAACATGCTGATCTGTTCACTGCTCAAACATTGATGAAGGTCTGACATAACTGCACCTTGCTGAGTGGGAGATTAGATGGAAAGATTGTGCAATCAGAAATGATGGCTGTCAGCATATGGCGGCTGCCAACGCTGTCTCTAAGACTAAGTGCTGCTTAATTTATATAGGAATAATTCACATCAATTGGCCTAAGTCAGCGTGACATTTCTTGTCAATAAGAGGTTTTTGAAAAAGAAAAATGAAAGGAAAGGGTATGAATGAAAATCAGATGCCACAGAAGCACGAAAGAAAACAAAAACAAACCAATAAATTGATTCATTTTCTTACCCTACAATTTTCTTCACATGCTATGAATATAACTCCATACTTTTCAGCCTCATATGGAGGGGAAACAGCTTCTTGTTCTCACATATTGTTGAACTGCCAATCAAATTCCAATTAGTGGGATAAATGGTTTTCAGTACATGTAAATGAACAAGACCTGCAAGTGAGCGAAACTAAAGTAATACACTGAAAGCCATATACGGTGACAGTTAGTGAACACAGACACACACATGCACGCACACACACACACACACAACACACACACACACACACACACACACACACACACACACACACACACACACACACACACACACACACACACACACACACACACACACACAACACACACACACACAACACATACACGCACACACACAACCACTTATAGAAACCCGCTTTTGTCTCTCTGGCTTTGGAGTAGTCCAGAAATGCAAAATAACCCCAGTATGGAAGCAGCACAACAATAGAAATGTGTTTCCATTAGTGTCTAACAAGGTGTTGAGTGATAACCCCCCTCCCTGTCTTTGTGTGCTGCTTAGCTGAAAGCTTCGGCCTCTCTCACACAAGACTTGAAAACAGACAGAAAGCAGTAAACACAGCTAATACATGAGTTTGCGTCCCAGACTAGAACTCAGGCTAACATTTGCATTATTCCTGTGTAGCACCACAACACGTGATATAAGCATGAGCAGGTTGGATCATTATTTAGTAATTTAGTCTTACTTTGAAATTTAACAAGTGAAACATGTTGTTCCACTGCTGTTTGTTTGAGAGCATCCGTTCAAATTGGCCCATTATTTTTGTACTACTGGTGCATTTCATGGTGCATAGCTGCTTTTTACTTCTTCATAGAGGTGGTTATGTTTTGGTGTATTTTATTTGATAGATAGCAGGGCATCTCAAAATCTATTCAACACATTTCAATAAAATTTGGTGAGAAATGAGGTGCCAAGGGAGAGCTCATTTGATTTGCATGTAGATAGACATAAACTAGTTTACTTTGGGCTCACAATCATGGCTGTATTAGGCGAAATCCATGTAGTGTTCCCCATATGGGGTCTATTCATTCCAATTGACGTTTATTACAAATGACACATGCCAACAAAGTTTTTATCTTACTGCTTGGCTTAAATGTTGTGCTGCCCACTGCATATTGTTCAGAGACAAATGTTGTTTGCCTACAAGATGTCCTACACATAGATTTTCCAACAGAGTTTAACAAAGGTTTATTAATCCCTTTGAGCATCACAAGCTCTATGGGCCATGAAATGCGGAAACTTTATGAAGCTGGGAAGGAGCAGCTTTTATAGGAATGAATGGCGTGCCATATTTGAACACGGTATCCAGTTCTTCTTACTACATCCCTGAGGTTTCCACTGTATAGCCTGTTAGCTCACTCTCACTTGGTCTGTAGAATATATATTTTTGTAAGTGGTTGCCAATTTTTTTTTGAGCTATTTGCCATCATCCATCATTACATTGCAGTTAAATGTGGTGTCTTTTCACCTTGAGCTGGCACTACATCCAGATCATCAATGTAAATGTCCAATCAAAGTTCATGTGTCTGCGATTCTACTTTAAGCTCATTATGTTCATTTTCAGGTTCTCAGTTGTAATTTGGGGTTCTACACAAAATAGTTCTCCTGGTGTAGTGTCCAAAAAAGCCTTCATATTTCTCACAGTGCCATTGCTAAATCTTTTTGTCCTCTGTCTGAAACACTCTGTTTTAGAGCCTGTCTTCCTTAAGACCCGCCTTCCAAAAAGCTCAGTCTGCTCTGATCGGCCCTGAATTTACCCGCCGGTGTGAACCTAACTTCCTGTTTGAATCAGGGGGATCTGGGGATGTGCTTATCACAGGTGGAGGTAGGGCTATATTAGGTTTGTTAGGTTGAAGGGGGTGCGGCGTCTCCCTTTATGACATCATAGATCAATCTGACTGGGTTTTTTTTTTTTTCGAACACAGAATTTCAGAGAGGTGGAGGTGGAGAAATAAGAGAGAGGGTTGTTTTTTCTCATCTCACTTTGGGAGTCTCTAGTCACACTGGAGACCCATGTTAATGTTGCAAAAACAAGAAAAAGTGCATTCAGCATCATAGGTGACCTTAAAATCCAACATATTTTAATGAGGACCCAAATCGAGTTGCAGATTAAAGATCCACTTAAACATTTTCTATTATTAAAAACAATACATTTAGAGTATTTGTGCAGGTGGAGATTCCTTGTCTGCCTGAGGGCCTGGCGTGGGCTGAAATCTATTCCACGCTCATTGTTATTGCCTCTGCTGCAACTATTAAAGTTTTTTTTACCAGGACAGACAACTGTGAGACAAGATTAGTGGGTGTTTGATATAACAACCCAGCGCCAGGGGAAAAGCAGCGACGCCTTCAGCTTCCTGCAGTCATGATGTCACTGTCTGCCGTGAAAAGGGGTGCCACCCTTCAGCCACATGATGAAATGGCCAACCACCACACATAAATGCCTGTACTGTAGGGGACACAGGTGGCAGAGCCGGCTTACCCTGCGTTCCAATCCCACATACTCTCTGCCATTTAGTATGGTAGAAAAAAAAACAAGATTTAGGATGTCCAAATTCCTGTGGTCAGATTTGGCATGCTTAAAAAATTCCCCCGGATGCCTACTATTACATCCAGTGGAGATTTTTAGTGTTCTGTATGAAATCAGCATGCTATTTTGGGGCGATTCTTCTGACCCACAATCCAGTGGGCACCGGAAATGACGTCAAATCAATGGAGCCTCCGTATAAAAAACAACCAGGAATGTGGCGAATACAAAAGCAAGAGGCAAGATCCAGGCGCAATGTTATGATGAGATAATTAAGTAAAAGTATGTCCCAGTTGTGTGCCTATACTGCATGCTAGCAAAGGGTTTAGAAATGACATAATGCCTGAGAGCTTTACGGCAGGGGTTTTCAAAGTGTGAGAGAGTGAGCACCCCCTCAGAGAACAAATTTCAGCTGAGCCCCCCCCCCCAAAAAAAATAAATAAATAAAAATGTTCTAAAACCACTGCTTTACGGCATTATATTCCGTTATATTTGTGTCACTTTCTACTTGAATGTTGTCTTTTCCATTACAGAAATAAAGACATTTCCACCAAAAATGTATACGGACAAAAAGGTCCATACAAATTCACCAGAATGCGGGAAATGTTTCCCTGTTTCAACACTATGTATAATGTTGAAACAAATCCCCACGCTTATGACTAGGAGGTAGCTGATTTTGACCCAACTCACCAAGCCTGTGTAGGCAAATCAGACAATAGCAAAGATGCACACGGAGGCATGAGTGACATGCAAATCCCCATGTAAATAATAATTCATGCTGTGATTTTTTTCTCTTTTCATCCTCACCGAGCGATTTCATTTCTCTCCTTTCCTTCCCCTGCTCAGTAATTGGTCTTATTCAGGACAAAAAGGAGTACAAATGGTTAGGGAACATGTGAACTAGACAGACCACTCATAAACACATTGTGTGCGTCATTCTGCACACATGGGGATATTTCCTAAGTGCAGCTTCTGTAGCCCTCTCAACCTGTCTTGATTGCAGAGCAAAAATCACAATTGAATAGCTATTCAAATTCTGTATGAGAATAGATGTGACTATCCGTCATACAACAGCCAACCTACTAAATAGGCCCTTTCACAGACTGGGGGAGCTGTTAGAACTCTGGTTTATTCCACCTCTGTTTTGATCAAGGCAGCAAATGTTATTGTCATAGCTCATACACAGTTGTATTTGAATAGTTGAAAAAGGTGGGTTTACTTGTCCACTGCTGAGCCCAGAGCATGGACGTATGGGAGAAAGATGCAGCACTGACATTTTAGCACCTGAAATATGGCTGGTCAATAACATTTTAGAGTTGTTGTTGGTGGTGGGTGGTGTATAAGTTCAATAATGTGAACGGACACCGGCACAATGCAGACTAAACACTTTGAAGATGATCAAAGTTCAAATGCACTGTAGTCGTGTTTTTAAGAAGAAAGTGTATCATAAATCAGACAGTTAACAACATATGAACATATCCTTTAGTAATATCAGTAGCGTACCGTGGGGTTTCAGTCAGGGCCTTCAGTAGCGAACTCCGACCAACCCCCGCCCCCCTCCTCCTCCTCCCCAAACACTGAGAAACGCACACGTCAGGTGCCGATACAACCAACACAGCCACATACAAAATATAGGCTAAAATCACAGATTACACTAATGCATATGCATAACATGAAGAGCTTGACAGTTTATCTTCAACAACCACAGAGCAGCGCACTGCGCACACCACTGTTGTTTATCCCACACCAGATAGACTACTGCACCATCACCATCAGATATTTCATGTCACTCGACAACTGTTTGCAAACGCATAACACGACACAACACAAGCATTCAGTTATTGTAATAGGGTTCACTGGATGCTTGCGCAACTTCAACGGATTCAATTTAGTATAGCGACAATATTACCAGTGCGCCGCATTCACTTCAATAACAAAAATTAAACATGCAAGAAGGGTCTTTTATGCCAAATATTTTACAACAGCCAATCCAACCAGCATATTAAGAAGAAGTGTAGTTGAGAGTTGGTTCCCATATCATGCTTAGAAAGCGGCATCAATGATGAAAAACAGCATCACCTACTGCCCAAGTCCCAGCAATATAGGCTACTACAAGAACCATAACAAACAAACAAAATGGTTTTAAAACCCCATAAAAAACGTTATCTTTTCACAAATAGACACAGCCAAAAGTAACACTCACCCATCACTTGTAGAGGAAATCCATCCTCGGATCCTATAAGCCATTAAAGCTGCAGTGTTTAATTTCAGCCGTTGGGAGCCGTTGGGAGCCGTTGGGATCCCAACGGCTGTTTTCGCAACGCTCTACCTGCTGCAGCTCCTCCCTCCGAACGACAGCTAAGCGCGTTCATGTAGCACCCAACGCACCTAGTGTCTCCCCCCATCCCCGATATATTTATTCCCCTAATCAACCTTGGCCGACCCGACACAACAGTGATCATGTCCGCACAAAAACAACAACAACACGGCCAACAATTGTGCCAAAAGACAAATTAACAGCAACTAAACGGAAAAAATAGCCTTAAAACAGCATTGCAGATTCACACAAACAGCAAGGGAGCACCATACCAAACACATTTACAGCACCATTGTGTGCACGGCAGTACAAAATAAAGGCAAGTAGCCTATCCTACATTACCCTACCTGGCTGTGACAGGACCGTGGCTGGCGTAGATACACCGGTGCTTCGTTGTACTTTTCGTAAAAGTTCCCCGGACATAGCAGAACATGTTTCGGTTCATTATGGAGGTGGTGGCTGCACACAACCGGAGTGGAGCGTGCCGGTTGTAGCTTCGCTGGAGACGGGGAAGCCAGTTGGACGGCGCCGGGGGTTAGCAGCAGTCTAGCCGGCCAGCAGGTGAACACTGTCGGGTAGCGGTGTAGCAGGGAGGCGGCGTAGATAAACACCGGTGCTTCGTTGTACTTTTCGTGAAAGTTACCCGGACTTAGCAGTTATGTTTCGGTTCATTATATGGAGGTGGTGGCTGCACACAACCGGGTGAGTCAACTAATGCTATCCGACCGGTGCTAACTTGGTTTATCAGCTAAAGCACAGCCAAAGGAAGCCCATTCTCCTGGCTCACTTTCCACACGTCTTCCCCGAGCGGCTTCATACAGCAACAGCCGCCCGACTACATTTCCTCCTCGGTGTTTCTCAGTCTCTGTGTACACACTGTCCTCCCACCGTGTTAGTTGTTGGTATCCGGGGAATGGTAAATTGAGGGTTCGTTGCATAGATAGTACAGTATAGATAGTTCGTTGGTGAAGACATTGCTAATGAACGTCTCCTGTTAGCTCCTGCTAACCTGCTAACAGGAGACAGCTGGGAGGGACTGCTGCGCGAGGAGTGAGGCCGCCTGTAAGTGCTTGGAAACGGGGAAGGGACGGGCCGCGCAGGCACCCGCTGCTCGTTGTGAAGAGTCATAGCGATACGTGTTTTCACCTCAAAAAGTCGCCAAAAGTCACCAATAACTCCAGAAAAGAAGCTAGATTTGTCGCTTGTCGCTTTTTTGAAAAAAAGTCGCCAAAGGGGTCTGAAAAGTCGCTAAATCTAGCGACAAAATCGCTAAGTTGGCAACACTGATTGCTATTCGCTGTCTGCCGTAGTAGGACCAAACAGTAGTTTCAGACTGCTAGGGTCGTGAACGCTCACGCAACTGACGCATCAACGTCGTTGCCAAGTGAACGGACAGTCCCACAGCCAATAAGAACGGAGTATCTGAGCCTGCTCTGATTGGTCAAAATGAACATGAGCGGTGGCAATTTTGGGGGGCAGCACACAGAGGCAGGGGGGAGCAAAGTGATGAAAAAATATTTTCAGACTACTTCACCTACATATAGCTGAATGGCTATTATGACAGTTTTGCCAAATATTACAGTGAAAAAATTAAACACTGCAGCTTTAAGGCTGTTAAAATCCCTGATGTGCCATGTTCCTTCACAGGTTTAAAAAGCAGACACGGCCAGCAACATACCGGTAACTTGTTCCGCTCGGTGCTAGCTGTTAGCCAGTCATAGCTTCGTAGTTACAGTCAGTGAAGCGCCGCAAAAAAACGTTGTCAGCCCATCCAGCTTATGTGTAGCTTATTCCTGTCGAAACTATATCTAAACTATGTTAAACGATCACCTAAATAAATGATTAATTAAATAACCACGCTAGATCGGCAGCGGGAGCAGTAGGTTGTGTGAAAGATGGCCATAGTAGTTCACTCACATCATCACAATGCTAATAGTGCGCGCGCCGAAGTTTCAAACTTCGCTGATGACATCACGGGGGGCAAGCGGCTGAGATATCGCTGGGCCTTGGGGGCGGGCTGTCACTACACATCAGAATCTGATTGGCTGATGAGACACGTCAGTCAGCGTTATTATCCAATAGGAGATGGCAGCTTCAATGAAAGGCCAGCAATACTTCTAGTGCAGGCCCCGCTGCTCCACATAGCTGTGATGCGTTTAGATGAGATATGCCTGGGAAATCCAGCTCAGCCTCACAAAAAATAACTATATTGCAAAAAAAATATATTATTTTTGTAATGTACTGACATTTTTTATAAAATTCAGACACATTTAAACACAAATTAATATAATTTTAAACAACAAAAAAAAATATATTATTTGGATTTTGATAGGGCCAGCAGAGAAGGCCCTGCTGGCCCTGACGGCCCACCACTGAGTAATATCCTTCAGAATAGTGCTAAGAATGATTATGGAAAGTTTAACTGATGTAACATACACGTTTCGATTGTCTGGTTCAGAGTATTGATAGGAAGTTTAACTTGTGTTGAGATAATGGCTGATGTAAACAAACAAGGTTTAGTTAAATGAACACCTAAATGTGTATGTTGGACCTTTTATGTAGACAAGCGTGAAATAACACATCCCAAAATTGTCCAATGCTTGATAAAACGAAGTATTTGTCTAGGACGACAAGTCTCGCCCCACCTACAATAAAAATAAGTTTTGTACTATTATTACAAGGATTCTTCTCCATTCACCATAAGTTAGTTGAGAAGCCCAAAGATACAGTATGTGAAGGGCCTTGTGAAGGGACACCAATAACACTGTCTATCAAAGGACTGTGTACCTGTCCCCTCCAGCCATATGAAATCACCAGGGATGTTGATTAACACAACTCCAACGCCTTCATTAACTGCAAGCTCAGCATACCTTCTATGAACATAGTTTATGACTATGAATATGTCAACAATTCACTGTACAATATTTATTTTAGCAAAGATATCCAGCATGTCCAGATAAATAACAACAGACATAAAATAACCCTGGGCATCATCCACTTGCCAATACGCCATTCCAAATTTGCTGATGATAAGTTGTAAATCCAAAAAGTAGATGTCACATGACTGTTTTTCAGTTCTGTAAATTAGGTAAAATCCATAATGGGGGAACTTTATGGTCCAAGACCTATTAAATAATACAAGTTCTTGTTATGGTAGTTAAGCACAAATATTTATATACGTGGTGTTACTATAAGTATGCAATATGTACCATCCCTTTTGACTATAAGGTGTTCATGTATAATTCAGGGTTAGAAAAAAAACGTGAGAGTATGTGTGTGTGTGTGTGTGTGTGTGTGTGTGTGTGTGTGTGTGTGTGTGTGTGTGTGTGTGTGTGTGTGTGTGTGTGTGTGTGTGTGTTTGCGTGTGTGTGTGTGTGCGTGTGTGTGTGTGGAGTAGTATGCATGTGGTACGTATAAAGTGTAATCCCTGGTACACTGCTGCCTTGTGGGGCCAAACTAATTGGAGCACAGTTCAGCAAATGGAAAGAAAGAACAGAGAAATAGAGGGAGGAGAGGGAGCTGAGAAGGACAGATTGATATGGCGTGGGAACCGGAGGAAGAGAGTTTTTGTATCACCAAACAAAGTGAGTCTGCCATGCGCCTCAAGACACACAAGTGAAATGACCGCAAATTACTGAAAGTGTGTGTGATGGGCTGTAGGCTAAATGTGGACGAAAGTATTTTTTTTTTGCATAACTCATATAGACTTTAAAAAGCCAAAGTTAAGGTGGGACAATGTTAAGCTTTCTGAAAGCAGTGCACTTGGCTTTTCACCTAACTGAACTGATGAAATCCTCCTCACTGAGATCTCAACAATCCAGCATTTCATCATGTGAATGTCTTGACATGACACATTTCAAATAATCCTAAAGCAAGTTGTAGTCATTCAATCCGGGGCCAGCACCAACAGAGCCTTTCTTTTAACGGATCATTTTTGACTAACATTGAGCCCACACACAGTAGATGACCCTTAGTAACCTTAACTGAAACTTTACACTCAATTAGCTTGAATAGGCTGAAGTCTGTCTGGGCCATTCTGGACACATTTGAGGATTAGTGCTTGAATCATTATTAGTCGGAATTATGAGCGACGGAGAATGGGATTAAGGTCAGGCCGCAGTTTGTTTAGACTGGTTTAGGAATGGCTCTGCTCATTCATGAGGTAGCGTCTCTGCACTTGGCTGTGTGAAATAATAACAAACAATTCAATAGCAACAGGGACCTCTCTGTGACATAAATATCATAATTTTTTTGCGTAATTTTTTTGACAATTTTTTTGAGTGCGTAAATTATCCATCCATTTTTACAACTGTGTTGCTCTATCTAGAAAATCAGTCAGTTATGGTGCAAATAAGTGTTTATTATATACAATATCAGGTGTTTTGATAGATGAGGAATCGAGCATTACTGAGTATTTATTTTTTTAAAGTTGCAACTATCTAAGAAGTCACGTGATGGCCTAATGCCTGGATGTACGTAATGGCAAAATCTCAAGAGCATTTCACGCAAGGGAGTAGGTTTGATTTGGACATTGGTGGGGTCCGTGGGATATGAAAGTGCTTCCTAAAGTTGATAGGTTTTTTTTGTATTCGCAATGATAATTGAAAAAAAAAAATCAATAAATCGGCTTAATTAACATGTTTATAATGCATATCTGAATATCAAAAGAGAATATGCATTCTGTAATGTTATAGGTAGCAACTACTGCAAACACACTATCAATATAGGCCTATTGTTATTCAGGTCATAATCAGACTAATATTTGACACAATGCTGAATCTCATGACTAACATATTAATCATTATTGAACCTCACCTGTGAATTTCCAGCCTCTCTTCCATCTCCTCCAGCCTCTCCTTCTCTAGTCTCTCCTTCATCTTCTACAGCATCTCCTCCTCTGTCTCCTTCTCTATCCTCTCCTCCAGTCTCTCCTTCTCTATCCTCTCCTCCAGTCTCTCCTTCTCTATCCTCTCCTCCAGTCTCTCCTTCTCTATCCTCTCCTCCTCTATCTCCTCCAGTCTCTCCTCCTCTATCTCCTCCAGTCTCTCCACTGTCTGTCACCTGACAGAAGTATGTTGATGCATGACATATGAACAGATATATTAGGGTACATACATGGGTAGACAAAATGTTCACACAATTATTAGGCTATGTTTTATTCCCCCAAAATATATGTATAAAATCACATGAGCATCTGCAATGTGCTTGTTGTTACTGTAAATGAGAGGGAAACCTTGAAGGTAAATAAAGGTTATTACATTTAATTAATGTTTATTTATCCCAAAACATTTTTTTAAACCATTGCTCCCTTTCCACACAAATAAAACATGAAAATAATGGTAGGCCTATACCTTAAAATGCGGATCTCTTTGGCATTATAGCCTATGCTTACTAATAATCAATATCAGTATTGTTATGGCTCTAAAATATATAACCTTTTAATTAACTTACACGTTGACTTCTAAAGAAGTCTCTTATGTCCAGTTTTCGTTTCTTCGACATCCTACACACACACGCACGCGCGCACGCACAAGCATAAAACACACACAAATATAAGTGTTACTGCAAATGACATCACTGATATTAAAATCCGTCTCGCTGACGTGACCGAAGGCAGAATTTACACTCGCAGATGCAGATATTAGCTATGCACTGAGGCGTCCTGTTGCTCCTCCTGTCTGGGACTAGCAAGTTGCCGGTAGCTTTTTTTTTTTTTTAACAAGCAGATGGAGTGACAGCAGGGACGGCCAATCAGGTTGAATATAGGTTTGCGGGAAACCGCTACAGCCAATCAAAGCGCGATAGTTGTTTAGAGGCGGGACTTCTAGCAGAGACTGATTTTTAACCCTTTGTGTACTATAATAAACAATACGGACAGCGGGTGTATTATTGGTAGGGACTACGTGTAGAGGCTGGATTTTGGTAGGGTCGGGACTCGGGACCCTACCGTCCCTATATAATCCTACGCCCTTGATTTCACGAATAATAATGAATGACTAAGTCGTTTTTTTCCCATTGTTGTTTTCAGTTGTCTTTTTTTGACTAGCCACAGTATCCCTGTAGCGGATTGTATTAGCTGGTGAGTCTTCAAACGCATTGCAGCACTCTGGCTTCCTATGACGCACATCTCTTGACAGCCATAGGCCACAGTGTGGCAGGTCAAGCAATATAGAGCAATATCAAGTGAATATGGTGGGGATGCTGCCCTGGAGTCAAGTGTCTTTTATGGGCAATTTTTCACTGACACATTCCCCCAACTTTTATATATATTGTCCTTCCAATGCCGGGGTTATGAGTTCCACAGGTATTAATACCTCATTGTATTTCTCCTTTCTCATGACACCACCGAAGAAGAAGTTCCATCACCTGAGAAAAGGTGCAGTCATAGTGGAAGGCAAGGCATAGTAAGCACTCAGCTGTATTTTTTTTGGGTCATAAATGGCGTACAAAGGCTAACACACATCTGGATTTGTATCTGCATCAAAATACAGCTCAACCAGGCAAACTCAATTTGATCCAAATAGTCAGATGCAATCATGGAAACATTTCTGCTCAGGTTCAGTACTTTGTGGTGCGTTAAAGGTGGAGTAAGCGATTCTGGAGAACGCTTGTTTTCAAAAATCAGTTCAAATTTCCTCACAATCCACCGCCTGCCCATACTGTGTGTGCATGGATAAAATGTGGTGTTGATACACAGCCTAGGCTCTGTAAACTTGTATGTAAACAAAGGGGCTCCACTGTAGCTAACGGCATATCAGTTTACAAAGCCTAGGATGTATATGAACAGACACAACCAGATATTTTTTTCAGCGCTAACACACACAGTATAGACAGGTATAGCGGATCGTGAGGAGATATTTAACGATTTTGAGAAAAAAAGTGATTATTATGACAACAAGCAGAATAGATGACTCCACCTTTAAATCCAGCACAAAATAGCTGCATTTGACTTGTCAGTCGAAGGAAAGCGGTGCATGCTGTATGTCTAATGTGTTTTTGACTAGGACTGAACAGCCTTGGCAGGTCACCCTAACCCTGTAACACCAAGATTTCACCTCTCTTTTCCTTCCAAATTGAAAAGAAGTAAAGGAACATTTTCTTTTCAGGGTTCTTTTTTTATGTGAGGAACAGGGACTTGTGACTACAGTATGTGTGCAGTGGGTGTGCATGTGTGTTGTTGTCAGAACATTAGGTAGAAGGTCTTGTTTGTCAAAGTGGAGGCAGCTCCGTAAACTCTTTTTACCACAAGGTTTTCTTATAAATACTTAAGAGGAAGCAGAGATGGCATTAGGAAATTGTTAACCTCTGGTGAAAGTGACAATCACGCTGCTGTTTATTTTGCGTGTTTGTGTGTGTGTTTGTGTTTTTTTGTGTGTGTGTGTGTGTGTCTGTGAAAAAGATGATCGAAAAATAAATGTTTAACCTTTTTTTGGCTCATACAAATAACAGGTAGTAAAACAAGTTTTTGGCAAGAGGTTAATTGGTATACAACCCAGTGTAAGCTGAAATGAGTTTGGTCTATGTGAAACACTCTGTTGAATTGATTGTGAGAGATCATAACAGAAAAGCAGACAAACATCAATTCCTTGGCGTAGCACAAGGCATCATCAAGATACAGCAATTCTATACAGAAGTTACTAAATCAGCTGTAAAGTCAGTACAAAATGTGTTGAGATATATTTAGTGATAATCTAACTTACATTTTTATTGTTGTTCCAAGAGTTGGTTTCCATCTTTGTCTGAAAAACTCCGGTATTTACTAAGCTCTGAACTCAATTAAACTATTAAGCTCATTTTTATTTTCTCCAGTGAAGTGATCCACCTTACTACTAGTAATGTATATTTGAGTTTTCCATCGCAATTAAACTTTTATGCATCCGATGAATATTTGAAACTAATTGACCTATGGTTCTGCGTTAGAATATCCTATATTTGAAGCAGCTAGCTCATGGAAAAACAAGGCGTGCAGTACTAGGGCTGACAGTGTTCATATGTAACGGCAATGCTCTAGGGAGTGTGCCATTCCAAGTTCCAATGCTTACGAGTCTATTTCTTACATAATAAATGTTACAAAAGCCGACAAAGCGTTGGCTGCCCCATGCGGATGTGCCACCAGTGCAGGGTACATTAAGAAATGTAACTATTTTACTGCGACCTGAGCTTATCTAGTGCATTATGGCAAAAATAAAGTCATATAATCATTTCATCCTTCATAATGTGTTTGAAAATGAGCTATTGATTTTCATACTTATTCTCAACAGTCTTGCTGATTTCTGCAAAGCAACCTAATATGACTCAGGCCACTCAATCACAATGTGCTTTCTTCCCCCTATGTGTTTGTACGGCCGATGGTTGAACATCTGCCTCATTACTGTTAGGAGCCTCAGAGCATGTATTGTGGCGGGTTGGCCCTTGTTCCTTACTGTAGGCATGCACAGTAGCAATGTTGGGCATCATGGTCCATCTCCCAGGCATCGCTACATTTCAGCAAAATGAGCTTTTCCATTTTGCCAGAGCGCCTCATTGTGAGTCCTCTGCACGCATCTCTCCTTCTCTGTGAGTCTTGCCTCCGAGCATATTCTTTTTTTTTCCTTTCTTTTTCTCAGGCTTTACCTCAGCTGAACCGTGGCTGGTTTAGCTTATAGAGAGCGCGTAGCACTGTTCAGTTATTGCCTTGCTGCTTCTTTTAATACATTGAAAGTGACCTTTTCCTCTTTTACTTATTTTCTTAAACTCCTGCTACATGTGTTAAGTAGCTAACTACGTTTTCCCAAGTACTGTACTTAAGTACAGTTGGAGGCACATGTACTTTAACTAAGTATTTTCATTTCATGCTACTTTCATACTTATACTCCACTACAATTCAATGGGAAATATTGTACTTCTTACTCCAATACATGTATATCTGATAACTTCAGTTACTAGTTACTTTACCAATTAAGATTGTGTTGCAAACAAAACACATGAAGAGTTTTTAAATATTGTATAATACCACCCAACAGTATATAGGCCTAGAAGCACACATGAAACATTAGTCTATCAATTGATACATTGACAGTCAAAACGTTTATTTTCTAGTCACTATTTTGATAATAGTCATTTGTAACCAAATTTGCCAAACATGGCATGGTTCCAACTTCTCAAATTGAGAGTCTGCTGCTTTTCCTTTTCATCTTCTTAATGGATCCCAAGCAAACATCAATCTATGAAAGAAAAAATTAAAACCACAATGAAAATAAAATGTATTTGCATATATTTTCAGCTACAAACCCCACTTTTACATTAATGGATGATAAATAATATCATATAGGCCTTTAATAGTAGAACACAGCATTTTTCCTGATCATACTTAAACAAATTAAGTATATAATTAAGTTAACTACTTTAATACTTTTAAAATCAGATACTTTCGTATCTGATTCTTTTATTTTCATCCTATCTTTCTTTCTCCGATATCGCTCTATCCCACTGTCTTGCTCTCGCTCCTACTCCTCAGTCACAAGTGTAGGCGTACCATACTGCTGGTAATAAATGCACAAGACCTTTTTTTGCTTTGGCCAAAGTGCATTGAGTCACCCGCTGAAGGGCTGCGAGAGAGAGAGAGAGATGTGTGCGACCCCTTTAGCGGTGCTCTGTTTGGAGTGAGTGTGTCTGCAGGCATGTAAGGCTGGGGAATGGATCTCTAAGTGACAAGTGGCATGTACTAAAGTGCCCACACACAATCCCCCTGTTAATGCACATGCGCAACACACACACACCACACACACACACACACACACACACACACACACGCACACACACACACACACACACACACACACACACACACACGCACACAAACACTTTTTTTGTCTGCTATTAGTCATACTTGCGTGTTCTTTCTCAAGATTTAGAGTTGTTAATTTCTGCCTCGATTCGATCCATCATACAGCACTCCCTACAGGAAAGGACTGAATATAAGACCTCCCTGTGCTATGCGGTGGCCAACGATGTCAACAACTTTAAGACAGTACAAGTATAGTACGGTGTGGCCTTGTACATTGTATCAGATTCGTACCAATACAAAAACATCCCATGTATCGGATCCCTACCTATAAGAAATCACATTTTGTAATTCACAGTTCACATTTACTCACAGTTTGTGTCCCAATGACATCCAGATGCCTGACTCCAGATGCCTGAGACTGCGTGACACATAGATATGATAAGAATGTACACACTGGAGGATTCAGGCTGTGGGCGGCGCTGCACTTTATGCTGAACATCAACTCAATGAGACCAACAACAAGTGCAACAGGAAGCCCGGTTAAAGATGGAGATAAGCAGGTGTTTTTTGCTCTAAGTGTCTCATATCTCCCACATCAGCAATACATGGACAAAAAAAAAATCAACACAATCTTATCTTGGCGACCTTACTCTCTTCTGATGCCAATGCTGCAAAAATCCCCTCGCTGGGGCAAATATGACTTTCTTACATCAGAGAAACATAGCACACATTTAAAAAACAAAACAAAAGAAAAAGTTGTTTTGGCTTTTCTTCAACTTCCCCTTAACTTTTTCTCCCATAAAGTTCAGACTTCAGCAGCTGCGATTATAAAGCCCTGTCATGCTGAGCAGAATTCAGAAAGCCTTACTCAGCAGACATATTGGATTTTGCCAAAGGATTAAAACGCCAACTGGCTGACTCATATTTTTTCGAAAGGGAGGAGTAGGAAGAGGAGGAGGAAGAGGAGGAGATCCCAATGTAATTTAAGACTTGGTATCTCAGCAAAGTCACTCAATCTAATCTAGTGCATAACATGGCTTTTCCCCCAGGCTTTAGGGAGACTCCCCCATACTTCTGTCCTTTTCCAATAACATCCCATAATAAAAAATGTAACATCTCATTTGCATATTCATGGGTCTTGGTTGCAATATATCAGTTAAATACTCAGTATAAAAATGCCTCGTTGCAAGAACATAATTTGTTTTTCGTCTGGTTTATAAATCCGACAGGGTGTAATGGATTAGAGTTCCAAGGCATTGTAAACATGAAGATACATTTTAGGATTTAGCAGGAAGCAAACTAAAGTTTTGAGTTCTTTTTATTTTCCCTTTTTTTCAAATACTGTGTCCCATCTGCAGCAGCTCTAATGTAATGTTTCATACAGTATGCTGACGACCACAGCACACAGATGTGCCCGAATTGTGTTTCAGAGTGCAAAGTCCCTGCGTTCCAAATCACATACTTTTTCTTTTTACTACACTACATACTAGAGTACAGAAGAGTTTTATGGCCACATGACAGAAAAAATCAGATAAGGAAGATTTATTTTCATTATGTCGAGAAATGTCAAGAATAAAGACGAATACTCAAAAATGCCATTGGAGTTAGTGGGGCAATTGTGTATTTTCAGCATACTACAATTGATGTGCATGTATTGACATTTTGAGGGAGAAATGTATTTCACATGTAAAAGCAAATGCGTGGAATCAGCCTTGGCATGCAAATCCTGGGCACAGCGGATGAGAAAGACTTCAGTGGTGCAGAGAAGTACAGAGAGAAAAGCTTTGCCACAGACTGTGGCTATGATGAGTTTGACCTTCAGGAGGAGTGGAAATCAGCAGCCTTAAGAAGCTGCTCCATTAGCAATTACAGCTGAAGAGCGAGCGACTCTTAGCAATCGCACAGAGACCGCACTACTTTTTTCAGCAGAATAACGTTCTTTTCTATTCGTTTTTTTGACACTTGTGTAGGAGGTCCCTGCCGTTGTTGCAGTGCATGTGGAAAGCAATCAGAACACATTGTGTGAGCGAATGTATAGAGGTTTGGTAGAAGTCTTATTTATGTCACTAAGGACAGACCCTTAGCTTCTGACCAGCAGAGTAAAAGTTATGGTCTGAGCCTGAACTCCTGGCCATGGAAGCTCTCTTGCTCTATCTTTCTCTCTCCCCATGTGCGTGTGTGAGTGTGTGCGTGTGTTTGTGTGTGTTACGCTGTGAGGCCCGCAGTAGTCGCGGCCAGCTGTTCCACTTCAGAGACAATTAAAACAAGCTGTTCTCTGCTACTGCTGTTGCTGTTAATTCAGTCCCATAGCTGCTTTAACCCCGAGGGCACCCACCCAAAGCAGTCCTGCACTGGCCTAATCATTGATATAATTCTTCTGAATAAATGAACCAAATTGCACTTTTTTTCAGAGTGTTGGTATTGTGTGTGTGTTCTAACACATTTTTGGCTTGGAAAGGTAATCTATATGCAACACCGCACCTGATGCTTCTTTACCATCTGTAGGTCAAGAACACGTACATATGGAAAGCTTTGGATATGTGCTTTAATGATAAAAGGCTTGGAATAGTTAGAGATGTGAAGATGTTGGTGTCACTGCTTTTGGCACTGCTTTATCATGTTAAAGTTATACAAGTGGAATGAATGCAGTATTGGATTATTTGATAATATTATACTTGTGCCTGTATATCTTCCCATTAATCTTCTCTCCATCATCCACTGTAGGCCTTGTGATATCAGGTCGAAGCCGAAATACAAATGTTAGAGAGTGGAGCGGCTGGAAGAGGCACTACTAAAGAGGGAGGAAAAGTTACCTCTATCAGAAAACCAAATGTATCATGGAATTTGAAATGGTAACAAATGTGAACGTAAATCACCCAGCAGCTTGTTTTCATTGTATCAGTCCTTAAAACCAAATCACAGAGGAAGCATTCCAGTTCCAGACTCCCACACACGTGTCCAGAGAGGGCTGTTGACCCTGTCCTCATTACTTTTTTGACACCTCTTTCTCTGGTGGTTATAACTTGTTATGTACTGTGGTCGAGTTTGGGCGCTTCTGTTGTTTTCCACTATAAAATCAAAAAAATACCGTGGTAGATTTTTCTTTTGCGTGTCTCACTCCGTCTCTCATTTTTCCACTCAGTCAGACTGTTGGCGTATGGAAGTGCTATGGAACCAAAAAGAGTCACATTATACAGCATCTCGTGCCAGACATAACGCACACATGCTACTGTAAAAAATGTGTGCTGCTGTGCCAGAGTGATGTCACCACAGTTTAAATACAGCAAATATGTACGCTAATGACTGAAGACCCTTGACACTTTCCAATGGATTGTCGGTTATGTGAAACCAATATAATGCATGGTTAGCTTTTCACAAAACAAATCTATTCTGGGTTCCAGATGCTTAAGAGTTTTGGGTGTTGAATAATAGGTGTGGAAACGTGAGCCCTGGCCTGGGATCAGTCTACCGCCTTTCCATAATCCAAAACATAGCTATTCGTGGAGACACAGCAAAGCTGCTGGCTTTAGGCGGATGGCGACTTTTACTCACTTTTTTTCCATCATACGTAAGACTTCTGTAATAACTGAACCAAACACCTTCCATTGAAAGAATGCACGGCAGTTTTCATAGCCTAGGGTTCCACAATGTATTGCTTTGTCCAGCAGTTACTGTATTTTTTCAACAACTGCTGGGGACAAGTCTTATCTAAGGAGGCATGCCGCTGCACATGTAAGAAACATAAGTACATGTGTGTCAAAGGAAAGATGAAAGATCCTCACTGTCAATATGTTCTTATAAACCTTACGTGTATGCAAACAGTATATTCACACTGAAGTGACAGTCAGCATCTGAGCAGTTAAGACCTGCTGCCAGCTTAAAGCGAAATGGAATTTTTTTCAGTCCACTCAACAATATGAAACATCACCATATACAGTAGATCGAATTTAGCAATTCTGGAGAACGCTTGTCTAAATCTATTTTTTGTCAGAATCAGTGAATATCTCAATCCTACTAACTGTAACGTTCTATGTGTGCGCTGAAAGAAATGTGTGTGCTTGCTTGTGTGTGTGTTTGATATGTAGATATAACTCAAGGATTCAAGTCTTCTCTTGGCAACTTGTTAAATAAATAAAAAAGCACATTTAAAGTAATATTCAGACAAAGCCGCTTAAAAGTGTATTTTCTACTATGTTTTTTTTCCTTTATTTAAATGACCAGAAATAAGAGGTCCACACTTGGTCAAGGTACACCAATAGTCCACACTTGGCAATGTAGGAATGTATGTGTGTGAGACGGGTGTGAGAAAGTCACTGAGGACACTCTGAACTGTGTTGAGGATCAATAGGCTTACAAATGACACAGATCAATCCATGATAATGACTGCTATGGAACAATATCCTCTCCCATAACATGAATAATGACTGTGTGTGTGTGTGTGTGTGTGTGTGTGTGTGTGTGTGTGTGTGTGTGTGTGTGTGTGTGTGTGTGTGTGTGTGTGTGTGTGTGGTGTGTGTGTGTGTGTGGTGTGTGTGTGTGTGTGTTGTGTGTGTGTGTGTGTGTGTGTGTGGCAATGACTCGGTGGTGGAGGGGTGGAAATACGGGTGGGGGCGCCTCTGCTTTCCTAGGTAGATCACAGAGAGGGACAGTGGGATTAGACTCAAAACAGACAGACAGAAAGTGAAATATAGAGCAGGAAGACAGAGAGAACCTGTACACAGAGAGAGAGAGAGAGACAGATCAACCGGCGGGCGGACGACCAGACAGGCCAAGTGGAAACACACCGGTGGTCCCAGCCAGTGCTGCCAAATGACCGTGTAAGTCAGACGGAAAATAAGGAGGTGGGGGAGGAAAAAGAGAAACATTGCTATATGGTCCTTCACAAACTCTTGCACCCCCCCCTTCTGCCTCTCTCTCTCTCTCTCGGCCTCCGTCTCAGTTACCCTCTGTGTTACCTTCCACTCTGCTATTTTAGCTTTTTTTCCCCATATTCCCCTAAGCTTGTGAGATTTGAGCCTCTTTTTTCTCAATTTTCTCCTTGTCTTTCTTGCCATTTCCCTCTGGTTGCTGCAACAGACAGTTAAGGGGGCACAATCGTATTTTGACATTGTCTTTATTGACGTGCCATTCCTCTGTCTGACTTGTAATTTGCACATTTTGTAAGTTGCGCTGCATGACAGGGAAAGCGGTTTCTATTGTCTGCATACATTTTTGGTGGAAATATTTTAGTTATGTCAGGGAAACAAACATGTTACCAGAGATAGAATTAAAAATGATATCTCTGATAGAATTTTTTTTTTTATTGAGGGCCCTTTTGGACTCTGGGGGCACAAGGGAAGGGCCTCAATCCCTCTCTTGGGTCTGATCTGATGCCTCTTGTGACCCCCTTGGCCTTCCACTCCACCCTTTCAACACTCTCTGGCATATACCTTATCCTCTCAGTCCTGCTCTCTCTCTCTCTCTCTCTCTCTTCCCTCTCTCTCTCTCTCTCTCTCTCTCTCTCTCTCTCTCTCTCTCTCTCTCTCTCTCTATTTCTTTCTTTCTGTTAGTCTGAGTCTGCCCTCTCTCTCCCCTCACACCTGTCTGGACTGGGGGCCAGGCAGACAGAGGTAGCTTGGTGGCTAGTGAGGCGAGAGTGTGCGATAATGAGGCTATGCGAAGAGGAGAGGAGAGAGTTGAGCCGCCCATGGCCACAGTCCATATATTTTCCTAGCCGACAGCACCCTGCCAGGTTATTTCTGGCCTCTGTAATGCCTTCTCATTAGCGCTCATATGTGGCTAATACAATTTACAATGTGATGACGCACCTCAGACTAATTTTGCACTGTGTACCTGTACTGGAAAAAGTAGCGTTGTACTAACTAATGTATTCTAAAGGGTACTATTTACTGCTTTTGGAAAAATATGACACATTTTTAAATGTATATACAGTAGGAACACCACAACAGAAATGAATGCAAACATACATGATCTCTATAACAATATATAATGAATACATTGAGTAATACCAACATACCAACATGTTTTCATAATTGAGGTCATTCCAGAACAAAACAACTGTTAACTTATAATTTATTGCACATGGGAGCAAATTTTATTATTTTATATCTGATCTCATTATTTGTAGAATTTGTGATATTTATCTGTCAGTGTACTGTATAAAGACAACATTGGAACTCTATTTTCTTTTTGTGAAATATTAGCCTATACTAGGACATAATAGTCCTATGGTAGGCTACATCTAATCCATCTCATCAATGATTTTCTTGCTTATGGTATCTCAAACTAATTATGGCTTCTGCTGGTGTCACAAATGTATCAGCATCAGTTTCCTAATCAAAAGTTGTCCCACATTTTGAATGCAGCTGTTCTGTTATAATTAAGTAAACTTTTCTCATTGCTTTAAATGTTCTCATTTAAAATAAAATAAACAATAATGACATTTGACAGTGTTTCCCCTTTTTTTGGAAAGGTACCGAAAAGTGTCAAGAACTATTGAAATTCATATCGGTACAAGTATCGACAACAAACTTTTTGGTATGGTGACAACACCACCTCATACAGACTACCTTTTTTGTTGTTCTTGCTTTCCTGACATTGCACATTACCGGTGAAACCATGGTGACAGCAGTGCCTGCCTAGAAAGTGACTGAGGTGTGATGTTACAATACAACCAGTGAGGTCACACAGATGCACTTGCGAGCAGACAATCATCTTCGATGGCGGTCACCCGTGCAGACATGAAATAGAGACATCAGAGCTGACTGACACAAAATGACCCTTCCCAACTGTAATTTTGAGCGGAGGCAAAGCTGTTATTAGTGTTTGATTGACCGTGGTATGTGCATGATTTCTGTAGCAGTTTGGACTCTGCGGCTGAATATGTCAAGTGCTGGTTTTGGAGCGGCTGTGCACCCAGCATTCCTCCTACCGTTCCCAGCATGATGGCACACTTGTTGAGTTGGAAAATGAATGAATGATTTGTGTGTGTGCCTGTGTGCACGTGACTGGTTGGTGTGTGTGTGTGTGTGTGTATGTGTGTGGTGTGTGTGTGTGTGTGCAGTCAGTTTGGTTAGATCTTACTAACTAGATGGCCTCACACACACACACACACACACACACACACACACACACACACACACACACACACACACACACACTCCAAATTCCGCCAAATGGAGTGGTTTGGTTGACACGCAAATCACGCCATAACTTCTCCCTTGTGGAAAAACAGAGTGCTGCTCTTGCTGGCAGACACTACACTCTCTCTTTCTCTCACACTCGAGCTGGGACGGAAATTCTTCAACTTCCAGTCTGCCCTGCACACTTTATGCTCGCATCTCAGGCCTGCTGCCTTTTTACTGCCACTGGAAACACAGCCAGCCTCCCTCAGTGGCCCCGGCCGTCTGGCCAAAGCATCCGCTCTTCTTCATACACAGTAGCCACTCTGTAACGTTTCACTTCCACTTTTTTTATTTCTCTTCTTTTTCCAGCCTGAGGTCGCCACTCCAATTTGAACTCTGACTAACCGTCAGTTACAAAGCACACTGTTGGTTTAGCCTCCCTGATCCAAAAACAGGGAGCATGATGAGGTTACTCAGGAACAGACAGACATGCAGAGCCAAACTGACTTTTACAGTGAGACTAAAGGAGCTTTTCCACTACATGGTACCGTCTCTACTCTACCCTACTCTACTCTACTCTACTCTACTATACTATACTCTACTCTACTCTACTCTACCCTACCCTACCTACCTACCTACCCTACCCTACCCTACCCTACCCTACTCTACCCTACCCTACCCTACCCTACCCTACCCTATCCTACCCTACCCTACCTACCCTACCCTACCCTACCCTACCCTACCCTACTCTACTCTACTCTACTCTACTCTACTCTACTCTACTCTACTCTACTCTACTCTACTCTACTCTACTCTACTCTACTCTACTCTACTCTACTACTCTACCCTACCCTACCCTACCCTACCTACCTACCCTACTCTACTCTACCCTACCCTACCCTACCCTACCCTACTCTACTCTACCCTACCCTACCCTACCCTACCCTACTCTACTCTACTCTACTCTACTCTACTCTACTCTACTCTACTCTACTCTACTCTACTCTACTCTACTCTACTCTACTCTACTCTACTCTACTAAAAAAAAACCCTATGAGTAGAGTAGAGCCGGTACCATGTCATGGAAAAACTTCAGTGTAATGAAGTGTAGAAAGACAGGCTAACAGAGGGGAAGACACCCAGACAGAAAGTCAGAGGTCCGGGAACACACCCTTGGGGAACACCTGGCAGGAAGCGGGTGGGTCTGAGCTGCCATTAGGGTTGTAGTCTAATGGCTCCTCTATGTGGAAGCTGTTTGGCGGCTCCTGGTTACTGGGGCCCCACAGGGAAATTGGCCTCATTTCCTTGGCTCCTTCCTCTCAACCCTTCCTAATCCATTATAGACACCCGGGTCTGTGATGCTGGAAGATGTTATTTACAGTCCTGTTGTTTAGCCAGACGAGCCTGGAAACAGCGAAGTCACCAGATTAATGTTTCACTTTCAAAATGGAGTGAAAATGATTAACATTTCTGTGATGACATTTGTTTAAAAAAATGGTTGACATTATGTCATCCTGCAGTAAACCACATGTGACCATTTAACCCTGTCAAGTTTTCCCAGATCATGTCAAAGTGCATGTAGTTGGAATAGCACAGAGTGTGTCATTAATATGTCCTGTACAACGATTAATTTAATTCAAAACAAAGTTGAGGATAGCATATTGGCTACACACAGACACACACACACACACACACACTGGTGCCACTCTCTTCAGGAATTGTGTAAAACCGGAGAAATCTCCTTATGTTCCTGAATGCTCCAGAATGCTTGAACATTCCGCCGACAGAACGGATAGAAGAAAGATGAGCCATCAGCCCTGTGGGATGACTCTGTGGCTCTCGGTGTTTGAAACTGTCAGAAATGGACAGACATGACAGATGGATCTCTATGCCGTTAGTCACCGTGTAGTGTATCCTCCCCGCTCATGACTCATCAAAACCATTTACAGATCTGCCTTTGGAATTGATACAAAGTGTGACTGTTATGGGTTATGCTAAGGTTTCTTTTCGCTGTATGTGATCTTTAAAAAAAAAAGAGGCGATAAGCAGCATTTTCCACAATTGTTTGTGATCTGCAAAGGAGCAAGGGTTTTTAGAAGTCATATACTAGTCTTCCTCATCTGAACAAGTGGATGCCAATAAGACATGGCTGGTATGGTTATTGGAGAGATGCTCTGATGCAAGAGGTGAGATGCCTTGCCATGTACTGATACTGCAGTAATAGCTGACATGGCTGTCTGCGGTCTATCAATAATGAATTCTGTCTTGGCCCTTAAGTGACGGTTGTGAGTCCTTCTAGTTCTGGCTCTAGATTTAGCTCGTGAAATTCTACAGAGCCCACCAAAACATGCTCCAGTCTTGTTAATTTTGGTTCCTAAATAGTGCAATTGTATTGGGATAAGGTCACGATAACCCTTTTTCTAACCGGTGTTTTAGCATTGACAAATAACAGCGTTGTTTTACCTTTACAGCTTCCATGCTCGTAGATGGGAGCGAGCTGATCTCATGCTAGTAATTTGGCTTGTGGCAGGTAACTTGCGTCTAGTGGTCCGGGTTAACAGAGCCGTAGCACAAAACAGTGAGCCGTTGGTTGGTTGCAGCAATGAACTCGGGTTTTACTACTCCACAGTGGTACACATTCACAGGCATGAACAGCACTTTGCTTGCCAGCGTTCAGCTGGAGCATGGACTACATTCACACCGTAGACTCAGACTGATTCCCACGTTTAAATTGTTTAAACTACCCAGAACACACCTGGCCCACTGCGTCACACATGCACATTTTCCCCACAAGCCGCCAGGGAGGCTGAGATTGCAACAGCTGAGTTCACTGGGAAGATGATTGGACGACAATTACTTGCGTTATATAACTCAACTTTTCATTCCTGCCATTATTGGGTAAGGAATCACACACATGTTGTTTTACTGTCTCAGTCTCCCATGTATAGAAACATTACAGAGCCATGGATACTTTTCTTTTCCTCCAACAATGTTGAAGAGCTGAATGCAAATCTAACCATGATTTCCAAATCAGCTGAGGAACGCCTCCAGTGTTTGGGTTCTTGGACATACTGTATACTATTACTTTACATACTGTATATGAGCAATGTACAATAAATACCTATGCAGTCAACCTCTCCACCCTTATTCACACATGCACACACTGCATGTATGTACACTAATAATCATTATGTGGAGAATACTAACACGTCTCAGAGCCTCTTGCATGTATGACAATGTATACCCTTTTTTGATGTATCATAGCTGCCGGTTTACTGGCTCTAACAGTAATAAAAGGGACGCTATTTGACCTTTAGTTCTGCTATATTTTGTGATTATTTTATATCACATGTAGGTTACATTGTCAATTTGATGATTTTACCACTTCAACACTAGTTTTCTCCCTAGCTTTGCTTAAGTTCAACTTTTTCCAGTGTGATATAACAGGTAATTTGCGAGGCAATGCTTTCAGAGTAGCTGCCCCTACACTGTCAAATTGTGTATATATGTATACGTGTACATTTATAAACATAATCTGGACTGAAAAGCAATCCTAAGCAGTATGCTGCTTTGGCAACAGTCAAAGAGGAGGTACAACCAATCAGACATATGTACAGTGGTACAACTGTTGCTATGTACTTTGGATGTGTTTTCAAGAGAGTGTGTGTGTGTGTGTGTGTGTGTGTGTGTGTGTGTGTGTGTGTGTGTGTGTGTGTGTGTGTTGTGTGTGCGTGCGTGCGTGCGTGTGTGCGTGCGTGCCGCCTGCACGCCTGCCTACGTGTGTGCGCGTGTGAATACTTGTGTGTGTGTGTTTGTGTTTTCTCCAGTACAGTGGGTCTATGCTGCAGCAGTGGCTTTAAGAGATCAGGGCTCAGTGAGGAGTGCTAATCGGCTACTCCAAACACACCCGCGCTGTGATTAGCCAACCCGCTAGCGCCCACACTAGCCACAGCTCTTTATCCGTGCCATGGATAGGATTTGCAGGAGGTGCCAGAGCCGGCGGCGGGTGCTCATAATGGCTCTCCCATTCCGTGAGCTTTAATGAGCTTTGCTCCCATGACAGAGGGATTATTAGGTCTGTTGGTGAATAAAGGCCAGCGGACCAGGCCAGCTCATATCAGCGCAGTATTGTTTCGGTGCGTAATATGCTAATCCCAATTAGCAGCGGTGTGCAGCAAGCATACCACACGTCCATATGAGTCACACGGGTCACAGCCTGTGTGGAAACATGAAAGTGAAAGAGATGAATAGACAATGACAGGCTAACTCCTGTGGACCCACTTTTCCAAAATGACCAACACCTAGCTGGACAAATATACATCACGGTCACATCACCGTCCTATCTCACCACACACTGTTTTTCGAGTTAAAGCTGGGGTATGTGATTTCTGATTGGTCAAAGTTAACATGAGCTGTACACTTTGACCAATCAGAGCGAGGCTCCGATTCTCTGTTCTTATTGGCTATTGGGACTGTCCATTCACTTTGGCACGACTTTGTTGATGTAGAGCGTATCAGGGAGGGACCATAGGGGAGGGACCAAAGAGAACAAGTGGAGCGGTTGAGGTATTTGGATTCAAATCGCTATCCCAACTGCCATTTTCTCCCCAAATCCTCCACCCCAGCTTTAATTAAATGTTTATGGCTGTGGAAAAAAATAAAGGTAATTGATAGACAATATCACAACGCTGATATTCTGAATAAACGTGTCAGTTGAAGTCAGAATAGTCGATGACAGCTAACTCCCTGCAGGCTGACTCCTGTGGCCTCACTTTCCCATCGAGCTAGACGATTATCACAAGTCACATCACAGTCTCACCACACACTGTTTTTGCATAAATTATATTATTATGGGGTGGAAAAGAATTAAAGCTCATTGATGGACAATAACATTGATAGCCGAAGAATCATTTTAAAATCCTTTTTTTTTAAACGGGCAACACTCATATTATCAAGCTTAGAAGGATTTTGTATGGGGAGAAGCAGGGCGCAAAGCAGTCAAACAACGGACTGCTCCATCACCATTTGGTTTCTCTGCTGCAGACCAAAACATTAGAGCACCACAGGATGTTTTGTTTTATTTCTTTTTAATATGCAGCTGAGACCGCTTTGCTGTTTCATTGACGTAATGGTAATATTATAATAGCAATAAAACTTAATTTTACTTGCAGCCTCAAGAATAAATGTAACTACATTACCGCTCACTTAACATAGACAGACAGAAGGATTTATAGATTCACTTCATTGTGTGCCTCAATGAGCTCAGTACATTGGGCACAGGCTGATTCATGTGTGTGTGTCTGTATGTGTGCATATATGTGTGTTGTGCGGGCTTCCAGTATTTGATACACAGCTTTGATTTACTGTATCAGGTGGACAAGGAGGGACTTTATGAAGCATAGTTATTGTTCAAAGTGATGAATTAAGTAATGATCAAGGTGATTTTTCTTAGTGACATTTGCCAAGAATAACATCAAGAAGAACGCTGTACAACAAAGCAATATTGATCCCAGTCTGTCTGGGATCAATCTTCTGTGGAGTCACTTATAGAACTTTCTGCTGGTCCAATCTGGCGATGGGTTTCACGCTTGTATGTTGATTCAGTGTGGTATTAACCTCTGTAGACTTCTCCTCACAACAGCCATGGTTACAGTGCCATGTGGCTCGGCAGAATGCGAAAAAATAGACCGGCAAAGTTCATCAGCTTACCAGTAGTAGTCTGATTGAACTGGCTTGTATGGGATCAGAACACAGAATCGCTTCTGTTTGTCTGAAGAAATGATAGATTTCTTTTTATCCTTTTAGCTTCGCAGAGCTCTGCATGGGGTGGCATGTTAGCGGAAAGGCCCTTAATTACTAAATGGAAAACCACCTCAAAGATTCCGGTTAAAAAAGAGGTCATTTAATTGCCTTATTCAATCCAGCCCAGCAATTTGGTTCATTAAATATGAAAACAATATAAGCCGCAATACGGTACATATATATAGGCCTTCTCTCCATCATATACAGACTGAGTGCTTGAGAAACAAAACAAAACCAATTAAGGAGATAGATTAAAAAGAAATTTTTGAAATCACAGTCCTTTTGTTTTGTTTTTCGAGGGCAAAGTGAGGGGATGCGGAAACTTCCATTAAGAGATGGCTCTTGGTCATATGCAGAGTATAATGAAGTCCTTTCCATGTCGTATAAAAAAGCCTCTTATTTCTAACCACTTTAGTTGGAAGGCGCACTCAGCAAATCTCTCTCCATTTTTTTTTTCTATATCAATTTAATGTCAATGGGAAAAACAAAAGGAGGCTGTGGAGAATGGTAGCGAGCAGCAGCAGGAGGAAACATATGGTCCAAACCCTCATACTGCCAATCATAGCAGCACGAAGCTACAAGAAAAAAAGAAAAGAAAAACATATATATGAAAAAAAAAAAAAAAAAAAAACGCAGACACCAGGCTGCAGTCCTGATTGATTTTCCTTCCCTTCACATCTCAATTCCAGGATTTTTTTTTATGAATGGAAAATATCAGGGGGATAGCTGGTTTTCCAAAGCCACTGTGCTGGCCCCCACGTCTCACGAGCTTCTAACCCATGTTGTTCTGGTGAGTTCAAGCTGTCTGGAGCAGCAGCCGTGTGGAGCACCGTCCACTTTACGCCCTGCTGTTTGACTCTCACATGACTTTTATACAGGAGTGCGTTACTCGGTGGCCTGTCTTTATAGGAAAAATTATATTGTACATTAATGATGCATGCATGATGCATGGCAGTGAAGCTTCGGAAAATTCATATGTGAAGTTATAATGGCCAATGAAAAAAAAACTGAATGTTAATTTTTTTCACCTGGTGGTCTTAGAAAGCTCTGAGGGAATTTCTATTTTAAACGTCTCCTGTTTCTACTTTTAAGGTTCAATGTTTTTTTTTTCAATAGAGCTTACATTGCCAAGCTTTTCCTCCACATAGAAAGATATATAGATATTCTGTATATATAGGGTATATACTGGATAGATAGATAGATAGATAGATAGATAGATAGATAGATAGATGATGGATAGAAGATGGATGATGATAGATGATGATGGATAGATAGATGATAGATGATGATAGATGGATGAGATAGATGGATGGATGGATGGATGGATGGATGGATGGATGGATGGATGGATAGATTCTTTATTGATCACAAGGGAATTCTGACATCCAGTAGCAGCAAACTTAAGCAAAAACAATTCTGTGGAGTAGTGAATGACGGCAAGAAAGCACTTAGGTCAATCAGTCATCCAATTTCTTGATTTCTCGACCAAACGTGGGGCATTTCAACCCTTTTCTACACCATACATACAATCAGAATGATGGACGGTCATTAAACATTTAAAGCCCCTATCCACTTAATAACCCATTTCCTGTCAGAGGCACTGTTTGAAGAAAAACTTTGATGTCAATTTTACAGAAGAAACCAGTTTGATGTTTTCTTTTTTCTTTCTGCCGCTCCTGAATTATTTAAAATATTATATCTCAAAGGGCAATAACGGTCACCCCACACTGGTTTGTGTGTGTGTGTGTGCGTGTGCGTGGTGCGTGGCGTGTGTGTGTGTGTGTGTGTGTGTGTGTGCATGTGGGTGTGTGTTTGTGTGTGTGGTTTCGCCAACGAGGACATATTTCAAGTTGACACACATCATCTCCCTTTATCTTCTGCACTAATCAGTGCGGAAGTTTATAATATTGTTTTCCATCTCGGCTGGATTTGCTATTATTAGTTCCTGTTTATAATGTACCCATTGATGCACGGTCAGCTTTCACTTGATTGTATTGGATACTGAAGAACACAAACAATGTGATGATCCTCAGGCAAGTTGTGAAGTTATAGAGAGTGCCTTTTTGATGTGACTTTTAAGGGGATGTGTGAATAGTTCTTTAAAAAGGACAAACATGTATGGACAATGCATATCATCGCTGCCTGGTTGAAACCTTGTATCTCCAATTTTTCTTCCTAAATCAGTGCTATTGGTCACACTTCACTGTTTGTCTGTTTGTGGGTATTATAACATTTTAAGCAATGTAAAGTATTAAAAGGAGGTTGTGCATTGACAACACAGAATATTTTTTTTTTGTTTTTTCCTGAAAAATGAACATTTTGGACGAACACGGTTTCTGCCCGACATAGACGATATGTACATACTGTATATCCTCAGAAATTATAGCAAATGATTTGTATTATGTCTCTGTGTTCAGCTTTGACTAAGCAATAGTACAATTTATGATGCTAATGATGGCAGTTGAAACACTAACGGGCCTGATCTACTTTGATGCTAAATAAAGAGTGCTAAATTGGGTGTGCATTCCGACAGATTGCACGTTTGGTTTGTGGGCGTTTTGCGGGGGATCAACTAAGGTTAACTGTGCAAATGACAACGGGTGCAAACATGGTAGAGACAGTACATTTTAAATGTCAATTTTGCCGCCAACCCATCTTAGAACCTCAAAAGAAAGCAATACAATCTTAGAATCAATCTTTAAGCGGACAGGAAGCCAGTGGAGCGAGGCTGAAACTGGAGTAATATTATCACGCATTCTAGTCCTAGTTAAAAAGTCGAGCTGCTTAATTTTCGAACTGTAAGCGACGAAGAGATGACTGTTCCAATCCAACATATAATGAATTACAATAGCCCAATCTAGTCTTAATAAATGCATGTCATTCAAAATCTTTGTGTGGCATGGTATAGGGGCTTGACTTTAGCCAACTGTCTGAACTGGAAGAAGCTGCATGGCTTTGACAACACAACTTATTTTCTTTTCAAATTTTTTAAAAGCACTGTCAAAAATCACACCCGGCAGATTCATCATGGTACTGTATATGGACGAAATGATCGACTCTAAATGACCAAGAGCGCAGAATTACAATAGTCGTGCTACTCCCACCCTTGTTACCTCTAAATGCTAAAACTACTGTTAGTGCAGACAGCGCCAAGGGTTTAGCAAAACTCCTTGACATGAGCCAGAGAAAACTGAGAGAGAAAGAGAGAGAGAAAACACAGAGAGATAGAGAGAGAGAGACACACACAGAGAGATGGAGGAAGAGAGAGAGAGAGAGACACACACACAGAGAGATGGAGAGAGAGAGATGCCGAAGCGGAGGGCGTGTAGTGGGATGGCAGATAGAGGAGGACTGGCCGAGACAAAAAGAGGAGAGGAGACATCCTGCTGTCAGCGAGCAGTGTGTAATCAGGACCAGATGTCTTTCTGTGCTCTCTCTCTCTCTCTCTCTCTCTCTCTCTCTCTCTCCTCTCTCTCTCTCTCTCTCTCTCTCTCTCTCTCTCTCCTCTCTCTCTCTCGATGCAGAGGCGGACTTTCACAGAGATTCATATCCACAGGCCACAGTGTTTGTTGAGGGATTTAGACACTGTTTTGTTTTACCCTCTTGTCCCCGTTGTTTGTTTTCAATGGTCAATTGTAATGTTGAGTGTGTGTTGAGGCAATGCAGAGATGTCTGTTAAGCTATTGTGTGTAGGAGAGCAGACAGGGTTGTATAGCCACATTGAGACAGACACACAGCATTTTCTAAAATGAACCCATCCAGGCGACACACTGCGGGCAAAAGCATTGTTTATTCAAAAACTTTGAAATCATTGACATTTCTACAAGCACTTATTTCAACTAAACTCCATAATCATTCTTGCAGTAGCACTATTCTGATGGTTATTACAGAAGGATGTCTTTAAAAGTTGTTGCCTGATTTATGTTTTCATTTTTGGATATTTTCTTCCTAAACATGTTGAAATGGAAACATACACAAATGATTTTGCTTATAAACCTGTTGGGACAATCGCTCATACTTACCAGTTTATTTAAAGCATAATGGTTGTCCTAGATAATGCATTTAGGGTACTTGATCATGAAACCAACAACACATCTGCATACAGCTACATCATCGCAAGTGCACAGTCTGCACTTGTGTGCAGAAGTCATATACAGCTGACACACACACACACATGTATCATTTCCTCTGTCAACAATCTCAACAGGAGAGGAGTGATCTCTCACACACAGGCAGGCTGCCTTGTCAGTGTTTTACCATGATGCCTTCGCTTGCAGTCTCCCCTACACTGTATAGTGTGCTGTTTTGTCCGCCTTTAACAGTGACAACGCTGGTTTGTCACGCAAACAAAGACATTTGACAGTGAAGGGCTCGGGCCATTGTATAGCCACAGGGAGGTCAGCCTGAGCGTGACAGCCATGCAATTTTCGAAGATAGCTGTGCCAGCTATAAGCAATAAGAGATGAAGAGAGGTTAACAGGACTCTACACTCCTGCTACTTCAGCAGGAGATGATCAAGTACACACTTAGAGAGAGGGAAGTTTTCACTCTTTTTTTTCTGCCGGGCCCAAAGAAAATGCTTGCTTACAAGAAAATGGACCAACACTGTATTTGGATAGGAATTGTTGTATTTTGGTCTCTATGCGAGTGTCCGTATGTATTGGAAATCATGCAATAGTCTCATTACAATAGAACTTGAGTATGACCATTGCACTATTGTACTCACCAAACAGCAGATATCACTTTATTCTTCTATCTGGTGTTTTACAGCTTGCGTCTTGTTTCCTTTTATATTTTTAGTTCCTGACAATATTCCTGGTGGGGGTAATAACTTTATAAACCAAATTCATATATTAGTAATTAATAAACTAAAATTGGCTTCTTTATAACCTGTATTGTCATCTAAACACTTATTTTTTTGCCTTCGATGTAGCAACATTGGAGACTGTCATCCCACAAATGGGTGCAGCCTCAGCTGTTTCAGCAAGTGTCCCCCAAAACGATAAACAGTATGTTTTTGTTCAAACGACAAAGCCCTGCAGTGGCCATAGTAATTATGATGGGACAGAGGAGGGAGTCAGGAGGGGTTGTTTTCACAATATGTCCATGGATGTGATGGAGCCAAAGTATTGAGGAGGTGGAAGTGGATGACACCTGGCACTTCAACAAAGGAGACTTTGTTTTGGCTGTTTCCAAAACTTATTTTCAACTTTTCTTTTTTAAGTACCTCATTAGAATTTGAACCATGTTGACTATGTTTCCCTTAACTTAAAGATGTAGTCATTTTAACCCAAACTGCAACGTTCCCCCTAACCTTAACAAACACACATTTTAACCAAAACCATGATCCATCCTTAAACCTAGTCAAGTTTTTTTTTTGTGCCTTGACCTAACCAAACCGTGGCATAACCTAAGACTCATAGGCAAGCAACAACACATTTAAAAAAAAATTATTAGGTAACATTTTTTTGAAAAAAACATTATTTTTTATTTTGAATTTGAATTTGAATAATACATCTACCTAAGCGCTGAAAAGAAGTAAAATATCATAATTCTTATTTTTGGTGTCAATAGCAACCATTTGGAAGTGAACACTAAACATCGGGACACTTTAAAGTATTACAGAACTGAGATCCGTTCAGATAATGTACATTATGTTCTTTTCTTTTACCCTGAAATGTAAAGAGAACAAAATGTCTTCAAAAAAAACACAATGTCCCTCTGAGTAACACAGGTGGACCTACGACATCAGTGTTGTTAACCAAGACTATTCCAGCGTCTGAATACAAGAATAGATTGTGGCAAATGTCTAACTCTCCAGCCACAAGTAACAGCAGCTTGTTAGACGGCTTACACACACCGGTTAGTGTTTTTTTTTCAGCCTGGTAATTTGATAATGAGATTGGGAGGCAATGACTTCCAGATGTACAAGCTCTCATACACTTGTACTGTAGTGTGAAGTAAAGCTGAAGTGCCAGAAGCCCCCCCGGGCCAAGTAGCTACTGGTTGGATACAGATGCTTCAACACCTGCTACAGTATAAAGGTCTCTAGAGGGAGAAAAAAAACATACTGATCTCAATGTGGAAATCACATAGAGGAAAAACAGTGTGTGACGTAGATTTATTAAGCGTCTCAAGCTCTATTTTCTTCTGAAAAAATACATGGGAAAACTGCCTATATACTTGAGCCAACTAATTATCTTTTGTTGAGATAACTTATCATTCAATCTAACTTCAAGTTTTGAGATCTTACATGCTAATTTATTTTTTGTTCACAAAGGTTTTCATACAGTTCTAGCACCGTTTAATGTTTGAATAAACTTTTGTTTTTACTAACATTGTTTTCCGTATGAAACGGACTCAAGTCTACAGCTAAACCGGGATGAAAACAAAGAAAGAAAATAGATTTTGAACGCAAAGAAGGGACAGAGTGGGAACATGGAATGAAATCAGGCACAACTCCAGCTGGATATGATTTTATTTCAGGGATGAGCATATTCTAACTGCTCTCCAAAACCATTTGCAATGGCCCTCTGTTGATGTGAATATCAATTTCCAACCACTCAAAAGTATGAGTTGAAATAGCACAGCATGTGTAGTGGCTGCATACATAGGAATATAGCATTGACATAAACATGTTAACCTAAATAAAGCTTTGCATATAACCTGCAATGACATACAAACTGAGTTCCAATATCCATACTTCCCTGTTATTAAATATATGGCAGTAGAAGATTAAGGATGTCCCAATACATGTGGTCAGATACAGCATGCTTAAAATAGCTGTTGATGCCCTAATACATCTGGTAGTATCTTTTAGTGTGAAAGTCAGCATGATTTGGAGACGATTCTGACCCAGAAAAGAAGAAGTTCAAGGCACAAAGTTATAATGAAATAAATAAGTAACGGTATGTCCCAATTTAATACCTATGCTAGCTACATACTTTTTATGATCAGCTGTAGTATGTAGAAAAGCGTATGTGTTTTGGAACGCATAAGACATCTTGCTAATTGTTTCTTCCACGTTCAACCACAGACAAACAGTACACACTTTAACACAGGGAAACATGCAGGCCTGACAGTGGACAACAGCCAACCAGTGGGGATAATTAAACATAATGAGCACTCGTCAGACGAACGGAAATCTTAGCTGGTGTGATTCAGCATTTTTTAACTGCAGCAGACACACAAAGGAAAAGAAGAAATAAGAGTTTGTGTTTCAGGGATATTTTGCCTCCAAATACACTCAGACTGTGCTTGCTGACTTCCCTTTCTTATAGAGGCTTTGGGCGTGATAGGAGAAGACCCAGTCCTCTTCTAGACAGGGACCTTTCCATATTATTATTGATGCCCGCTTTGCACGAACACACAACTCTGTTGCTCTGCGTTAGCTAAAAGCAATCTTTGCTCATTGTTTTATTCACCGACAGATGTATTATTTATCCTTGGTGCCTCTGAAATCGGAACAGAAGACAAGAAACTATCTGTATGCATATTCCGATGCACCTGTTTGCACAACTGACTATGCAGCCACAGGGGAATAAAGGCTTATTATGCGTATTATTCTTCTGCAAATATGTCTATCAGTTGAACATTGTGGTCCCATGCTCTGCTTTGTGGGCCGTTTCTCTTTGAAACTAAGTGCGGTTAGTTTGGCTTAATGGACGTCTGATTCCACAGTCAAGGCCAATGACAACAGGAGATGGGAAACGAGAATGGCATTGTCAGCAGGACAAAAAGAAAGAACTCTAGGCCACTCTGTTTCAATGAATGTCATTTTCTTTCAAATGTAGCATGACAAAGCATTTGGGCCGAGTAGTTTGTTTCTGTGTTGCTGTTTAAAATGACTCTCTGCTGGGCTACTATTTCCAAAATAAGAGCCCGTACTTTTGACTTCCTTTAATCCTGATTAATTTGATTGATTCAATTTATTTCAGACATATCAAAATTTACAAAACAAAATGAAAAGCATAAACAAAAATAAACAAATAACATATTGAATTGATATGCCTGAACAGGAGTAGGAAGAAGTATAACTTATTTACCCCTTTTCCACAGCTCAATAATTCATATTTATATTAGCTTCCTGGGTTCCTTATAATCTCTTTTACAAATTTATACAATTTGTTATATTATATTTGATATTTTATATTTTATATATGATATTTACAATCCATACAAATATACAACTCCATATATCTATATCCATTATATACATACATACATCTATACAAACATATATTTATGTCCATTATATTCATTTAAACAATCCATATATCTATATATTTGTACAATCCACATATCTATATCTATATATACATGTATACAATCCACATATCTATACAATCTATCTATCTATTTATATAAATACAAATATTCATACAATATGATGCACCATATTTACCCTTTAAATATATATATACAATATATATATATATATATATATATATATATATATATATTATATATATATATATATATATATATATATACAATATATACAATTTTTTACATTTATTTTTTATTATTACTATTTTTAATTTTTAGTATACTTTCCTTCTTAAATCTCTCCCTCATCCCTGTACCTTGTAAAAATCATTGCTTTGAATTTTTTTTAAACTGGATCATGTTTGGACATTGCTTTAGCTCCGTGCTCATACCATTCCACAGTTTCACACCACCAATTGAAATGCATTGACATTTTAAAGTCGTGCGAACAGCTAGCATCTTAAAGTTTAACTGTTCCCTCAAATTGTAACCCCCCTCTCTGTCAACAAAAGTGCTTGAATGTTTACTGGTAGCAGTTTATTTCTTGCTTTGAACATGATTTGTGTAACTTCGGGGCGGCAGTGGCGAAGTGGTAGGGAGTTCGCCTCTGGTGTGCAGGGTCGGAGGTTCGATCCCCCGTCTCCCCGCCACATGTCGAAGTGTCCCTGGGCAAGACACTGAACCCCGAATTGCTCCCGATAGTTAGCTTAGTTAACTTAGCACCCTAGTGCTAAGCCTACCCTGCGTGGTAGCTGCTGCTATCGGTGTATGAATGTGTGTGTGACTGGGTGAATGTGTACAAAACAATGTAAAGCGCTTTGGGTCTGTGAATAACGGAGATAAAGCGCTATATAAGTCCATTTACCATTACCATTTACCAACTTGATATTCAACCAGGTCCTTGAACTTTATGATATGGGAATGTAAAAAGATATCTGCATATTTCTTTTGGTCCAGGGAATTTGTAATCTTTTCAATTAGCTCAATGACTGCTAATGAAGTGGATCGGTTGGGCCTGAATCCGTGTTGGCTGTCAGTTAGTAAATTGTGTTTATTGATGAATTTGTTAAGTCTGTCAGCAAATACTTTTTCTAAGATTTTTGAGAATTGAGGAAGCAGTGAAACAGGCCTGTAGTTTGTGAAGTGGTGTTTGTCTTTTGCAACTTGATTGAATCTGATCATAAACTACTCTGGGGACATTTTGCTGCCATGGTTTCTTGAGTCCAGTCCACTTTGTTCAGCGTCTCGGGGAATAAGAGGCCGGATTAATCGAATTCTGAAAGCAAACGGAGACACAGGTTGAAAGAGGGTTTCTAGAATGAGAGGAGAGAAAAGCATTGGAGGAAAGGGAGGCTCTTCTGTGCATGTTCTTGGGAAATAGTCAAAGTCAAAGCCGCTTCGTTGTCCAATTCTACAATATGTGCCAGACATACAGAGGAATCGAAAAAAAAAATCTCTCCAACCCATGCAATATGTACAAAAGAATACAATAAGATGAGATTGAATATATACAATACATACATTTCCAAATAGTGCAAAAGATAAGGAAAAACAAAACATTATAGAAAAAGTAAATAACTGAAATGTGCAATATGATGAACATTATTTTCAACATGTGCAATATGCAGTAGACTGAAGAAATGTAAAGTGTACATTATAAGGGCATCTCAATACATGTTCTATAATAAGCTGTTCTTAACGTGTGGTTGGGATATTCACCTGGGATCTCAAACCATCATCATCTCAAAATGAATAACGAATACTTTCACATCAGGACTGTCACTTTGAGAAAATAAGGCTAAATTGGTCCTTTTGGCAAATGCCAAAAAGTGTCTTTGGCCATGCAACAAAGCCCAATGGCTGGATTCCAAACCTGGCATGTTGAGTCTTTAAATACTGGACTTCATGGGCCGCATCAATCTTGTTTACTAGGGATGAGCCCGAATCCGAATATGTATTCGGATAAGCACGGATAATGAGTTAGATACGGATACAGATAATTTCCGAATAGTCCCGTTATTATTCGGGGATTTTTTTTTAAATATTATGCGCTTAATTGACGCAGCGCGTTCCGCCTCAATGACACAACAGGTAGAATGACATTAACAGCTGTTCTGCGGTGGACACGAGAGGACCGGGCGCGTCCCGTGACCCGCGGTCTCTCTCTTTTTATCCACTGATAAACGCAGCGTGTTCACCCTTTCCCTCGAATAGAGGGTTCTACCGATCGCATTCGCTGCCGTTTTTATGTGAGTTTCCTCGTAACCCGCTGCCGTGGCAGAGAAGAGACGAACCGATGGAATATGCTGCAGCACCCCGATGTATTTACATTCACTAGGCCTACTGCTTAAACTCTTTCAAACACCACAACGTTTCCATCAAACTGATGCTTAGGACCTGTACTTTTTCAGCTGTCAATCAGTGCGTGGACGCCTAGGCCTACTTCAGGACCTATACAATAAAATCGGAAACTGCAAACTTGACACATTGAAATCACATATGGCTTTGTGGAAAGGCTAAGATATTATTTAGGGTTTATGAGATTGGCACGTTGATACAGATTGTTCCTAAACCTTAGTTTAGTAAAACAAATGTAAAAAAAGAGCGATAGGGAGAGATAGAGATAAAAAAAATCATGAAATACAGCTGTATTTTCCCCAGTTAAAGGGAGACCTTAATTAAGTTAAAAGTAAAACACTGGCCCTCATTTACTAACAGTGAGTAGCCTATGCACAGATTTGGACTGTTATTTATCAATATTTTTGTTCCCTGAATTTCTTCGTATTCTGAGAACAAAGAAGAGAGAGATGAAAAGGTAGAAATATATCTGACTTTTTGACTTCTATTTCAACATTACATCAATTTGATGCTTTGAAGGGACAACAATTGCATTGACAATGAATATTAGTTTAGAAAATCAATTTAGGTGTGACTTCCTTTAATGTAGACTAATGTAAAAGAAACTTCCGGTATACGCCACGCCCACTTCTGGTTGTGTATCCGGATACAGATACAGATAATTTTTTTGGTTGAACAGATACAGATACAGATACAGATAATGACGTCTCCGCACACCCCTATTGTTTACAATTGTCGAAATGTGTGGCCATTTTTCTGTCGCTGTTGTTCAGGGATGTAGCTATTTTTTGTCTGACTTTTTGCCCAAATTCTTACGTTTAGTGTGCCATTAGTGTGAAAAACACCAGATCTATTTCACTTGTTGAACACAGGTTTGGAACCAGGCAACCAAGGGCTAACTGAGTGATTTGATGAGTACTGTATTTGTCACCCATCTGTATCTGATGTTCAATGGACTGCACTTACATAGCGCTTTTTACTGATTTTCTCAGATACAAAGCACTTTACATTGTTTGCCACTCATTCAAAGCCAGCAGAGTTTTGTTGAGATAACTTTATATCAATGTAACTTATTATTTATGTGCAAAACCTTTTTCACACAGTTTTAACACTGTTTAATGTTTGAATCAACATTTTGATTGACTTGGTTTTGTTTGTTGTCTGTATGTCATTGTTTGACATTCTTATTATGTACCTAGAACAACGAAATTGAGGTTTTTATATAGCTATATGAAAGATACATTTTCATTCATATGACTTATAAGTTATCTCAACAAGAGATCATTAGTTGGCTCCAATGTCAGCAGTTTCTTAAAACTTTAGTTGGCCCCAAAACTCACAAATATTGTGAAAACAGTTGTCTTGACATATTGAGTTTTCCTCACTATTAATAAATTGAATGTGATTTGCTTCTTCCCTTGTTAGAATCAGTGGCTTCTTTATTGACAGAATTTCTCTATTCTATGCTTCCAGACCAGGCAGTATGAATTCTTAATCCATATCTCTGGCTTTGAACTATACTGAGGAGCTTACTTCTGCCATAATGTTTTTGGAAGTTGCAGTTTATTTGGATTCATTCATATCCTTCTAGAGCACAGTGTGCAGCTCCTTATTGTGTGTGTGTGTGTGTGTGTGTGTGTGTGTGTGTGTGTGTGTGTGTGTGTGTGTGTGTGTGTGTGTGTGTGTGTGTGTGTGTGTGTGTGTGTGTGTGTGTGTGTGTGTGTGTGTGTGTGTGTGTGTGTGTGTGTGTGTGTGTGTGTGTGTGTGGTGTGTGTGTGGTGTGTGTGTGTGTGTGTGTGCATGGGTGTGTGTTGGTGTTTGAGAGACGATTTGCACGGATTTCTGGGTTCGATAACTTCTCACTGACGTGCAACATCCCGCCAGCGCTCACTCGATTATGATGCGATTAGTTAATTGGGTGAAGATGTGGAAAGTGAATTATGCGCGTATCTCATGCTCCGCCACTAATGGATGGAAAAATACCTCCATCTCTCCAACCTCATCCTCCCCACACCCTTTAAAAACCAAAGAACTTCTCATAATTTCCAACGTGTGCATTCTAAAGGGAAATAGATTTAGCATCTCAGATTTATATCATATTTCCATTCGGCTTTTCCCGTGTGTCTGTCTCTCATCGTGGCCACGGCTTGAGCCCCGTTTTGTAATTTACTGTTAGGGGTTGTTATCGTTACTGTAACAAAAACAGCCAACCGGCTCCTGTATTGTATCCCCCTGCTGACCCTCTCAATGCCCCTCTCAGTTTTCCCCGCTTATTAAAAACCAATATTACAAAACGTAAAAACGTCTCACTGTGTAACCCTTTCACCGCAACATTTTTTTTCTGTCACTCTGGAAATATTGGAATGTCTTTTTATATGCTCCCCTTGCTTTCTGTTTTAGATTTAAGATTTTTTTATTTTTTTTTTTGGTGTTACACCACGGTGGTTTGGAGTTCAAATTACCTTGAACAGAAAAGTCAACAGTTTTTCCAGAGAACAGCGAGCGTGATTATCTGGCACCTCAATTACTGTTTCCACAAAAACCCAACCGAGCAGCTCTCTTTCTCCGTCGCACGCACCCGGGGTCTGAGGAGTAGGCTATATACCCACTCTGTGTCCAACGCCATGACAAATCCCTTTAGCAGAGATACTGACGGGGTGCGCCAGAGAATGTTGCTGTTCACCACTCTGCGACTCGACGGGAAGTGTGGACTTCTTTTCCACAGCACTCTTGCGGAAAAGAAAAATGCTTTTTCCCACAGGAGCGGTGGCATGCTGCAATCAGGTGCATGTGTGTGTGTGTGTGTGTTTTCCCGGTGCTGTTAATGTCTGGCTGTCAGTAGCCGCCTCAGCAATCACTGGAGCACTTTTAGACTGCTATCAATCAGTTCTCATCCTTAGAAAAGCGTCTCAAAGCTGCAAGACCAAGAAAGGTGCTAAAAACTGAGTAATAGCTTTTCAATAGTCACAATATCATAGGCAGCAGTAGGTGAGCTTCCCCTTTAATGATTATTGCAAGAATAATAATAAACTTTATTCATATGGCACCTTTCATACAGCTCAGTTCTGAACAGTGATACAATCACATGCATTACAAGCTTCACATTAAAATAAACATACAATGAACATGAGACGTGTCAATAATTGTAAAACAAAATAAGATGAAATAGACTAGAAATATAAAGTGCTAAGCGCTGCAAAGAAAGCAATTTTTTTTAAAAAGATCAACTAAATAGAAAGGCATTTAAAAATGTATTAAAGGGATCAGTCAATATAAGAAAATATCCATCAAATATGTATCAGTGAAAACATTCAAAAATACATTTGAAAACAGCATGTGTGACGCCATGTGCAGCATGCACATTTAACGATGTGCTGCTGGGAAAGGCTAGTTTTAAAAAGATATGTTTTCAACTGCCGTTTACAAATGTTCATCTTTGAAAATGACTGCCCTGGGATTAGCTAAAAATGGGTTAGCTACTGTAAATACACAATCTTTGGCTCCACTGAAGCCTCCCTCCTCTTTGTTTTGTCTGCCTATTCATCTTTGTCAGACCTTGTTTGTTGTAAAGGTTTTTTTCGAAATAATTCATCTTCGGGGACAGAGGGCAACATGATGTAACTCTCCATGCCTGATAATATAGCCCGGGTTGCTCAATATGCTTTAGAAAGGCATTGTGTGAATGTCTTTTCTTCTCATGCAGAGAATCAAAATGAAAGGGGGCCCACGCATACGGTTCACAAGGGCCCACACAATCTAGACATGACAGAGAACTACAGTTGTCAGTATATATATAGGAAACACTTCCAAGTCCTTCCATTGTGAATTTTTTTTATCATCATCTCTGCATGCCGCAAAATATAAAAAGAAACCTATGTGTCCACGTTGACTTAAGTGGAAATGTGCTGATTCTAACCTCCTGCTCAATGAACAGTGTGTGGGAGTGTGGAACAAGTTTTGTGTGTGTGTGTGTGTGTGTGTGTGTGTGTGTGTGTGTGTGTGTGTGTGTGTGTGTGTGTGTGTGTGTGTGTGTGTGTGTGTGTGTGTGTGTGTGTGTGTGTGTGTGTGTGGTGTGTGTGTGTGTGTGTGTGTTGTTGTGTTTGCTGCTGTATGTTGGAACAAGACGTGGAGAAAATTGTCATTCGGAGGAAACAAAGGTAACCGATTGTTGACAAAAAGACAAATGCGAGGCGGAACTTGAGGCAGTGTTGTTTTGTCTGCTGTCAGCTGTAGTGTATCTTCTGTGTTTTGCTGCACCAGCATCGCCTGAACTGATGGTTTCTTGGGCACTGACATACACACACATTTTGCAAATAGGTTTTCTGTTTCATCGACACGTTAAAAAAGTGTCACTTTCTAAACTCGTAGCAGTTCAGAGAGGGACCTTTTCTTCAACGTGCAGTTTTTTATTGTTCTGGAAACAAAATGTTGCTTGTATATTAGGAATCACATATTTTTTTTGTACTAACTGTCACCGCTCTCTCTCTCTCTCTCTCTCTCTCTCTCTCTCTCTCTCTCTCTCTCTTCTCTCTCTCCCACAATCACACACACGCACACACCCATGATCACACATTAAACCTCTAAATCTTAGGCCATGTTTCTCCTCAGCAAACCGATGGATTGACCACTCCGGGTAGGGAATGCGTCCTTACCCCAAGTGAAGGAGTTTAAGTACCTCGGGGTCTCCTTGGCAAGTGAGGGGACAGTGGAGCATGAGATGGGCTGGAGAATCGGAGCAGCTGTTGCATTCGATTTACCGCACCGGAAGGCAAAGCTTTCGATTTAACCGATCAATATACAGTACGTTCCTAGTCTCACCTATGGCTGGCGTTTCCCTTAGAGATAGGTTGAGAAGGTCCCCGCTATCCATCCAGATAAGAGGAGGAACATGAGTGAAGAGGATCTCTCCTTCCTTCCTTCCTTCCTTACTTCTCTTCATGCTTGTTAATCATCCAGTTCAATCTTATATTTAACAATTGCACTTTCTGATAGCCATCTTGTCTGGTATCCTCCGTGACCAACTGCCCATTCTGTTATTGTTGGTATTTTGCTTTTCTTGCATCCGTGGCCTTGCTCGCAGCTTCCTGCTCTTCTGGGAAACACTGAAATGTCTTGCTGTGGATCTTGAGATATTCACTGATATTCACAGTGAATTGTTCTGGCCCTTAAGCTGTTTTTTCTCTCTCCTTTACTGATACATTTATGCTCATAAACTGTGCATGCATACAGCCCACACACACAAAACCTCCAGGTATTAATGTAGTGTTGGTATTTATTCTATCAAGGTTGTATGAAGATACATTGAATTTAAATGCACTCTTGTGTTTTTCTCCTTGTAAAAATCCAATATAGGCTCAGCACATTTACAGTAAAAGTTGGGATATAGGACTTTAAAATGATTGGCACCTTTAGTCTTTACAGGAGTTAAAGAGTTTAATGCATTCATAATCTTTTAGAGAACTATGACATTTAATTGAGCATTGGAACGCACTATGGCTCAATACACAAACAAAAGAGCATTACAGTATTCTAGCTCACACTCCGGACAAAAAAGTCCAACAAGTTAATAACGGAGAGTCAAATGGCTGTTTCCGAACCAGAGAAAAAAAAAACATTTTCAATGCATTAGCAATGGTGCACTATTCTATTTAGAGCTCCAGAAAAAATTAAGAGACCAGTCTGGATTTTTCTTAAATCTTCATCTCGACATAACTTATTGAAAATGCTCTTAATGACAAAACATGTTTTGGAATTTGGTAGAAATGTTGTCAGTAGTTTATATTATAAAACCAAAATGTTCATTCTACTCAAACATATCCCTATAGATAGTAAAACGAAACGACACTGAACATTTAGAGTGCCTTTCAATTTTTTTCCAGAGCTGCACATCTGGTCTGCTCTGAAAAAAAAAACCCTACGTTATGTTCAGTGTGTATGGTTTTTAAATGATATACAGTACCTGTGATTTGATAATAATGCACGGCAACATTACAAGGACCGTTCTCTGCTTCAACCCTCTACTCTAACCTCCACAGCCTTCCATCTGCCATGGGCACTGAACGTTCTCATTGGTAAATAGAGCCCTCGGGTGCAGTAGAACAGGCTGTACACAAACACTCTGACATATTATCACCTCAGAGAGTTAATGGGCAGCTGTCTATTTAACCATGAAGCAGACGCAAAGCAACATTAGCATTTTTTTTTTTACTATTGTGTTTGGTCCAACATTCCCTCTCTTTTGCTCTCTGCCAACTCCTGAGGGAAATATCCGGCTACATGATGAACTATATAAACAAGACATTTTACAACACATTTCCCCTTGTTCATATTAAAAGCACAACTAAAAGGAAAATGTGGTTCACATATCAAGGCAACCCACTAATGTTGAATAGGATAACATTTTAAACTTATTGATTTCAGCTTAAAACGTTTCCAGTTGATTACTTTAAAACAATTATTTATTGTATAACATTATTGTATTACAATTTTTTCAAAACATTTTAAATAAATTTACAAATTTGGCAATATCTAACATTTTCATCTCTTTAAAAATCAAAAATCTAGAAGTTGAATAAAGCCAGTTAAAATCTTTAATTAGTTTTACAACATCTTAGAGTCCAAGGTTTTTACCGAACATATTTTGGATACTTTTTTGGAAAAAAAGAAAAGCATTTTCTGCAAGGACAAAATATATCATAAATGAGATATTGACAATGTATGAACAAATTATTCTGTAATAACCTTCAGAATAGTGCTAAGAATGATTATAGAGTTGAGATGTTTGGTTCAGAATGTTGAAAAAAACTAATGTTGAGATAATGGCCGTTAAAGATTGTTGTATGAGAGAAATATACAGACGCAAACAGACAAGATTTAGTCAAATAAACACTTAGCTCCCTAACGTGATGCTTAAAGAGGACCTATGATACTTTTTGACTTTTATGAACTATAAACGTTGTTATAATGATTTATAGTCATGTTTAACCATACTAGCTTATCAATAATTACGTACATGCATTTCGACGTATTCCCTGCTGACCGCCTGGGGTGGCTATGCAGAGCACTAAACACTAGGGCAGCCGGTCGAGAAATAACTTGTTCAAATTTCCTGGTAGTTTCTGTCAAGCTCCCGGATGTTTCCATGTATGGTAATGCTGCTCAGGCAAGCTCCGGCTGCATGCCCCCACCTTCCTGAAAATCTCCCGCTGCTGGAAGGAAGGTAACCAATCACAACGGAGTGGGGTTTGCAGCAGGGGGGGGGGGCGGAGAAGCTCAAAGCAGTGTGTAGAGAGAGACTGCTGTGCTCGCGAGGGTAAGAGGAAGAGTGTCCCGAAAATCTACATAGTTTTTTGTGATGTGATTCGTGTCAGATTGCTCTATAGCAGTTAACAAGAAATGAAGACCAGAAAAGTAGTATAATAGGATCTCTTTAAGGTTGCATTTTTTGTAGTTTATGTCAGACAACATTGATTATAGTTGAACGCCACCCTCTAGCATCATTTACCACCGGAGGAAATAAGGAAAAACAAAGGAGCTGAAGATAGAAAAAAAGTTTTGGCTGTATTTGATTAATAATTCAACTACTGGCAGAGCAGCCCGTTTGTTAATGTTCTGAGCCATCATATCAGCCTCATCACTGGTTATCACCCAAATTTAGACCACATGGAGATGGATGCTAGGCGACATGCCCATCGATCGACCCCTCTCCATGCACTGTTGAGTAACGGGGTCCTTGCTATTATGAGGTCACAGGGGTTTTGCCCGAGCAAATATCAAAGAGAATGTATTTGCTTCACATGCACTCGGCCCCGCTGCTCCTCTCCACACTTAAGTGAAAGTAATGCGTGCGGTGGTTTACCTCGGAGTCTTACACAGAGAGAGAGCGAGAGGGAGAGACAGAGGGAGAGAGAGTGAGAGAGAGAGAGTGGATTTTGATTTAGTTCAGAGCTCTACACTTTGAAGCACTGGGTCAATTTGTCTTGACAACAACCTTAATTTTAGCGCTTTGTCGATTCATCTTCCATACACATACACACACGCACGCACGCACACACACACACACACAAACACACACACACACACACAACACACAGACACACACACACACACACACGCGAGTAGCAGCTTTATTTAACCGTGAATCTGACCTTAGGTTAGGAGTTGTGCTCTCACCACAGGGGGCGTCGGTGCGGCGGTGGTTCCAGTGGGGTTTTTTTTGGCCCAAGAAGAAGAGCATCTGGACAGGTGATGCCTTTATGCAAGACATAAAGGTATTGGTTTACCAACACTCTGCAGGGTCAGTCCAGGACAGCTCCTCTTCTAAGTCCGTCTCTCATTACCATGTGACAATGAGGGCTCTGTGTGTGTGTGTGTGTGTGTTGTGTGTGTGTGTGTGTGTGTGTGTGTGTGTGTGTGTGTGTGTGTGTGTGTGGTGTGTGTGTGTGCCTGCCACTCCCCAGGCTCGGTCAGTCCATGTCTGCTTGCCTCATTATCCCCTCACCTGGCCCCATTAATACTTGTTTGCCTAGAGGGAGATTGGAGAAGGTAGACAGATACTGTTGATGGATGGACAGAGTCACTGAAAAGTAGGACGCCACCGGACTAAGTACATCAAAAACAAGCAAATGAGACGGGTGTGAGAAAGTCACTGAGGACACTCTGAACTGTGTATGAGGATCAATAGGCTTACAAATGACACAGATCAATCCATGATAATGACTGCTGTGGAACAATATCCTCTCCCATAACAGGAATAATGACTGTTGTGTGTGTGTGTGTGTGTGTGTGTGTGTGTGTGTGTGTGTGTGTGTGTGTGTGGTGTGTGTGTGTGTGTGTGTGTGTGTGACTGCTGTGGAACAATATCCCCTCCCATAACAGGAATAATGACTGTGTGTGTGTGTGTGTGTGTGTGTGTGTGTGTGTGTGTGTGTGTGTGTGTGTGTGTGTGTGTGTGTGTGTGTGTGTGTGTGTGTGTGTGTGTGTGTGTGTGTGGTGCTGTGCGTGCGTGCGTGCGTGCGTGCGTGCGGTGCGTGCGTGCGTGCGTGCGTGCGTGCGTGCGTGCGTGCGTGCGTGCGTGCGTGCGTGTGTGTGTGTGTGTCTGAGAGAGCGGAGAGAGAGAGAGAGAGAGAGAGAGAGAGAGAGAATACTCAAATTAAAGTAGTGAGGATAAATTGTCCTGCCAGTCTCATCCTGAAAGACTCTCTTTTCATTTCACATCAGGCTCCACTGGCTCCAGGGTTTTCACCAGGGCAGCGCAATATAAGAAAGAAATGCTTTATCCATAAGCTCGTATTAAAAAAGTCGGTAGATTTATTGAGTTACGGCCCCCACACACATCCTGCGTCTACCTCTGGAGCGCGTCGCGTTACCTTACTGCTGCCTCTCTCGGACTTTTCTCGGACACACATGCAACGTCTCAGCAGCTGCTGCTGCAGCGCTGCTTCTAAAAGCCCTATCTTTCTACATAGAGTTTTCATAGATAATTCCCATTAAAAATGAAGTTCTTTCATGTCATCTATGATGCATATGATTTATATTGAGTCTGGACAGTAATCCGTGCGCCCCATTGCCATTTTTTTCCTTTTTTTTGACATATTTTCGCTTGTTGGAAGTTTTATTTTGAAGGGGACACACCAGGAAATGGTGAAACTACAGCGAAAGCTGCCAGTATGAAGTCAATATGACTCTCTGCAGAGTATTTCAAAAATCACTTTACTGATTTATACGGGAGAGAGAGAGGGGTGTGTGGTCGGGGAAGAAGAAGGCCGTAGACACAGATAGAGCAACGGAAAACTGTTGCGCTCATCATGATCTTTTTTATTTCTTCACTATATTGGATCTCTATGTGTCATTTATCCAAAAATGAAATGCCAGAACTAATTGAAAATTAGGTTTTAAATCCCTCGGATTTTGATTGCACAATTAAATCGTGAAATAAAGGGATTATTCGCGTATACGACTGAGGGATGTTTTATTTTGAAATAAACACACCGGGTAAACGTGTAACTAGAGTGAATGCTGCTGGTATGACTGTCAGCAGAGTATTTCTCTATCAGTTAAAGCACAGAGACGCGAGAGAGACGCGCTGCTCTCAGAAAAAAATAGGCGAGCCTCCTGAGGTGAAGGGGAGCGGCGCTGCAGACGTGCCTCCGACGCGCCTCAGCGGTGCGTCTAAGGTTGGATGTGTGCTCGCTCTACGTTGATTTCACAGTCTGTGACAAAAAGTCAGACGCAGACGCGAGGTAGACGCGCAGTAGAGGTAGGATGTGTGTGGGGGCCGTGAGTCCGACTGAAATCGGAATTTAAAAACACATGCTCACATACATTAGCCTGGTTCTACCAGACCATCGTACTTCATTTCATTTGTACAGAAGGTCTGGAATCTCTCAATTGACAAACGTTAACTCACTTGAAGGCGGGTGTCTGTTGAAGTTTAAAACTATTGGATCTGCCCAGTGCCACTCTGGATCTACCAACCAACCATGTCATGCGCCGGCTTCTGAGCCACTCCTTCTGTTCGCTGATTGGACCGGCAGAAATCTGTCCGGAGAAAACCTAAGAATATACTGCACACCCAGACTGACTACTGAAGGGAAATGAAAATTGAGCGGAAGTAGTAGGCGGGCGGTGCCAGGCTACACATACATGTTAGTCCAACTGAAAGTGTACTAAATCGAATTTCTCAAACTCGAGCTTACAGACGCAGATAATGTATTCAAGAGTTTATACACAGCCTAAGCTCTGTAAACTAGTATGTAAATAAAGGGGCCACACCTAAGCTAGCACCATGCCCTTTTTACAGAGCCTAGGCTGTGTATTAACACTGGATTCATTAGAGATATTCACTAATTTTGACAAAAATAAAATGTTGACTACAAACATTCTCTGCATGTAAACATAATGAGTGAGAGGCTGCACAAAAAGTCTCGCTATGTTGCTTTAGTTTTCATATGCACAGCGTCTTTTCCTGCGTACGACATGTGAGAGCGAGACCCATTAAACAGGAGTGAAGGCAGCTTTACGGGTCTGCACACTTGTGGTTTCATACACATGTGTGGCGCTCCTTCTCTTTCTTTCCAAGCATGTTTTAATGGCCTTAACTTTTCATTACACACACAACCCATTGGAGTTTATTTGCTGAATTTTCATTTTGGTCTCTCTGATGTGTTCGGATCAAGGCCTATTGTGAATTAGCTGTGCACTGTGGGTGGTGGTCGGTAGCTGCGCCTTCTGATTTTGGAATTGAACAATCAATTCAAAGCACAGAGGATAATGTGAGGGCTCATAACCCAGGATCCTATTGTTTTCTTCTTGGCTTTCATGGGTGGAGTTGAGCTGTGACATCTCTGCCCTGCTGTGGAGCTAACTCTATCTCCAATGCAGCATGTCCATCTGCTTTTTGCACTAATTATCTTTCAGGGGCTCTGTAAGCAACAAAGTTAGATGACGAGAAATTGATTGACACAGTATAACACCAACTAGGACATGGTTCAGGCTTTTAGAAATGGGAGCAAAATATCAAACCTATCGCAAGATGCACATACATACAGTAGCAAAGCATTGCACTGCAGTTTAAACTGGATAGTGGATTTCTAAATTCAAGTCGTCCAGACTTCTAAAACAATTACCGGCGGCTGTACATTGAGCTGACAGAACTGTGACTGTGCACTCTGCTCCTGTAAAGCATATCATCTGTATGTAGGTTATCTTCCAGAGACACCCAGGCCCAGGACATAATGTTATGGAGGAAATTCAAAGTGTATCATTGAACTGCTGTTTTACAGCTAGCTTTGCTGTCAGACCTGTCCGTCTCAACCACTGGCTAGACTAGATAGTTATCATCTTGTCAGAGAGAGAGAGGGCAAAAGTAAAATGTGTTCCACGTCTATGATCACATACTTTAATAATTATACTGGATGGAGCTACATCATAAAACCAGAAAATAAATCCTGGAAAAATCCAGAAATTTGAAAATGAACTAAAAGTTTTGTATCTGCCTTTGTAGTTTTTCTCTTATATTATATATTATATTAGGAAGCAATATGTCAAGAAAGACGTTGACATATTACAACTTCCAGGGTCAATAACATATAACAAAACACTGTATTAAAACACAAACGAGACATCTTTGCTACAATTTTTTATTTTTTTTTACTGAAACCAGATGTCCTCTAAACTTGACTTATAACTGCACTGCACTGTATCAGAGTGAAGAGGTACTGAATGCTTTCTGCTTCTGTTTTGCGCTTGTTTGACGGCGCTCTAGCTTCACAGCCCTCTGCACACAGCAATATGTATTATTAGTAGAACAGAGAGGATGTCTGGTTTCAGTCAAAATGAGGTTGCAGCCTATTGTCTGCCTTATGACTTCAGTTTGTGCTTTAATAAGCTTTTTTATTATGAGTTATTGATCCTTGAAGTTCCAGTGTGTCAACATCTTTTCTAGTCTTACCCCAGTCTTCACCTCTCCTGTTTAATCCCAACATTGGATTAAATCTTTATTCACAAAATTGTATTTCCACTTTATTCTGGTTATTTCAACTATATTCTCATGGAGGAGGAAAAACTATATTTTTTTCTGTCCTGCGGCCCATTCTTCCGTGGTCTACAGAGTACAACAAGAGCAACAACAACAACAACAAAAATTGGAACATGTTGGCAATATCAAGAAGCCTGTTAGGGGTTGACTTTGTTATTTTTTCCAATTATGTCAAAGCTTCCATTGTGGCGAGACAACTTTCTTTTCCCTAACCCAAACATAAACAGCATGGCAGAGCCAACCCGCAAAACAGGACGTCATTGAAAATATGTATCTTTCAGGCGTTTTGAGTATTCTTAAGGGTCGTGGCCACAACCGTTAGGCCAATCTGCGTGTGCTGCTCTCCGCTGTGTGGCTTTCAGGAACTCAGCGGATCAGACTGTGTGCGTATGATTGCCACAGAATCGTGTGCTGCTTGTGTTGTAAAAAAAAAACTAACTGTTTTCGTTCTTCCAAACACTGTGCACAGCAAAAAAAAGGCCTCGCGGATACCAAACAAACCACCCACTGTCCTACTCCTCCTATAACACCTCACTGTATGAATAGTCAAACATCTTGGAAATCCTACACCCAATTTCGCAAGTTAATCTCCCCAACACATTCTTGCCCATTCTGCCATTCTCTTTCAATATGCCTCCCACAGAGTGAGATGCATAACATCAGTTCAATGGAGACATGGCTACTTGACAAAAAAAAATTACTTTGAGCATTGCCGGCTCTGCCTTTTTTATGGTCACGCTCATTTCCATGGCTTGCTGTAAGCGCTGCGGCTTCTTACACGTAGCGGCTGATAGCTTGCACACAGCGTTGGTGTGTATGTGACTGTGCTAAAAGAGTGTAAAGACATATTCTTATACAGGAGAATGCTGCTGTCACGCTGAAAAAAAGTGATCAAAAAAATTCGAAAAGTGTATGAGACCTCTCTGATATAAGCCTCTGAAATGTGCTCAGTAAACTGCTGTGGGAACAGACCAATGAATGTAAAGAATGCTTTGAGAAATGCACTGCATGGTGGACTGAAGGCCAAAGGCCAAGTTGTTTGTCTGGGTAGTTACCATTAAAATAGGCAACAGACAACTCTGTGGGTCATTTATGTTGACAGCACTGCTTTAGTCTTAACGTTTGATGTCTTACTCTAATGGCTATTGTGTGAATGTGTAGAGAGATAGCACACACTCTCCTTACATTTTATTTATGAGGTAATCCACCAGCTTTAAAAGGATTTTAATTGACTTGAAATCTAAAACGAAACCATGAAAATCATCATCACCACAGTTCTAAGGACTCTCGTAGCAACATACATTTTACGAAAAAGCCATCCAATAGTCTTAAAGCTATAGTGAGTAACTTCTGTTTCCCCCATGAGGAATTCTGAGGAATTACACTGTATGCACATCTACATGGAGGTAAGCCTTCGGTGATCGCGCATGGATTGTATTCCTTCTGCTGTACGTCCAGGTTTTTTTCTTAACAGTACAATCAACAACTGAAACATTTGTTGGGCGCTTTTTGGGATTTTTCTGAGCTCCTGCGCCAGTGTCGGGGGGCAACAGAAGACAAGCGGACATCCGTAAGGCTTGCACCAATGGTTTTATGACCCGAACACGTCTTTTATTTGGTCTTATGTTTCACATTTTGTAAATGTCGTAGGGGAAAGTGGGGTGAGTTGTGCAACTTTTTACTCAAAGTGATTTTAAAGTGAGGCATTGACAGTTATGTCTCCAACTCAAATATGTACATATATTTCAGGATGTTGTGCATCCCTGGCAATAAAAACTTTGGATCTGGAATAAACTGTTTAAGAAATATAGCTTTCGGAAAAAAAGTTGTCTTGTCGCACAAATCACCCCACACCGTGGGGTGATTTGGAGAAAATAAGATGGGGTGAATTGTGCCAATTTATATATATCTCAAAAACTGTAATGCAAGACAAATTCATTAGACAATCACTTATTTAAGGTGTATTTAAAGTAAATAAAGTAAATAGTTGACAAAGATTGAAGGTACATTTTCTTAAACAAGGCCTAGCAGATCTAGGTGGTTTTGCCTGCAAAGCTCACAATGACAAAGTCACCATCATCATCTTTCTGGCCATCTGAACTCTCATCAGTGGTGTCGTTAAGTGGAATTGAGATGTCACTCTCTTCTGAGCTACTGTAGACAATCACTTTCTTTTGGTGACCAGCGTATACAGCCATGCCACTGGCACAACTCTCAGAAATGTACTTTGCACTAGTTGCTCCGTGCTTGTGGAACCAACTGCCACCTGACAAATGTGATTCCCCCTACATTTCTGCCTTTAAATCAAGGCTCAAAACCCATATGTACACCCTGGTGTTTCCTCCCCATTAACCTCTGCATTACTTACTTACCTCTGCACTACTATCTGTGTTTATGTGGATGTATGGGCTTTATGTCTTTTATTTTGGTTATTGTTATTTTACCTTCATTGTTTACCTACTGAATGCACTATGTACAGCACTTTGGACAGTGCAAACTGTCATAAATGTGCTTTTATAAATACATTTTACTTACTTACTTACTTATAACTCACCTAGGCCATTTGGCACAAATCACCCCATCCCCAGAATTTTGGATAATAGGCATGATGCAGCAATTTAGGGTTGCCATTGTGCTAACTATATAGACTCAAAGTGTAGCATACCAAAGCACTAAAACATGTGTCAAATGTTTTCAAACGTGTCTATAATTGTTCAGACACAATAATCAAAAAACCTTGATCATGGAAATTTTACTTTGAAAGGCAAAACACAGTTTGTTGAGCTTAAATGTGCTTATATCTTATTCCTTGTGTCTCCCTTCTTTACAGGATGAGTCAAATGGATGGCTCTTCTTAAATATGTGGTCACATTTCCAATTTCTTCCATGGTTTTCTAGAAACAAGGGGTTTTGCAACTTCCAAAATGCACAACTCACCCCACTTTCCCCTATATCCAAAATGTTTTTCGGGAAACAAAAACATTTTATTTATTTTTTTAAACAAATTGACTGCGTCGTCAGTATATCTTTTAAATACTTTTCATTGGTTTAAATGAATTCCTGGCTGCAGTCATTTCCACCGGATAAGTGATCAAACTAAGTGTACTTTAAATACTTTTTTGATTTGTCACATGATATGGAATATAACAAAATAACAATCGTGGTTTTGGGGCGAAACTGCTCCAGGAAAAAACATCTCAGAAAAACCAGAGAGCAAAGTGTTAAATCTTTTGGGAACAACATTGAGCTTCCTCCCTTGATTGGCTGTGGTTTTTCCACAAGTAAAATGTTTGATTAACATCTGCTGCAGTTATTTCCTCAACATTGGTTAAAGCAGCACATTCATTTCTGGTAAAGTCACTGGCGAGGGAGAGCATTATATCTTGTGGTTTTGGAACAGAGACATGGCTCTGTTTTTGTAAAAATGGCCGAGGGTAACTTAGAAAAAGACAGGTATTAACTTTCATAACAATCCTCAATGAAATACCAAGATGGTTCCACTGTGAAAAATTCATGTAAAGATGAATCAACAAGCCCCCAGGTATATACAGTGATCAATAGGCAGGGGGCAGAATTCAGCTTTCAGCACCATGGACAGCATCAGAGGACGTGTGCGTGTGTGTGTGTGTGTGTGTGTGGGGGGGGGGGGGGGGGGTGTGTGTGAAGGGAGAGCTTCCTCTGTGATCATCTGTCATTATAAAAGACAATTAGATTGATCCTTATTGTGCGCTGTAGCCCAGTTAACACATGAGCAGGAGCCTTAAGAGTGGCTCTATTTGATGGACAAGCACATTTGGGAAATGAATAAGAAATGTGTTGAGACATACATTTGAATGCCCCAGTTCTTGGCAGGGATAAACACTACATTATTAATAGTTTTTTGTTTGGTGATTACATTTGAAAGATTCTAAAGTGAAATAATATTGATAAAATAGCTGCTATTTATATCTCTACAAAAAATAAGGACACAGCCATGGACAATAACTAGAATACAGGAGACACAAAACCCATATTTGAGTTTGATTTGCCTCACTTTTCTGGAATTTTTGTGTCACTTTGTAGTTGTTTTGTGTGTCTTTGTTGTGTTAAGGCAAGACACTGTAGGTGAAACTTTTCTAGTTGATTTCTTACATTAAAAAAATAATATTATAAAATATAATCTCTGACTAATTGTTCATGTTTCATTTTCACAACATATCATTGACCAAAGTTTTTACCGAACAGATTTGTGGATACAGTACTATAAGATAAGATAAGATAAGATAATCCTTTATTAGTCCCTCAGTGGGAAAATTGCGGGAATACAGTATGTAGTATGTACAGGCCTTAAATATGCTTTTTTTTAACAGTCTGAAAAAAAGTTAATGTGTCCATTAAATATGGTTGTATAGGATAAATATGCAGTCGCAAACAGACAAGGTTTTAGTAAAATAATCACCTAAATGTCCATTTTTAACCTTACTAGTATGAAAGAACATATGTCATGGAAGCAAAATAGACCAAGTTTCTGTATTGAACAGTGCTTGAAAAAAACAATGTTGCTTGCCTGCCGTGTCTCACCTAAACTTCATATGGAGGTTTTGATAGTAACACAAACCAATTAAACCTACCTATCATCAGCCCCTGACTCTGGTAGGATGGGGGCACCAGGGGTGGCCAATCAGATTCCTCTCTGGCTTGCCCACAGAGAAAAACAATGATGTGTCACAGGTGAGGTTTTATATACAGTATGTACCGGTTGCTATCCTCCATTTTGGAGTCTGTGGACATTAGTTATTGGCCTTGCTATTCATTTTCCAAACAAATGTATGCAAATCCGAGCGGCACTTAGCACTTGTTCAGTTGTTGTGTTGCTGGGTCTCTTCCTGTTTACGTGTGTGAGTGAAGGAGGTGAGTAGTGGGTGGGAGGACAGATGTCTCTATGCTGCGATTTCAAGTGTTGGTGTGTGGTGGTGGTGTGTGTGTGTGTGTGTGTGTGTGTGTGTGTGTGTGTGTGTGTGTGTGGTGTGTGTGTGTGTGTGTGTGTGGGGTGTGGTTGTGTGTGTGTTGTGTGTGTGTGTGTGTGTGTGTGTGTGTGTGTGTGTGTGTGTGGTGTGTGTTGTGTGTGTGTGCTGGCCAGCTTAATTTTCAGCTATATTCGGAAGGTTAAGAGCGATCACTCTGCTGGGAGTGCGGCGCGAGACCCTCTAGATTTTAAGCGCGTTGCAGCAGGGACCAAGGCGGGCTAACAGAACACACTATAGTTCTGTGGGATTAATTAGCGAGCTCCGAAGCTGAGAGCTTAATGACGCTTGTCAGGGAGCTTTTTACAGTTGGTTCTCTTACTCTCATTTGAAAGCAAATGTATTCAAAATGGAAACACACGACGCGTAAGGCTATGCATATGCAGAGTTGATTGTCACTGGGTGTAATTTTCGGGTCTGACAACCTTGTAAGTGCGTGAAGGCGTAGGTGTGCCTGTGCTTGCTTTCCCACTGACAGCACCACAATGCTTGTCACTAGATGTTGTCCTCTAATCACAAACAACATTGTTCAGATCTTTTGGAAATGTCAACAGAGCAAAACTTACAAACTTTAGATACTCTAATATGCTTTTATTTCTCCAACAGCTTTTTACGTCATGTGACATAATGGGAAATAATGACTAACCAAATCCTCCAGGGCTGTGGAACATTCTGACCTCCATTTTCTTTGGGAGGTCAGAGAGCAGCTCGCCTAGGGGGTCAGAACAGCACAGTCCTGTACTGATCCACTCTGCTGCACACCCACCATATTCACACAGGCACCATTCAAACACTGGATGTTACCCCCGGTTGCACCCCCCCCCCCCCCACCCATTTACAAGCTTGAAAGACTTCCCCTCTCAGTGTTAATGTGGGGTCCGTTTGGCACAAGGGGCTGATTGTAACGAGTCCCCGGTCCCTACTCTAATACAGCTGTGGAGATGGACAGAAAGCATTAAGAGTAGAGCAAATGTATTTTGACATTGGGACATCTTTTTTTTTGGCAGTAAGGTGGTGTGTAAGAGTGGTCTGCTGTGCAAACATGAAAACAGAGTTTGGTGTGTATTGTTAAATTCGTAATACAGTACATATACATAAACTGCAGGACATATCAAACTCATGTTATACAGTTGTATAGGCTATCTACAAATTGTATTTACCTCTTCATTCAGTATAGTTAGCATTGTCAGTGATACAGTCTCCCACTCCTGCGCTGGATTCAAAAGGCATGTACATGCACATTTGCAATTTGGAAACGCGCACCCTGTATGTACTGTATATGTTTGAGCATGGCCATTTGTCACATAATGATGTCATCCAGTAGATCGGAAAAGTTGTTCCCAGGCATACTTGTATATTATCGAGGACACATTGTGTGTATGACAACTCTGTTCCCTCATTTCTTCCTTCGTGGTGGAAACCATTTTACCAAATAAAACAGTTACCTGGATTAATAAATCTCCAACCAACCTGAACAGAAACCTTAAGAACGAGAACTTGAAAGCGATACAATCACTTTTGTTTTTTTATAACTGTATGAAATAATAATTTGTTGAGATGAACCTACAAAAATGTCTCCCCTGAATCTGCAGACCCACTCAGCTTTATAGTGCTTTTTCGGCTCTGTGGTCCACTGTACTGTTTTGGTTGACTGTCAGCGCTCTCTCATAGGGTCATTTTGCTCTCAAACCCCACTGTGTCTTGAGGGTGAATTGTCCCCTTCTTTTTGAAGTGAAATTCAAGATGCCCATAGGTCAGAGCTTAGCGAAAGGTCTCCAATTTGAATTATTAATGTGTGACTGTACAAACATGAAGAAGACCATGAAAACAAGAAGAAGCCATGTCTTTCTGCGTAAGCCTCTTCCTTGGACAATATTGAATAAAGAAAAGCAAGCGCTCCCTTACTCAGCATGTCAACAAAGGGCCCGGCTTAAGAGAGAGAGAGAGATCCCAGATGATAAAACACAGATGTGCTCTCACCGTTTAGCATCAACTTTTAAACTCCCCACGCTCGAATTTCAAGACAACGATTGTGTTTTTGGAGATGTATGCTATGGGAAGAAAAGATTCACACACACCACACACACACACACACACACACACACACACACACACACACACACACACGGAAGGCTATACGGTTTCCTGGCGGACGGAGCTGCGACAGACAGTCAAGAGTGTGTGGCGAACGGGTCGGATATGTTGCTTGTTTCCCCCAATAGCCGCAGTTTTCATCGCTTGTTTCATGTGCAAATCGTGTTACACAAACAAAGCATGATTCACTTGATATCTAGGGGGAAATTGAATAATAGCATCATGGGGCCCGCACGGTTCACTGCGGAAGAGGGAAAGAAGTTTTTTGGGGTGATTGTGCTGCCAGGTCGTTGGTGCCAGAAAAAGTAGTTCAAGAGTTTGTCTTTTGAGGTTGGAAAAAATACGGCCCGACAATTCCACTTCAGTGCACGCTCAGTTCTCTGATCCACACTGCATATTGTTTGTAGCCTGGTCCAACCAGACCATCGTACTTCATTTCATTTGTACAGTACAGATATGAAATGATAATTGAGCGGAAGTAGGTAGGCGGGCGGTGCCAGGCTATATTGTTTGACCAGTAACATCAATTTGATTTGATCCCCTGGTCATAACGGCATTCTCAGTGATCATCAGACCATTAATATCATGCTGTTTGATTCAGAATGTGTATGTTGTGTTATTGTGATCTATCTATCTATCTATCTATCTATCTATCTATCTATCTATCTATCTATCTATCTATCTATCTATCTATCTATCTATCTATCTATCTATCTATCTATCTATCTATCTATCTATCTATCTATCTATCTATCTATCTATCTATCTATCTATCTATCTATCTATCTATCTATCTATCTATCTATCTATCTATCTATCTATCTATCTATCTATCTATCTATCTATCTATCTAATCTTAGTGTTTTCTCTTTTGTTCATATGTTGTGTGTGTAGGTTTGTCTTGGTGTTCAGCTGCCTGGTCCTCTCTGTCTTCTCCACCATACCAGCTCATCAGGACTTCTCCTCCTACTGTCTCCTCATTCTGGTAAGAAACTGGAAAGCCAAAAATCTTTATTTAAAAAAATATGTATTTCACCATGGTCATGCCAATTTTCCTTTACTCTTATTTCCTAATACCTCACCCTTCAGAATGAAGCCCCAATGTATCGGCACGGCCACTATATCAGTAACACCAAATTGCAGTTCAGAAATTAAAGATATATCTACAATATAAAATAACTGTTATGGAAATTAATATTGGGTGTATGTAGGGGAGAGTAGCCTAAGTTGTGCATTTTGGAAGTTGCAAAACCCCTTGTTTCTAGAAAACCGTGGAAGAAATTGGAAATGTGACCACATATTTAAGAAGAGCCATCCATTTGACTCATCCTGTAAAGAAGGGAGACACAAGGAATAAGATATAAGCACATTTAAGCTCAAAAAACTGTGTTTTGCCTTTCAAAGTAAAATTTCCATGATCAAGGTTTTTTGATTATTGTGTCTGAACAATTATAGACACGTTTGAAAACATTTGACACATGTTTTAGTGCTTTGGTATGCTACACTTTGAGTCTATATAGTTAGCACGATGTCAGCCCTAAATTGCTGCATCATGCCTATTATCCAAAATTCTGGGGATGGGGTGATTTGTGCCAAAGGGCCTAGGTGAGTTATAAGTAAGTAAGTAAGTAAAATGTATTTATAAAAACACATTTATGACAGTTTGCACTGTCCAAAGTGCTGTACATAGTGCATTCAGTAGGTAAACAATGAAGGTAAAATAACAATAACCACAATAAAAGACGTAAAGCCCATACATCCACATAAACACAGATAGTAGTGCAGAGGTAAGATAGTTAATGGGGAGGAAACACCAGGGTGTACATATGGGTTTTGAGCCTTGATTTAAAGGCAGAAATGTAGGGGGAATCACATTTGTCAGGTGGCAGTTGGTTCCACAAGCACGGAGCAACTAGTGCAAAGTACATTTCTGAGAGTTGTGCCAGTGGCATGGCTGTATACGCTGGTCACCAAAAGAAAGTGATTGTCTACAGTAGCTCAGAAGAGAGTGACATCTCAATTCCACTTAACGACACCACTGATGAGAGTTCAGATGGCCAGAAAGATGATGATGGTGACTTTGTCATTGTGAGCTTTGCAGGCAAAACCACCTAGATCTGCTAGGCCTTGTTTAAGAAAATGTACCTTCAATCTTTGTCAACTATTTACTTTATTTACTTTAAATACACCTTAAATAAGTGATTGTCTAATGGATTTGTCTTGCATTACAGTTTTTGAGATTATTATAAATTGGCACAATTCACCCCATCTTTTTTCTCCAAATGCACAAATCACCCCACAACGTGGGGTGATTTGTGCAACAAGACAACTTTTTTTCCGAAAGCTATATTTCTTAAACAGTTTATTCCAGATCCAAAGTTTTTTTTGCCAGGGATGCACAACATCCTGAAATATATGTACATATTTGAGTTGGAGACATAACTGTCAAGGCCTCACTTTAAAATCACTTTGAGTAAAAAGTTGCACAACTTAGGCCACTCTCCCCTATATATATATATATATATAATATTATAATTGTATACATTTTGGATCTTCAAACTAATAGCCTAATGTTTTTGTTCTGTAAGAGAACAATCAGTTTATTTTTTTTACTGTAAAAATGTCCAGTTAATGCAGATCTTGGCTAGCCTGGAAATCCAGACCCTGATATCTTCACATAGAGGGTCTGGCCACGATCAATAGTAATTTCCAACTCAAGGGGCGGCTCCTACGCGTGCATTTCAAATGCCACTGCACGCAGTTGGATAGCACTACAACCAATCAGAGCGATGCACAGGTGACGTAAGCCCCTTTCGTTTAGCGAACAGCTGTTAAACTGTTAAATTAAACGTTTGCCGTTGTCGGTTGGCAAAACAGAACATTCCACTTACTTGCTAATGAAAGATTTGAGTGCCGTCTTCCAAATCGTTAAGGGTCGAGGCCAATGCAGTCTCAAACTCACACAACATATCCGCAGCCATCTTTGATGTTTACTATCACGGCTTCGACGTTGCATGCACGTCACTGTCGTCATCCGGTTACGTCCTCCCCAGAGTACCATATAAAGGGCTCTGGAGCGCCCATATTAGATAGAACCAATTGAAACCATAGCCAGATTTCTGGTTTTCTTGATAAAGCTTCAACGGAGCGTGTCCAGACCAACACGCACAGCAAATTTAATTTGGCAGCGCCTAGTGGCAGGTCTGGGAATGCCAGGCTAGATCTTGGCCACAACTCTTAAACAAAATAAACGGTCTTATCCGAACAGTGAAGGTACATTGATGGTAGACAATGCTTTAAAGAAAGTAAAGCTCCTAACAAACTACAATATGATTCAAGGTCACTGAGTCATGACAACATTCAGTAACCTTTGACCTCCAAATTATATTCAGTTCATCTTTGAGTCAGAGCCGATATTTATGCAAACTTAGAAGAAAATCCCTCAGAGCGCTCTAGATATTGCGCTTACAGTACGCGCTAGGTCAGAGGGACCTTGACCTTCAAAATGTAGTCAGTTTATCCTCTCATTAAAGTGTGAGTTTGTGCCAAATTGAAAGAAATCCCTTAAAGCGTTCTGGAGATATTGCGCTCACAAGAATGGCCCGGACGTACGTACAGACACACAGACAGACGGAAGGAACCGAAACATAATATGTCTATTGCTGGCACAGAGAATTAAAAACACTTAAACACTCACCTATCACCAGTGTCTATGTGCCTCAAATATTTTTCTTTTTTTTTTATTAACACTCTTTATTTATTTTATTTTTTATGTGAGACAACACAAGGAACCACAAAGTGACACAGACATGTAGACCACGAGACACAAACAGACAGTCACAAAAAGAAATAAAATAAACTAAATATAACTTGTAGATGCAGTGCCAAATCAAATATCTCGTGTGGCTCTCCAGTCTCTCCTCAAATGCATACCCCTATACACATCACTCTAGACCATTCCTCCCCCAGGTACAATTCTTTTTTAAATACTGGCTGATATAGTGAACACAAATATGAATCTAACATCTACATCAGAGCACCATGTTGTCTTACCATATGATCTTTTTTGTGCTGGCAGAATATTGGAGCACTTTCTGTTACAGTTTTTCTCAGTTGCTTTGGTGCTTTTCTCAGATCAGAATGAAAAATATGCTCTGTTATATTGTTCACATTTGTGCATAGCTCTACCAAAAGGGTGTTTTTTTATGTTTGTTCTAAATGAGTGACTGAAGTGTATTTTTCTTTTGCACAATGCTGTAGAATTGCATAGAGCATATACAGTAAAAATGTGAAACATACGTATTCAGTGTCTTGTACTCACTTACTCCCCTAACTACAGCAATGTGTAACTTTACTGTAGTTTTCAGATGGCTGTATAAGTAGTGTATAGTGCTGTCTTGAGCATGTTCAGGTAGTGTCACCGAGTTCTGACCTTTTTTTTGCATTGGAAAACACTGAGAGAATAAACTGTCATAATGAAAACATGACAAAGCTATTTGACTATCTTGTTCATAAACGATGGTGTCAAGACTTCTCATTTTGATGACACTGGCAGTTTCATTGACATGAATACTTGCTTTTGAGACTATCCATTTTGAGCAAGTGACGTACTTTTGCAGGTTATCCACTAGGTTTTGCAGTTTGCACTAATTATTTGAGAAATGCACTAACTGCTGTGCAAATGTTAATAGTGATGTGAGAAAAGCACCAAAGTGACTGAGAAAAACTGTAATGTGATCAGCTAACAAACATACAGTATAGCACCCATCATACATTGTCTGGTCTCAAGCTTATCAGGGCTCTATTCAGGAGAAATAAAGAAGCTACAATACCAAAGTCACTGTGGCCCGGACTATATGCAGTAACTTTTGTCATCCAAAAATTCTATTCAGTTCATCTTTGAGTCAGAGTGCAAAGTGAAAAGTGCCTGGATATTATATTATATTTGGATAATGACTAATAATGAACAACAGTGCAAAGCTATCAAACTAGAAACTCTACTGACTTTAAGTGCTTGAAACACTCAAAGGAGTTCAAAGTCGCCTTCAGTAAGAAAATGTCAGAACTCGGAGAAAGCAACAATGCTCTTTGAAAGACACAATTATATTTTTTCCTTCAAAAGCCGCTGAGTGAAAGGAGAGATGTTTTTTTTTATACGGTGGAGCAGTATCTGCACACCATAGCGCCTGCAGCAAAAAATAACATTGCACTAATTGCATCAGAGTTGTTATCTAACGGAAGCGGAATCAGTGTCTGTGTGTTAATGGACGACCTGTCAGAGTTATTAACGGATAGGAATACAATACTCTTTTCAGCCTGGTGTCCGACATTCATTCACAAAAAAAACATTGTATAAATGATGTATAATAATACTGGATGATGTATTCGTAATGGAAACTGAGGGTGGGCCATGACTAATATCTGATGCCTCTGTTACCGTCTTTGACATGCTACCATAAATGAAAGCCCTGTGTTTTGTCTCTTTTGAGCAGGAGTTTGTGATGATAGTGGTGTTCGGCTTGGAGTACATCGTGAGGATCTGGTCGGCGGGATGCTGCTGCCGCTACAGAGGGTGGCAGGGACGACTCCGCTTCGCCAGGAAGCCTTTCTGTGTCATAGGTGAGTGGCTGGAACCCCGCCTTCTTTTGTTGAGCCTTTTTTTTGGCATCCCCTGATTGGTTCGTTTAGTAGTCAATCTAACCCTCCAGTCAGACCAGGCCCTCCTAACTTTCCATTATAAGCGTGTGAGATATGGCTACGCATACGACGACACGAACCAATCAGAAGCTGCCTCCCACTATAAGGGACCATCGTTCAGGTCAGAACACAGGGTCCTGATTGGCCCCGGGCATTTCTTGACCAAGCTCCTCCCCACATGGAGATTGGAGAACTGCTATTCTGGTCTGCTGGAGAGAAACAATGTGAAGCTCACGAGATCAGGCTGGATAATTCTCCCTACGATAAATTTTTTTCTTCACCCAAGAAGAGTACAATTTCCTGTCCTCTATTGTTCCCCCTTTCAGTGTGACTTGTACTTGCCCTGTATTGGACCGCAGTCACACTCTCTCTGAACGCTGCAGTTAGATGTTATACGTAAGCGCCGCTCCACTGCACTTTATTGACCGTAGTTTTTGCTCATGTCTTTTTCAAGCTGTGGTCAGAGCTCATAAGAGAAGAGAGCATTCACGTAATGAGGTTGCATTAAGTGCCTTTTTATTCTTTCCACTGTTTAGACATGGATCTCTCTCTCTCTCTCTCTCTCTCTCTCTCTCTCTCTCTCTCTCTCTCTCTCTGGTTCCTTCTCGGAAAAATCAGCAGGGTGGGTGCTTGCCACAGCTAGGAGGTCATGCAGAGTGCCGCTGTTAGATGAAAGTGTCACACATTGTCGTGCGCTCTGGAGTTTGCCAGCACTGAGGGAATATGAGCAGAACCATAGGGTGAAAATAGATTATGAGAGATAGAGAGATAGAGAGGCAAGGAGAGCGAGTGACAGAGCATGTGAAAAAGTGAGAGATACGATGGGATAAAGTGAGAACATGACAATGTCATATTATGTAATTTTTATTGAATATTTATTTTCCTGTAGGTGTCAGTTTTTCCACAAATGATTTGTTCCCAAAATTTGGATCTTTTAGCTCTTACTCTTCAGTGGAATTTATCAAAGTTTTTTTTTTTTTTTCATATTTTTTGCTGGTGGATCAAGCCGGAGGGAAATATAATATTCACCAATTTATTTGTGCCTTCATGGATCCTCAATTTCACAGCATCAAATATGCATTTTACAACTTGGCTAGAATTATATATATGTGTCATATTGGGAACACATGATTGCTCGCCAAGGGCATCAATTGATTGCTTCTGTGAAAATATCAGTTTGCATACAGGATTTATTCACTAAAATGACATTTTAACAATGTGACTGACCAAAAGCTGCGTCAGCCTGCTTGATATATTCTGAAGTGTGCTCTCCTGTTGCCAGTAAGAGCCAAAGCTTTCTGTTCATGTGTGTATAAGCACAGCTCTCTACTGTATATGTACAAGTGCATAAACATGCTTATTTAAGCGATTATTAAATTTCACTCATACATTTCTAGGAACTAATTTCAACTGTAGTTGCACAGTAACGGCCATTCACTTGGGTTTGTCTTCATAAATATGCTTGTTAACGTCTTGAAATGTGTGTGTGCCTGAGGGTGAAGATTATGTGATACACGTAATCTTCCTGATATGGTTCCCCTGTTGGATTCCATCATGTGAGAGTTTGTTTGCCTGAAGGTCAGAACACATTATGCTGCAAATGAGGCGGTTTAAAATATAATCTTGAGTTATCATACAATACTTTCCTCTATTGTATTTCATCACATTTGCATCAATTTTGGAGTGAAAACGTATCACAGAAATGACGGTTATGCAAGTTATGAGGCTGTAGAATCAGTGCAACATCTGCAACAACAAAAAAACATGGATTTGGTTGTATGCAAGATTAGAAATGTGAATTATTCTAAATTCTCTACAACAGATTTATTTCCACTATTGAAGCACCTGCCGACGTTACAAAACATGAGAATCTATACAATATAACATTTTTACAGAATAGAGATGTGGATGAGATTTAGCGGATTTTCTACAATATATGATGTCTGTATTTCTATGTTGCGGCCGGAGGCTTCATACATTTTTAACAAATATTTTGGGAGGTCAGAATCAACTGGATATTTTCCTTGAAAATAAGAAAACAATTTCATATAGCTGTAAATATAGGCTACTCGGCTACCAATATATAATTCAGCTTCTCCTTCCATGAGGCTCACTTTTTGTCAACCACATTTTTTGCTTTGTTTTCAAATCATAGAAGGAAGCTTTATTTTTGACTGATGGCTTATTGGCCTGCATACTGTATACACGATCATCACCTCACCTTTTTCCCTATGCATTGTCAAAGAGGGGTGAACACGTTGCATTTAGTTTTTTTGAACCGAAAAATCTCAAATTCTAAATCACTTACGTCAACTAAACTTTCTAAAGATAATTCTTAGCGCTATTCTGAAGGTTATTAGAGAAGGATTGGTTCATGTTGTTAACTGTCTGAATCTTTATCTATAAGAATTAAAATTTTAAATGTATTAAAATGGACACTAATATGTTTAATTATGTTAATGTTTTAAATCTGGCCTCATCCAACATTTGCTTTTTAAAGAGATGCAAAATGTACACATAATTAGTCAAATGTGCTTATCTAATAAAAACATCTGAAAAATTTAATCAACTGTCAAAATTGCCATGATGCAATCAAGTTCAAATTCTTCCACTATCGTCTGGCCTTAATGTATTTTTCATGGTGCTGATGCTGACTTCTCCCATTTTCCCATTAGCCAGAGCATTTATGTATTAAATATATATATATACTGTAGCTATATGTATATACAGTACTATATAGTATACTGCATAACAAAAAGCGTGTTTGGCAGGACAGTATATAAGGGGAAACCTCTTGAATGGAGTGACCTAAATAACATCATGGCAGAAATACAGTTTCACAAGGCGCTCGTCAAATGATTGAAGATTCAAGATAGTTTATTTGTTATATGCACAACAATTACAGCATATGACATTCTTAAAGGGATAGTTCAGTATTTTTCAAGTGGGGTTGTTTGGAGTACTGAGGTTTAGTAAGACCCTGTTTCCACCTGGCATTAATATGTGGTTCTGAGGAATCCGATCGTTATATGTAAATGTAATGTGCTTGTTCACACCTGGCCTTAACAATGCGTCTTCTATGCGTGTTTGCGATCCGGATTCGAATTCCCCGCGCTGTATGGATAGCGAGTGACTGGGCGTTTCCGCCCAGTCACTCGCCGCAGTTGAGTGGGCGGGGCCTAATGTGTATGAGATGCGCATACGCGTTTCCACTGTTAATGGGTATGTGGATAAGTGGTCTCAAACCACCTCCGAATGTGGATAATTTCAATGCGCATTCAATGCGCATTGAGCGTGTTTCACCTGTAGTTAGCGCGATCGGATCCTAAAAACCACATATTAATGCCAGGTGGAAACAGGGTCTTAGTGTGTTATCTTATAGAGATGGTTGATGAGTTTAGGGGAGATGTCGCTGTAGCAGAAGTCAGCATTGTTCTGTGCAGAGTCGGCTGGAAGAAAAAACGTTTTTCCTCAGCATATATAAATGCTAATGTAAAAACATAAATATCCCTTCAATTGTACGCTAAACTGAGATTTTATCCATTGCCATAGTTTGCGGCCAGACATTTTGTTATCTTGTATCTCTTGAATAATCTGCAGTGGCTCTGAGTGGAGAGTGATACAAAATTAAACAGCTGTCTGGTGGCAAACTAAAGCTGTGGAAAAAAATCTCAATGTACAGTAGTGTACAATTGAACAGATATTTAGGTTTGAAGTTAGCATTTATATACTGTATCTGTAGAAAAAAACGGTTTTCTTCTGGCTCCATCTGAAACAGTACAAGGCTGACTTACGCTACAGCGACGTCACCCCCAAACTCCTTATAGTGCCATCTCCATAAGGTCACTCCCTAACTATACCTATGTAGCCTACCCGATACAACCCCACTTCAAAACCACTGAACTATCCCTTTAAATCCCAGGCACCTTCCTATCATGCAAAACACCGTAGAGGAGGGCAAGACAAGGCAAGGCAAGTTTATTTATATAGCACAATTCAGACACAAGGCCATTCGAAGTGTTTTACAGGGGCAAGATTAAAATACACAATACATACTAGAAAGAAGAAGAAAACTGTGGAATGTCTGTTTGAGAGAGGCGCGAATAGGGGAAGACGAGTGAGAACTTTATTTCTTGAGCCACGGGGACCCTTGTTACTTCAGTTGATCATAGCTGACATAGCGTTAGAATCTCAGTGACAAGCGGTGCAGAAGATCTTGATCGTTTCAGATGTCCTGTGTGGAAAAACATTCTCCACAGAGCCAATTACTTTGGTTTGTTTGTGCATCAGATCGATGTTATAGCCCGGAGTCTTACGCATACGCACACATATACTGTATATCGTGTGTGTATATAGGCTAGTGTTGGTGCCGGTGGCTCATTATGTCAGATGCAATAATAGAGAGCTCTTTCTGGGATAACTTGGCACAATGAGGGGGTTCAGAGCGAGGTGATATGGTGTTATTGCAGCTACATGACATCAAGCCAGTCCCAGCTATCCTGACCTCCAGCCTATGAGTCTCTGCCTCTGTGTTAAACACATTAGGATCAATATTAGTGAGATATGCTTGCCTTTAGTTTGGACTTTTAAGATGCAAACCTTTTCAGTCTTTTTGTACAGTTTTTTTCAATGGCTAAACCACAGTGGGCACAACTGGAGGGACATGTGCAAAACTCTAACAACACTATGCACAGCAGCAGTTCATGTGGACCAAACTCTAGATCGTTTTTCATTGCTTAAACACAATTTTCAAAACACTACACACTTCTCTCATGGCATAACCACAGCCTGCACAACACTGTGGATTTTCCAGCACTTTGTTCAAATGCTAACACACTGATGTCACAACTGTAAACCACACATTCAAAACAGAATGGACATAGTGCATTTCAAACACTGCGGATTGCAATTTCAACTGAAACACTAAGAAGGTGTCTTGTTTACAGTAAGCATTTGGAGGAAGACCTAGTAGACATAATATAGCTGTATGTCTGATGGAATACAGTAAGGGCTATACTGAAGACCTTGTTGTGAATCATGGTCTCAGAGGCAGGGTTGAGTCAAAACAGTATATTGAAATTGACCTCGTCCTCAACACATCAACAAAGAAAAAACATTACCAGATGTAACATTTACAGTATATAAAATATTGACTGCAGATTTGTTTTGGTGAGCCCTTGTGTGTGTGTGTGTGTGTGTGTGTGTGTGTGTGTGTGTGTGTGTGTGTGTGTGTGTGTGTGTGTGTGTGTGTGTGTGTGTGTTAGTCTCTGTTCTCCAGACATTATCGTGCTGATAGCGTCGGTTGCGGTGGTGTCTGCCGGTAGCCAGGGTAACATCTTGCCACCTCTGTGCTGAGGAGCCTGCGCTTCCTCAGATCCTCCGCATGGTGAGGATGGACGGAGGGGAGGAACCTGGAAGCTACTGGGCTCTGTGGTCTACGCACACAGCAAGGTGGACGCAGCAACACACACACACACACACACACAGTCACAGACAGACACAGACAGACACACAGACACAGAAACAGACAGACACACAGAAACAGACAGACACACGACAGACAGACTGACAGACTGACATAGACACATACACAGACAGACACAGACACACACACACAGACTGACAGACAGACAGACTGACAGACAGACAGACAGACAGACAGACGCACGCACGCACGCACGCACACATCACACACACAGAGACAGACAGACAGACACATACACAGACAGACAGACAGACAGACAGACAGACAGACAGACAGACAGACAGACAGACAGACGCACGCACGCACGCACGCGCACACACACACACACACAGTCACACACACAGACAGACAGACAGACAGACACATACACAGACAGACAGACAGACAGACAGACAGACAGACAGACAGACACACACACACACACACACACACACACACACACAGACAGACGCACGCACGCACACACACAGACACACACACACACACCTGCTGCTGTTGTCGTCATTGGCTACAGAAGCAGATTCCCTGGGAGCTGATAAGGTTTCTTGCTGAGGCTTTTTTAGAACAAGGCCTGGTGACGTACATTGGGATGTCTATGAGCTATATACTGCATATTTAAAACAGCGTGCGTACATACCCAGGCACTAATTTGATCCTAACACAAAGTATGGGATGGAAACTGAGCGCATTGATTAAAATGGAGGGCATGCACGAGTGATTACAAAACACGGCTATACAACAACATTTGACAGTGGTGTCATGTTAAAGATGCACTATGTACCTTTGGTTTGTCATAGAAGTGAACATTTTCTAATGTATATTCTCATAACTGAATAAACACATTTTTCCTCACCGAAAAATTGGATCCCTGAAACACTGTTTGAAGTTATCAAGCTACCCGTAAAATCTACTGTTTCACTGTTGTTGTTTACAGCAGCAGGGCCCACAGTTTGGTTACCAAACATATTCTAGTCTAACGTTTGGTTCCATGTGCCTTAAAATATTTTCTTTTGATTTATGATAATATCATTGTTCAATTCTAAGAATAACATGTAGAGAAAATATGTTTTTTAAACTAACTGCAGGTACTGTGTATGTAAACAATTCCCCCTTATCTGAAATGCATAGTGCACCTTTAAGGTGTATTGAATAGTGATGTGTTTCTAACATTGTGTCCACCTCAGGGATGTGCAACACATCAACACCTTTACCTATAATGTACACGCTACATTAGAGTTCATGCATATTGGCCCTCTTTATACCTTTGGGAAAGCTGTCATTGCATACCTCCATTTACCCAATGATGTAATATAGAAGAGCACAGGGTCAAGCTCAGTTATAAGCTTTTACTTTTCAGACATTTCTTTCCTCTCCTCTCTCTGTGCTGCAAACACATCCACCATTTTCTTTTTGCTTTTCATCTTAGATTTAATGTATGACCCTGAGAATGCAGGATGCCAACATAGTTCTTCTTTGCTCGTTAACAAAGCAGCACATTCAAGCTGAATGATAAACACTGCTTTTTAAAAAGAGAAAGGTCAAACAAAGCGCAACTCTGTGCGTATACTGTGTGTTATGTGAGAGTGGCTTTTGCTCAAAGGACCTTTGGGTAAAAATGTGGAAGATTGACGGAAGTTTGTGAGCAGTCATGCAAGTCTGAGTGAAAGAACTTCACTTAGCCTTATGTAAAAAAGTATAGAAAAAAGTCATCATACAAAGGAATGGTACACCTAGGTTAAACACACACACACACACACACACACACACACACACACACACACACACACACACTTAGTTCAGCTTCTGGTGGCATGAGGCGATTCAGATAGTTTTTAGTTTTGTTTGCACAAATGCGTGACCTATCTGCCCTCAGAGGCTTTTGGGCTCCTCCTTTGATACAAAGTCAGTGAACAGAGTTGAATTTGTGATGCAAGGAGTTGTCTACAGTTTGAAAGGGACTATTGCTCCTTTAGAATATAGTAACAAAACAAACTTTCTTTTGAAAAATTCCAATTAATTCAGGCCATTATGAAAAAGCACTCACTGTACTGCCGGAACCAAAATGGAAGCTTAGAAAAAAAAACGGGTTAGAAAGAAATACAATCTGGAGTGATTGAAATAAAACACTGTGATCCCTGTTCAAACACAGAATGTTTTGTCCTTAAAAGTTCCTAGACGATCTGATTTAGGTTGGTCAGCAGCAGTGAATGTTCAAATGCCAAAGTGGTTGTGCATTGGCAAAAGAATCTCCTTTTTCTGCACGATTTCAATGTTTAACATGAGTTTTTTTTACCCTGTGCCTGTCAGGAGTTGGTGACCGCCTGGTACATCGGCTTCTTGGTCCTCATCTTCTCCTCCTTCCTGGTCTACCTGGTGGAGAACAAGTTCAACAAGGACTTTGCCACCTACGCTGATGCCCTGTGGTGGGGCACGGTGAGTTCAATCATTATAGAGCTCCGGAAGAAATTAAGAGACCACTCCAAATGTTCAGTGTCTCTTGTTTGACTATTTATAGGCATATGTTTGAGTGGAATGAACATTTTGGTTTTATAATATAAACTACTGATGACATTTCTACCAAATTCCAATACATTTTTTGTCACTAAGAGCATTTTCAATAAGTAATATAGAGATGAAGATTTAAAGAGGACCTATTATACTACTTTTCTGGTCTTAATTTCTTGTTTTACACTGCTATAGAGCAACCTGACACGAATCACATCACAAAAAACTATGTAGATTTTCGGGAAGCTCTTTCTCTTATTTTGGCGATCCAGCATGCCTGTGCTTCGGTAATCTCCGCTCCCTCCGCCTGTGCTTCGGCCATCTCCGCTCCCCCCGCCCCCTCCTGCAAACCCCACTCCGTTGTGATTGGTTACCTTCCTTCCGGAACACTTTCAGTACCTATAAGGGCGCGAGGCAGACGCGAGCAAGGAAGTGACAGCATTACTATACATGGAAACATCCACGTGGCGACGACACCAAGTTACATGCGACGTCACAAAGTTACAAAGCATCAAGCCGCTTTGAACACGTGACTTCTCGACTGGCTAGAATAGTGTCTAGTGCTCTGCACAGACACCCCAGACGGTCAGCAGGGAATACGTCGAAATGCATGTAAGTCATTATTTGATAATTTAGTATGGTTAAGCATGACTATAAATCATCATAAAAACGTTTATAGGTCATAAAAGTCAAAAAGCATCATAGGTCCTCTTTAAGAAAAATCCAGACTAGTCTCTTATTTTTTTTCCGGAGCTGTAATAGCTTTGTTTTAAAATGTTGCCCTTTTTAAAAAAAAGACAAACATGCTTCACAAAAGTACAGGGGGATGGAAAGAAAGTAGTAATACAAGCAACTGACTGAAATAAAAACAGTTGGCTTTAGTTTATCTTGTGGTTACAAAGTGCTTTACGACTAGTGCAACACGGCACATTTACAAACCAAAAATAGAGCAAGAATAAGATAAAGACATATATCACTAAAAAGCAGTTTTAAAAATAATGATTTTTTTTAAAGAGTGTTTTAAAAAGGTGCGACTGAGAGTTGGGATATAGGGCATTAATACATCAGAAATATAACTAGGGGCAGGATAGTGGTAAGACAATTTTTAAATCAATTCTAAAACAGGCAACCATTGCAGTAAAGACAGACAGGTGAGATAGGGTCATATTTCTCAGTCCAGTTTTGGATGAGTTGGAGAGGCATGACATGGATTTTGTTGAGCAAGGAGTTACTGTCATCTAAATGGCTGCTGGTGACGGCATGAGTGCAAGGCAATGATTTAGTAAAAATGTCACGGTGGAAATGATGACTTTAACAGCTGACGCAATAATCCCTATCTACCTCCATAATGTTTAGCTACTGTATCATAGTGTGTTGGATTTATTAAATGGATTTAGAGGCTCTGCTTGGCACTAATGCCACAGGAAAAGTTAGAATTACACTCCTTTGAGTCAGACGTCTGCACTGCCTTGTCGTCTTTTAAATTAGGTTTGCAAATGTGCTCATTTTCTCCCCTGTTCTGTTTGTCTTTGACTCTGCGCATTGTCAGCTCCTCCATGTGCTTATTTATTAAATCATAGGTGCTTTATTGGCCAGGTCACTCTTGGAAAACACATTTTATATATCAATTTTAGCTTATAAAAAGGATATTACCTACCTGAATTCAAATCACTAATCAAAGCACACCTCTTCAGAATAGCCTTCATTAATATACGGCTCCATTAACCACCATTGTCAAACGGCTGAAGAAGTCTAATTGCACCAAATGGCTTCAGAAGCCTTGGTCATCAAACCCTGGTCGAAACCTAATCCAGATAAACCAGTTTTGCAAATACTAAGAGGTGGATAGCTGGATGTCTGTATGGATGGATACACAGACGATACAAACAAACAAAGTAAGCAGGCAGTGCCAATTCTAGTTCACAGCCAGCTTTATTTGCCTAAATAGTGAATACACTGCATTAAAATGCTTCCTTTCAGGCTTTTGCCACACACAGTGAATAGCTCTAATGAGTGGTTGGATTTTGATGTGCTAAGTAGCATCGCTATGAATCATTATCACCATTAACTCTGTTTATTCCTGTATTGAAACACCATTCATTGGCTCCCTCTTTATAGTCAGTCATTTGAGTCCGCTCATTTTGATTCCATGCAAACAGTGAAAGATGTAGTGTTGTTGTCAAAATGGCCGCTCATTGTGTCTTCAAAGATCATCCTACACATAAAGGACACAACAACAACAACAACAACAACAACAACAACAACACACATACACACACGCTATGTTTCTAAAAGCCTTTTTTCACCAAGGCAGGATAAACATTTCAGCGACAGGCTTTATCAGTTTACTGAGAACAAGGCAACATAGACTGGCTAGGTCTCAAGGCCTCTGTCTGGCTCCACTCAAGCACAAGGAAGAGGAAAAACATGTCAACATAATTCCAAAAGACTATTGACACAAAATAGTCAAATGTAAATAAAGGCAGATGCTGAAAATGTTAACGTAAATCACAATATTACTGACACATAAAGATAAGTTATTTTAATGTTTCTCTTAAAGGAACAGTTACACCCAAATATATATATATACAGTATTTATAATATAAATTCTCATTTACCCTGATGTAGAACTGTCTGTAGTTCCACAAAGACACCATATATAATACACAGTGTAAAAACTAAGATAAAGTATCAGATCAAGTATGAGCTAAAAAAGACAAAGATAATGCCAGTGTCGTTCTGGATGATGCACAGGAAGAAACCCGAAAGTTCCGTGTGTCTATAAAATGACAGATACATTATAGTCTTTACCATTTATTGGTCCAATCTTATAAAATGCTCGCAAATGCAACATGTATTCTAAGATATCCACTGTTTTGGGAACTTGTTTTTATTGAAGAAATATTTTTTTTTCTGAGCTGAAATGTATGAGCTTTTATACAACAACACTGGAAGTAAAAAAAAAAAAAGCTTGTGCAATTATTGGTGGCTGATCAAAATGTCCTTCTCATCTGTATAAATGTCCAGAGATAGGGTGATAAGTCATTTGTTCTCACAGATAACTCTGACGACCATCGGCTATGGAGATAAGACACCAAAGACGTGGACAGGACGCATGCTGTCGGCAGGCTTTGCTCTCCTGGGCATCTCCTTCTTCGCCTTGCCAGCAGTAAGTCTGACATCTGCAAGTGAAATCCTTCAAGTGAATATCTTTGTAGGTTATAGAGACCTCGAGTGCCTCTATGGAGTGATGTCAAGGTTTCAAAATATTCAAAAATATGTCTGTTTTTTTTGTGTGAGTTTGGACGTGTATTCAACATGTTTGCTACATGCCTTGAGGATGCACACGATAGCTTTCGGGAAAGAAAGGCTACATGTAAACATAACCTTACTTTACAACAAAACTGTATATAGCTCCTCTTAGTTCAGTGCAAATAAGTAGAACTCCTGGAATTTCAGTCATCAAATCTTCCAACTATTGAAAAGCCTTGAACTCAAATCACTCTAAATAGCCGTGCATTGTGGGACATACAATGATTTGTTTTCTCGCAGATCAGTAGCACTTTGATGTCTCTATGGAGCAGTAAGCATTTAGCTTAGCCTAGTACTTGAACACTGCTAGCCTGTCTCAAGCAAGATTCAAGCCAGTCGCTGCTGTTTCATTTTTCGATTAATTTTGAAAGGTGGAAGCACACCACATTCACAATAAGAGAGGAAGGCCCAAAAGTTGTTGCAACATTAAAGGTGCAGTCTGTAATATCTGAATACTTAGCGGTATCTATCGGTGGGATTCTACATTGCAGCGCTCCCTGGCTAACCCCTCCCTTTTGGAGAATTTACAGGACAAGAAGCTAGTTACTGAAGATGGCATCATCCACCACTGCCTCATATATCAAGTGATGAGGTGAAGATGTATTTAGTTATTTATTCCATAGTACTTCGTTTTTGCACTGCCATCTTTATACAATAACACAGAATGGACAAACAAAAAGCGTTTTTATGTAACGTGGGTGTCCTGGGGAAATGTCCTGGGGGTGCATTTCCCCAGGACACCCACTTTATATAAAAACGTTTTTTGTTTGTCCATTCTGTTACTGTATAAAGATGGCAGTGCAAAATGGGAGGGCGCCTTGCTCCTATGTAGATATAAAAAAAACTCATAATACAAAACAAACAAAGTGATTTTATACTAGTTTAAGGTGCTCCGATGAACTTTCAGTTTGTGTTAATTACCGCACCCCCTTTGGACAAAAAGCGGTAGTGTTTTTACAATGCCAGCTGTTGCTCCTGCGGTGAGCGTACCCATGACAAAGGTATTATATAAAAATAGCATTCGTTGCACTGATGGTCTCGTTTGCGGTTACATGTAATTCATGATCATCGGAGGATTAGACAGTTTCAGAAATATTTAAAAGTTCCTCGTAGCACCTTTAAAACATACTTAGTAATATTATATGCCAAGTCTGAAAAACGCCAATTCTCCTTTACACACTGCACCTTTAATGGGATTCTAGCTTTGAGAGGTATGGGTCGCCTCTTCTGACTCTCAACAGAACAGTCAATCAGCACAAAATGTCCCAAAACTATTCCTTCAGGTGAAATTAAAATGTTTAAAAAAAACTATGTGTTGTAGTGCCTTTCTCAGCAGCTCAATGTTAAGCCATTGGAGTACACATGCATCTAATTCTAGTCATCCATCTGGTTCCCAGGGCATTCTAGGCTCAGGCTTTGCCCTGAAGGTGCAGGAGCAGCACAGACAGAAGCACTTTGAGAAGAGGAGGAACCCAGCAGCCTACCTCATCCAGGTAAAGCTCACACTCTCTTTCTCTCACTCACATGACTGTAAAATCAAACTATATGTTGTTCATCGTCAATTGTTCACACACAGCGTCCAAGTAACCAAAATGCCGGAATAATATAAAAAGTGTTTCAAAGCTCTGTATTCTTGTTATCATTCTTCCTGTTTCTCTGTTTCCTTGGTGGACTCTATGAAACCCTGAAATGACCCTGATTGAATATATACAGTATTATACACATTAGCATGTAGCTTCATTTCTTCCATCCCCCTCTTGTCTGCTTCATACATTTCCTTCTTTACCAGTCTGATCTTTACAAACACTTACTGTTTCATCCTGTATGTGCGGGGGTGCTGACCTCACTTTCTCCTCGTTAGTGGACAAAGTAAGCTTGTTGTCACTCCGCAAAATTAATAAATGACTCATAACTCGTTACCCTTTTCAAAAGTAAAATAATTTCTTTACTTATTACATGCCAAAAGTAACTGGTTACTTGTTACTTCCCGTACTTGTGTCCTCAAAACACAGAATCTTTGCATGTGTGACTGGGTTGGACTGGGAGTGTTTGACCACAGTCATGTGTGCAGCTAAAGCCCTATTCTCAAGGGATTGGTATAAACTTAATACAGACAATCGTTTATACAATTTAGTTGGTTGATAAAGGAACTGTAAACAGTAGCGCGGCCCAAACAAATAGACCAACGCAACAATACACAAACGTAGGCCTTAACAAGCTTATCAAAATAGCCCTTCAACAATAACCTGACAATGACAAACAGAAAGCTACAAGTTATTTCATTTTGTAGTGATGGTATATGTTTTACTATAATTATGTTAGTATAGTTACACTACTCGTTACGAGTACAGTTAATGCCCAACACGGGTCCTCCTCATACATTTCTACACACGCTTTCTTTTCTTCCTCCCCCCCCCCCTCCCCCTTCCTCCACCTCTCCCCCTCTTCACCCTGTCCGTGCCCATGATGTTGTCCCAGGCTGTGTGGCGTTATTGCTCCACTGACGGCTCCAGGCCTCAGTTGGAGGCCACGTGGCAGCACTATGAGAGCCTCCTGCTCTCACACAGGCATGTATCTATGCCGGACCTCCGCCCAACCACGACCCATGACACACTTGTTGTTGTTTGGTTTCACTAATCAGCTTTTTCATTTGTTGTTTTTTCTCTTCTCGTCCTCCTCTTCCTTCTTACTCCTACTTTTTTCTAATGTATTTAATTTTTTATTCTTTCCATTTTTTATTTATTTATTTGTTTGTTTGTTCTGGGGTTGGTTGGGTCTCCTCTGTATCCCTCTTCTCTTCTCCCTGGCTTTGTGTATTCTGCATGCAGTGTGTGTGGCGTAGTTATTCGGCTGATGAGAACTCGGTTTCCATTGCTACCTGGAAGCCTCACTTGAAGGCGTTGCACACCTGCAGTCCCACAAAGTAGGTACAACTATGGCAGCTGGTGTCTGTATTTGGTGTCTGTGCCTTTGTAGCCATCTTTTTACCTCTGTAATGAAGTACATTTGAACTGATCTGTTATTCAACCCGATCAGACTGTTGTCTACCCATTGTATCAATGTTATTATATGGCCCTTTTCACCCAGTTTAATGGGGAAGTAGAGAGAGCCTTGTCTGGCTACCAGCAGCAGCAGCATTCTTAAGGTTGATCTAATGTACTCCTATGTGCTTGTAAGAGTGCATGCACATTGCATCTAAAAAACAGAAGCCTAATGGCCACCACAATGCTTATTTTTCAGTGGGCAAATTGTGATTTATAGGCTAATAAGGCATGCACATATGGGTTTTGAAATATGCATCATATTATTATTATATTCAGCCAATGGAAGTATATGATCTCTATTGTGCTACGATGGTTTGGAGATGGTTTGGTTGCTATGTGTTGATAGGAAGGCTCTCATGGCAAAGGTCACGTTTAAAAACGAATTATTTCATTTTCCTCAAAAACAGGATAAAGTAGATTTATGTCTCTGTTTTCTCCCCATTAAACTGGTGAAAAGGGGGATCTATTAACGACCATATCATGGGTAGACAACCATCATATCGGCTGTTTACTCAGGGCTTTTAATTGTTTAATATATCTGTGTCTGTCGCCTTATTGAAAATGTAAATGCATGGATTTTACTCTTTTTATTTATTTTTATTATGAGAAATTGTTCCACAGCCATCAGAAAAGAAACAGATCCTTTCCAGGCTCCATTAACTCCCGTTGCTTGATTCAGAAAAATTGAAAGCGCTGACTTTACAAACATCTCTAAACAACCCTTTAATGTTTTGCAGCTATTATATAAATGAAAATGTCTGCCCTCCGAGACATTCCCACTGTGCCAGGCTCTCTGTTGTTGACTCCAGACAGTTGAGTGCTCAATGGTCCGCTGACTTCTACGACACTTATGTCACTTTAAAGGGTCTGAGGCAGCAAATCTATTCACCCCCGGCAGTGTATCTATTTATGTTACATGTATGTTTCCTCAATCAGCCGATCAAGCCTTTTTGATTTTGCAGCACTTAAACGGTGTTGCCACTGAGCACTGATGGCCTTAGTCATTCAGGGGTACAGTGCAGCTACTTCGGTCTGTCAGTGGCTTTAGTACCTGTCAGAGCTACACACAAAGACACAGTAGGCCATAAATCCTTCTTTCGAACAATCAAGTACTTGTATGTGTACGCAGCATGGGCGGCGGACAACTCATGTGTAGCGACCTATAATGTAATAACTTGCCAATACAGTCCTACGATTTGCTGATCATGAGGAGATATTCACTGATTTTGACTAAATAGTGATTTCGAAATTAAGTGTTCTCAGGAATCGCTGATTCCAAACATGACTGCGAGGAACTTTCAGTTTTTGTTCATTCTAGAGGCCTCTTTGGAATAAAGTGGTAGTGGTTTTTTTCACACGAGCGTGTGCATTTGTTTTGGAAGCGATTTATAGCGAGAACGCAGGATGCATCCCGATGAGAAAAAGTATTCATATGTGATGCAAGATTAATATTGGTAACATGAAGATGGTAGTAGTTGACTTGATTTAGTTCCGTTCATAAACACTGGTCCGCCGGTCTTAAATGGTTTGGTCTCAGTTGGCACAAGGATTCGGACCCGAGCAAAGGAATAAATAAGAACTATATTAAAATAGGGTTTCTTGATTGGCCTTGTTTGCTGTTACAAGTCATTTATAATCATCAGAGGACAATGAGACATGTCATGAACATTTAAAAGTTCTTCTTAGTTTTTTTCACTTACAGTATCAGTGTGTGGTTTGTCTTTACCCCCCATGTCAATGTGACGCCTCTCAGAAACTTGTGTATGGAGCCTGGAAATATTCTATAATATAAAACCATCTGCAAGACATGCTGTATAGTTTTGCAGTCATAATTAACTTAACGAACACAAACAATTACTTTACAAAGACACAGTTTAAAGTGATATAGTGAACAGATTCCAGCACTCAGTCCTTCTTTTTACAAGGGCTTCTTTTGTTTTGCCTGAATGGTCTGCATCGACCGGCATGATTGTAGTGAGCCTGCTGTTTGTTAAGCTCTGTTTCCCCAGGAATGCTTGTTATTGATCGATGAGTTGTTAGCCTGAGATTTTCTGCATATCATTCTGATTTAAATGGGCATAACGGCTTGCAGGTTATAGCTCCTTTACTACAAATCATGTATGCCTAACACCTATGACCATCATTTCTAAATACAGGTTATATACACGTTATTTTACATATTGCTGCAGTTGCACCCAGACACTCATTTCATCAATCAAATACTTTCTTTTCAGCATAAAAATCTAATTTGAAAAAGCAGCAGACTCTCGCAAACTAAACTGTTTGATTTGTGTAGTCCCTCGGCCGTGGATATCCAGGCTAAATTCCAGTTTTTTCAATTATACATTATGGAATTCAAAATGTCTGTACTGCATTACCTCATAAAAATTATGTCACTTTGACAAAAACCTAATGCAGGCTTGACGCTCAACATCGCATAAGTTGCGATTTAAAGACTTTGTGATTTGTAGTAGAAGGGGGCTAAAACATGTGTGAGTACAGTATATAGTATGCAATAGTATAGTATATAGTATGCAATAGTAACAGTATGTATTAGGAAAAGATTATTTCTAACATGTTTTTTTCTCCCTCTTACCTGTCCACTCCAGGAAGGAGCAGGGAGAGTCCACCACAAGGTTTGTGACTGAACATTCACTCTCTTCCATTATGTTGTAGCTCCGTCATTTAAGTATATAGGGCTGAGTTAAATAAATAGAATTAAATATTTTTTTATTATTTTCAATGTTGGATTTTATTTGAGCAGAAGTCTTGTATGACTGCTTGTGTGTAAGAACAAGGTTTGTAAAAAAAAAAATAACATATTTATATTTCCTAAACTTGCATATTATGTTTAATTGTGTGGCCACTAGGGGGCAGCACCAGAAGCTGTAAAAAAAATATAACATTGACATATCACCTTTGGTAAAGGCAAATGAGAGCAAACAGTTAACACATCAATCAGACATGGCACAACATTAGCTTTTATTGAGTTGTGTCCATTAAACCCAATGTAATCATTTTTGTTGTTGTTGTTGCTCTGCTCTGTTCTCCACCAGCTCCTGATAATGATAATAATTTTTAAAAAAAGCCCTTCAGCTGCTAATGTGAAGCTGCGCCATTCACCAGCTAATCTGTCATTTTGTATGTCTGTGTTTGGCGCTCGGCAGGCGGTGCACAGTTGGGTTTAACCAAGCTTTTCTGCAGCTTTGAGGCTGATGAGAGCAATAAGACGCTAATACATAATAAATAAATAAAAAACGTTTCCCTCCATATGCTGAGGCGCTCAAAACATAGGCAACCATACTCAATGCAAATATACAAAGACACTCTCTGTTTCCTTACATCTCCACTTCAGATCTATATTTAAAATCCACATGTTACAGTCCAACTGGAGCTGCCTCATATCATTATTATTACATTATTACATTAAGTGAAACGAACAAAAAAAAAATCCATCTCCATAACAATACCCTCTCGAAACCCTACCAGTGTCTAAAATGATACCGGCCACAAACTGGTGGTGAGTCAGGCACTTGTTGCCAGGGTCCAGCTGAATTTCACATAGTTAAATGAGGGATCTCGACATGAAGTACGTGAGTCACCAAATTGCTGCCTTTTTCGAGATGTTCATTTTCCCTCCACTGAGCTCAATTACCTCTGTTCTTTCTGCTTTTCTAAATGCCAACCGGCAGGCAGAAACTGTGCCAAATGACTTTGTCCTTCATATCCTTCGTACAGTATATGCAGTATTTCAAATGATCATTGCGTAATATGTCAGGCATTTAAAAGGCAGACACTTGCAGGAAAGAACATACTTTCTTTCAAGCGCTGGTCAATTTTGAGATTTATTTTGGTTTTGGTCGTATGTTGCTTATTGTCTGATTTATACGTTTTGTTCTTTTAAAAACACGTCAGAATTTGCAAAAAAAATCAAGCTTTTCTGTGTAATGTGTCAAACAAAAAAGCAAACAGTTTTAATGTAAGTGATCAACTGGCAACATTTCTTGCTGATATCTATCATTAAATAATTTTTTACACTATTCACCTGCAGTGTCTCACCTTAACCTGCTGTCACTCAAGTAAACTCTGAAGCAAAACAAGAAAGGAGTAGTAAAAAGCATAAGGGTTTAAATCTAAAGGGTCTCATAGAAAAGGAAATGGGTGAAGAGGGGATGTTTCACCTCACAAAACCTCCAGAGGTAAATATTTTCTCTCGTCTGTTGTCCGCATCATGTAACACATCACCGTATGTCTATCTTCCCCTTGGTTTTTTGTTTTTAGTAAAACTCTTAGTAATAAACAGAAGCTACTGAGGAGACGTACCACTCGGAAACATAGGTACACAGCGCTTCTGCTCCCCTGTTACATGACATCTCTTTTTCATTTGGGAATGCTGACTAATTCTTGGTGCATGGGAATCTGTAGGAGGCTACATAGCCACAGAGAGCAGAGAGTAATTACATAGTGCAGGGAGACATGGGTCGCCTTTAAAGAATAATACACTATCTGCCTTAGTTTAATCCTTGCCTGAGCTATGCGCTACTTCTGCCTGTTGTGCTTTCTGGTTTTTAAACTACATTTGCTCTCAGAATATCTATTCCAGGTTGCATTACAGGTAGTAGATCCTGCAAAATTATTAACATCGGTTAGCTTTTTCCTGACTGTGTTATTTTGCCCTGGTGATGCTAAACTACATGTCACACTCCACTCCCCATGTCTCTGATACAAACTTTAAACTCTTCTTCACTATCTCTGTCACTTGTCATGGCAGGCTGGTGTCACTCATACATACTAGACTAGCAGGAGGGGCCCTCAGATTTCCAGGTACCCCTACCCGAGGTAGAACAAACCTCAACAATGATTTTTTAAATCTTTAGAATGTCCTGTTCATGAAATTGATTCTTGAGCACTTTTATCTTTGGGCGAAATATGTTTTTTTGGTTATTCTTTAGAACTACCCCAGTCCCTCAAAAAGAGCCAAATTAGGCCATTCCGAATAGGGGATATGTGACAAAAAAGCCCATAACTTGGGAATGCTCACTGTTTTCTTCATCAGATTTGCTGAGGTACTAACCAGGTGTCTGTCCCACATCACCAAAAAGTTAGAATGTAATTTACCAAAACATTTATTGAAATAGAGTCCTGTATACAGAGCTTTAGTTTAGGCGGAAATGGTACTTTTGTGGTGATAGGAAAAGAGGGTTCCTTTACTTTTCTCTCAAATATCACCAAAACATAAATCCCTGCCAAATATACAATTTATGTATTGTCTAGGATGCTATTGATCAATAACCAGTGGTTGTATGAAGATATATATTACAGTTCAATTTCTAATGAGATTTTTCTAGAAGTACTCCTCCACTGAAATAGCCATATTAGGACATTCCGAATAGCCTATAGTCCAGCAGATATGTGAATGCATTGTGCTTTTTATGATACAAACATGAGCTTTGGCACACTGTTAGAGCATGCCCTAAGGAAGATTTCTGGCTATAGGGCCATCGCCAATTTTTCCTATGGCCCCCACGGCGGCCATTTTCTAAAATGGCCACCAGCAGCTCTTATAGGCCTTTCACACCGCCGCAAAATCGGTGCTAGTTCGGAGTTAGAGCCAGTGTTTTGGTTTCACACCGTCAGAAAGCCTGCTCCGGGCAGGCTCCGGGCCGTAAAAACAGGTTCTACTCAAACCCCAGGACTGAGCAGGGTTTGAGAAGAACCGCTTGCGCCAGCGGCCGGGGGAGGGATTATCCTGACCAACCAGACCAACTCAAACCTCATGCCCGCCATATTTAAAAACACCGCTACTACGAGACGTAAACATAACATAATTACCGAACGTAGCGATCAAATTGACCGGCGAGAATACGCTGTATGGGTCTGGTTTGGTTAAGAAAGCAAAGCGAGAGCCAACACGTGTAAAAATAAGACGTATTCGCCGCTGTTGTTGTGCTAAAAGCTAGCGGTAGCTTTAGCGTTAGCCACAAGAGCAGCGGCGTCGGGCGACGTACACACGTTTACAGTGACGTCATGACGTTGCTCTCTTGCCGGCTCCATGGCTGTCTCCGGTCGATGTGAAACCAACCGGTTCATAACTGGGATAAGGCTGTAACCAGTTTTGAACTGACCCCAACACCAGCCTGGAACTGACTCTTGGTTAATTTTGGTGTGAAAGGCCTATTATAGTACTAGTAGCTTGGGTTGTAGAGCACCTAGGATCTTGATTATGGTGTCTAATCCCACATTTTCAAGGATGGACAAGGCAGTGGTGCTATTTAAAACATGCTAGAAAGTACCCAACTTCACATATCTGGCATTCAGGGAACACAATTGTGGTAAAACCTTCAAATATTATCGGAGTTATGCATATTTTCATGAATTACAGAATCAGTTCATGAGTTGTATGCTGACCTCATATTGTAAGCATATAAAGTCAGCATACAACTAAAGTAAATATCTTTTTCAAAGCCTGAACAATACATCAGTTTAGCCTGTTTGATAGGTTGCTATTTTATCCGTGTAACCCTCTCTGAGTAAGTCAACATTGCTCTAGGTTCCGAAGGAGCTAAGTGATATAAACAGTTATCACAATGAAAGTACCAGGCAAGGTAAGTTGCAAGCAGTAACTTTTACTCACATAAAGTTGTAGGTCACACCCAAAACACATATGCATATACTGTTCATTATTTGAAAATAAAAACATGGGCCATTTAAAATAAACAACATGTTAAAGGGGAGGAGCTTAATGTGGGAAAGAGGAGGAGCTTGATATGGAAAAGGGGAGGAGCCTAAAGTGGTTAAGGGGAGGAGCTTACTGCAGTAAAGGGGAGGAGCTTAATATGGTAAAGAGGAGGAGCTTAACATGGTTAAGGGGAGGAGCTTAATATGATAAAGAGGAGGAGCCTAACGTGGTTAAGGGGAGGAGCTTAATGTGGTAAAGCGGAGGAGCCTAAAGTGGTAAAGGGGAGGGGCTGAATATGGTAAAGGGGAGGAGCTTAACACAATAAAGAGGAGGGGCCTAATGTGGTAAAGGGGAGGAGCTTAATATGGTAAAGAGGACGAGCCTAACATGGTTAAGGGGAGGAGCTTAATGCGGTAAAGGGGAGGAGCCTAATATGACAAAGAGGAGGAGCCTAACATGGTTAAGGGGAGGAGCTTAATATGGTAAAGAGGAGGAGCCTAACATGGTTAAGGGAGGAGCCTACTGTGGAAAGGGGGAGGAGCCTGACATGGTAAAGAGGAGGAGCTTAATATGGTAAAGAGGAGGAGCATAACATGGTTAAGGGGAGGAGCTTAATGTGGTAAAGGGGAGGAGCCTACCATGGAAAATGGGAGGAGTCTGACATGGTAAAGGGGAGGGGCTGAATATGGTAAAGGGGAGGAGCTTAACACAATAAAGAGGAGGGGCCTAATGTGGTAAAGGGGAGGAGCTTAATATGGTAAAGAGGACGAGCCTAACATGGTTAAGGGGAGGAGCTTAATGCGGTAAAGGGGAGGAGCCTAATATGACAAAGAGGAGGAGCCTAACATGGTTAAGGGGAGGAGCTTAATATGGTAAAGAGGAGGAGCCTAACATGGTTAAGGGGAGGAGCCTAATGTGAAAAGGGGGAGGAGCCTGACATGGTAAAGAGGAGGAGCTTAACATGGTTAAGGGGAGGAGCTTAATGTGGTAAAGGGAGGAGCCTAACATGGAAAAGGGGAGGAGTCTGACATGGTAAAGGGGAGGAGCTTAATATGGTAAAGGGGAGGAGCTTAACACAATAAAGAGGAGGGGCCCAATGTGGTAAAGGGGAGGAGCTTAATATGGTAAAGAGGAGGATCCCAACATGGTTAAGGGGAGGAGCTGAATGCGGTAAAGGGAAGGAGTCTAATATGACAAAGAGGAGGAGCCTAACATGGTTAAGGGGAGGAGCTTAATATGGTAAAGAGGAGGAGCCTAACGTGGTAAAGGGGAGGAGCCTAATATGGAAAGGGGAGGAGCCTAACGTGGTAAAGGGGAGGAGCTTAATATGGTAAAGAGGAGGAGCTTAATGTGGTAAAGGGGGAGCCTAACATGGAAAAGGGGAGGAGTCTGACATGGTTAAGGGGAGGAGCTTAATGTGGTTAAGGGGAGGAGCCTAACGTGGTAAAGAGGAGGAGTCTAACGTGGTAAAGGGGAGGAGCCTAATATGGTAAATAGGGGAGCCTAACGTGGTTAAGGGGAGGAGCTTAATGTGGTAAAGGGGAGGAGCCTAAAGTGGTAAAGGGGAGGAGCTTAATATGGTTAGGGGGCTTAATGCGGTAAAGGGGAGGAGCTTAACACAATAAAGAGGAGGGGCCTAATGTGGTAAAGAGGAGGGGCCTAACATGGTTAAGGGGAGGAGCTTGAATGGTAAAGGGGAGGAGCTTAATATTGTAAAGGAGATAATTAATTGTACAATTATTTTTTTCAGCTCAGGGGCCGTATTCACAAAACATTTTAAGGCTAAGAGTAGGTCCTAACGTGCTGATTTAGGAGTAACTCTCAAAAATAAGGGGCGTTTCACTCCTAATTTTAGGACTCCTAACTTTTTAAGATAAGTGTAATTCACAAAGCATTTTAGCGCTAAAACTAGCTCCTAAATCTGTGAAAAGCTAGGACTCCTAAGTCACTAAGAGTAAATCACAAACAACCATTTGATGGTGTTTTGGAGAGATTTAATGCTAGTGAGCTTTATAAAAGGTACCTTTAATATCTGTAGGCTACATAAAAACTCTTTACTTTAATACAGCTACACAATATGGATATCTCCCACAGTGTTTCTATCATAAATTCACTCTTCAGCCAATCACTGTGGGCATAGAAGGTATGAACATGACGTCATCCATAGCAACAGGGTCAACCACGCCCTCTATTCTTAGCTTAGGAGTCCCTCCCATTCCTTAGTAAAAGTTGGTCTAGGCAGCTTTGTGAATAGGTTTTAAGATATTACTCCTTACTAAGAACCTTTAGTGCTCCTTGATATAGCCTCTAAAAGCTCCTCTCAAAGTGCACCAGAATGATGCATTTTACTTTAAAAAGGTAAAAAAAAATCTTTGTTAAAGTGAGAGAAAAAATTGTTTTTAAAAAAGTTGTCATGTGTCTCACTTTACCCCAGCTGTGGGGGTAAACTGAGACAGACCAGAACAATCAAGGGGGTCAACTGAATCACTTGCTTTTTCCACTCTGAAACTACCATAACAACAACATTGTAACAACAATGCTCTAACAGTGTGCCAAAGCTCATGTTTGTATCATAAAAAGCACAATGCATTCACATATCTGCTGGACTATAGGCTATTCGGAATGTCCTAATATAGCTATTTCAGTGGAGGAGTACTTCGAGAAAAAACTGTAACATACTGTATATCTTCATACAACCATTGGTTATTGTTCAATAGCATCCTAGACAATACATAAATGGTGTATTTGTCAGGGATTTATGTTTTGGTGATATTTGAGAGAAAAGTAAAGGAACCCTCTTTTCCTATCACCACAAAAGTACCATTTCCGCCTAAACTAAAGCTCTGTATACAGGACTCTATTTCAATAAATGTTTTGGTAAATTACATTCTAACTTTTTGGTGATATGGGACAGACACCTGGTTAGTACCTCAGCAAATCTGATGAAGAAAACAGTGAGCATTCCCAAGTTATGGGCTTTTTTGTCACATATCCCCTATTCGGAATGGCCTAATTTGGCTCTTTTTGAGGGACTGGGGTAGTTCTAAAGAATAACCAAATAAACGTATTTCGCCCAAAGATAAAAGTGCTCAAGAATCAATTTCATGAACAGGACATTCTAAAGATAAAAAAAATCATTGTTGAGGTTTGTTCTACCTCGGGTAGGGGTATCTCGAAAACTAAAGCCTTTTTTGAGCACTTGCTGCTAGACTATACATCATGTGCCATAGGTTTGGTGATATTTTATATTCATTATTTTTTAGAAACGAAGCATTGACTGCTGTTCAAGACACGTTTTCTCCACCTTTCTGAAAACATGTGTTCAAAACAGACAGATTTCTCTCCCCAAATGATGTCATAAGGGAAGAGGCTCCACCTCCCAATATTAACCAAACTTAGCGATACCACCACCTGTGTTAAGCACAGCCCCATATATCCCTGAATCTAACCAGCAGTTATATTCATTGAGAGCAGACTGGGCTTTTTGGAAGGCGGGGGTTAAAGAGGCTCCAAAACGGAGCGTTTCAGACAGAAGCTTAAAATAGGAGGCACTGTGGGAAATATTAATGTTTTTGGGACACACAAATTACAATTTTGAACTAGAATTGAGAATAATATGTGTCCTTTAAAAAAACATTTGTGACCCCTTTTTTAAATATTTACCTCTTCTGTATTAACCATTAAGCTGTTGCTACAGACAGAACTGGGAGGTCAGAAATGATTGAGAGACACAGCAACACATTGTTGGTTTTGTTCTTTTCATTAGATTTGCTAACAAAATAAAAATTCAGATACAAGCCTTATCCTATGACGTCATACTACATGTGCAATCGAAAATATAGGCCTACTGAATGGTAACACCTGTTAATGAGCCATGCCTGGCGCTTGTGGACTGCCTTTGCATGACGTCATCATTATATATTGCTGCACAAACACAGAATCAGCCACTCCCTTTTCTTCCTCCTTCATCTCATTGTCCCACTCATATGCTTTCCACAGGTCACTTCCCTTTATTTCCGTTGCTAACCTCACCCTGTCATGTCACGTGACATGGAATGTATGTGTAATAAATCCTATAGCTCATGGTGATTGATATCACAGAAGAAATTAAAACTTTTAATCACTTAAAAATTGAGTCAGTGATTCTAGAGAACACTTCAGTATTTCAAAATCAGGGAATATCTCCTCACAATCCACTAACTGTCCATACTGTGTGCGCTGAAAATAAATCTGGTGTTAAAACAAAGCCTATGCTGTGTAAACTGGATGGGGGCCCACCATAGCTATGATAACATGCCTGATTACAGCTTTGTATTAACACTGTTTTTTTCAGCGCACACACAGTACGGACAGGTATCGGAGCATGAGGAGACATTCACTGATTTTGACAAAAAGGGATTTTGACTACAAGCATTCTCCAGAATTGCTGACTCCACCTTTTAATATAACAGTGTGACACATGCTAACTAATCGGTCTCATAGCATCGACATCCACTGTTGCTCATGTAGAAGAAAGACATTTGAAAACACGCACACATCAAAGCAAAGACGCATCACACCTAACCTGAGCTTGCATTTTGTCTAAGGCACCTGCTGCAATGTTGCAATGCATGCTGGTCTGTCTCCATCTTGTCCTGCAGCCCTTTCGCCGTTACATTAGCAGATAAGAGTCTGAATGATGACCTTGGAAAGGAACGGCATTTTGTCAGGAATCTTGGATAATGTGATGTGGTTGCCTCCTCAAAAATAGATTGATTTGTCAGTAACATATCTTTATCTGTCCTTCATTCCACCTCTTCACAACACCATTCCCTTCTTATTCACCCCCCTCCCATCCCCATGTCACTCTACAGTCAGAAGTTGAGTTTCAAGGAGCGCGTGAGGTTGGCGAGCCCCCGAGGTCAGAGCATCAAGAACAGGCAGACGTCGTCCTCCGTCAACGAGCGGCGCTCTCCGGTGGCGGAGGCCGGCACCGAGGCCACCAGCCCCGCCAAGGTGCAGAAGAGCTGGAGCTTCAACGACCGCACGCGCTTCAGACCCTCACTGCGCCTCAAGAGCCAGTCGCGCTCCACCACAGATGGTGAGTGACTCTGTCTATTAACCACCACGCCATTTCCTGGGTGGACACCCTCAGAGGGATAACTAATGGCCAACTATTCCTCTATGTCCAAGTGTGAGATAACCCAATCTTCTTTACATGTATTTAATTGAGGTGTTTCTGGCCAACCACATAACCCACCGGAATTCAGCCAGATTACTGGAGGAATGCTAATGGCCATTTGCTCATTCAGCTATTGGCTCAGCAGTGCCGGCCTGGCAGGCCTTCCCGGGTAACTGCCCGTTTGATTTGGTGGGTGGACTGATGGAATGATAGAGAAGGTGGTGGAAGCCAGATGGGGTGTCAGAGCAGGCCAGCTGGATGAGACCTGCTGCTGGGGAGGAATTAATAACCAAGCTAGCCCTGAACCAAAGTGGTGAGCTGGTTAGATGGAGATCTGATGGTTTACTCTACTCACATATTGGCTAGTTAAAATGTTTGCAGTTGTGAAACCATTCCTTTTCCAGCACTTTCTAACGTTTTGAGCAGGTGGGCATGAAGCACATACAGTAAGTCACTGTATCTTAATACTCAGTATGTTTCAACTAACAGACGCATACTCTTCAGCCCATGCAGATCTGACACGCTTTGGGAGGTTTCTGACTGTCTATCCCAAATCTAAAAATCCCCAAATCTTGAATCTTACTGCCAGTTAGATTCAGGGGTATCTGGAGGCTTGCTTATCAGAGGTGAAGGTAGTACTAAGCTAGGTTGGTAATGAGGGGGCCTGGCTTCTGGCCTTATGACATCATAAGGGGATGTTAATGTTGAAAAATTGTCAAAAAGTTAATCTTTCATAATCACAATAGGTGACCTTTAAAGCTGTTTTTGTATCATCACTTGACAAGACCTTGGTTAGTTGCAATCCTAAAACATTGCTATGGTTGTTACCTGCAAACGTGGTATGAATGTGAGATATTAAAAAACTCCACAAGTCGGCAGGGAAGACTATTAATAAGACCAGCTGCTATGTTGGAGATGGATGGAAGGATCACTGACTGCATGCAAACTGAAAGAGCAGTTGTGACTAATGCAACATAATATGTAAACACATGGTCAGATTCCCTGAGCTCTTGAATGTGTATCTTCTCTCTCTCTACATATATATATATGTGTGTGTCTCTCTCTCTCTCAAGCAGCAGACTCCAACATGGCAGGAGAGGATGGCTTTGACGATAAGGGCTGTCACTGTGAGATCTCGGTGGAGGACTTGCTGCCCTCGGTCAAGTGTGTCATCAGAGCTGTCAGGTGAGGTCCAACAAAGCCAGACTTGATCCTTAAAATTCAGATAATACTAGTGGTTTTCTCCTAAGGCTGAGGTTGCATGTAAACACACCGCGGTTGCAATACCCCATGCCTTTTTTTAAAAGCTCTCCTGATCAAGTGTGCTCAGGGGGGATTGAAATAACTGGAAGATTTATTCTTATGAAGTGTATTTTTCGATCATGGTTGGTTCATGTGTTGAGGGACATGGAAACATGGTTAGTGGGAACATTGGACACCGCAAAAGTTATTTCAAGTGGTCATGTCACATGGACATGGTGTGTCACAGCCATGATATTTGTTGTAAAAGAAAAGCAGTCACACGCATCGATAACAAATTGAACGAACTGAAGAGGGATTAAAGATATGTTTTTTGGGGGCGCCCTTAGCTCAGTGTAGGGCGTCCCCCATGGGCCTCGGCAGCAGCGGACTCGGTTCGATTCCAGCCGCGGTCGTTCTCTGCATGTCACTTCCCCTCTCTGCCCCATTTCAACTCTGTCTCTACACTATCAATAAAGCATAAAAATGCCAAAAAAAAATAATAATAATAAAAAATAAAATTATCGTTATTTAATTATTTGGACATTCCTATTTTAAAGATGATTAATTATTACATGTTCCTCTATGGAGAACCATACTCATGTTCTTGCATCTTGCTTTTCTGCCAATCATTTGATATAATTTTCAGTGAGATGCTCATGGGCACTTGACAGAGATGCTCCCTTGGCTTCTATAGTGTCATTCACTTCATCTCAGGTCTGAGATGTTGCCAGTGACGAGACCAGTCCATATGCTTGATTGGTCACAGAACAAGACGGCCTCACCACAACATTCAAGTACTGTTTTACCTTCACTCTACTTTTGCTCATTCCTTCCTCCCTTCACTCGAGTGCATCACAGACTGGAGCGAATGAAAACACATCAAACCTTCAGTTCATTTTCCTTGTTTTAGAAAGTCTAGAAAACAAGTAATCACAACCTTTTCTTCACACCAATGAACAGTCTACACCTAACAATCAATTCACTGGACGTATATATAAAAAAACATCCAGCAAGGTTTGTGACGGCTTATGTATAGCAGTTGTTAAGAGATAATATCCCAGAAAGATTTCATGCAATATTTAATTTTTGTGTGCAGATTCATTATAGCTGAGCTTTTGTAACTGCAAAATTTCAATATAAAAGCATGCAAAGGAAACTTTTACAACTTTTCCTTGGAACCCCCATTGATTAAAAGTGTAATATTGTATAGATGGAGAAGGACTGATTGAGTATTTGTGCAAAGGAGTTTCTAAAAGGTGCATCATAAAGAGATAAATGACGATGCAAATCATTTCTATCAGCTGTGAATAGATACTATGTTCACTGGTTAGAAACACACTCTGGAAAATAAGTGAAACCAATGAAACCTAGTTAACACATTAGCAAAAGTAATAGCTTTGCTGTGTTGAGAAGGTGATGATAAAGAAATCATGTGGATGGATCCCAGGTTCATTAAACGCACCGTCCAAGCAATCGAGGAAAACTGGAAGTGCACTTGTCATGTGTGCTGGTTGTGTAAGAGCTTCCCCTTGTGGCTGACTCTTACACTTCTCTGCTGTTTGTGCAGGATAATGAAGTTCCACGTAGCCAAGAAGAAGTTTAAGGAGACGCTGCGTCCTTACGATGTGAAGGATGTGATAGAACAATACTCGGCCGGTCACTTGGACATGCTGTGTCGCATCAAGAGCCTGCAGACCAGGTAGGAATCAGCAGACACCTTTCATGCATCTGGTGTATGCTGCTTAACTGAAGCTGTTTGACCACACTGTAACAGACTAATCCGTCTCTTTGGTGTGTGTGTGTGTGGTGTGTTGTTATGGCGCGCACGAGTCACTCATACCTTATACACAGTGTTGGGGAAAATACTTGGAAAGCATAGCTCTGCAATCTCACTAATTACTTGACACTGGAGGAGATGAAATAGAGTAAACACCCTAGTTTGCTTAACTAAAGCTGCTCAGAAAAAGCAGTTCAAATACTTTGTAAAAATGATCAAATTGACAATGTACGTTGTGATATGAAATCCTAACAAAACATTGAACAAAACAATCACATGCAGATTTACTATTATTGCAGAAACTAAAATGTGTCAATTTGTTCTTCGAAGATCATACATCATGTGTGAATGTCTGTGTATGTTTGTTCTTTTCTTTTCATTTTCTGCCTGTATGTGTGTATACACATGTGAACCTCTGCCTGCTTTGTGTGTGTGTGTGTGTGTGTGTGTGTGTGTGTGCTGTGTGTGTGTGTGTGTGGTGCGTGCTGTGGTGTGTGTGTGTGTGTGTGTGTGTGTGTGTGTGGTTGCTGTGTGCGTGTTCCTTCAGCTGGACATGGGTAGTAGGCCCACAGACCTGAGTGGCCGGCAAGACTTTCCTCCCTCCTGTGTCTATTCGCCAGGCAGAAAGACTCCCCAGGGGTCAGATGCCCTTCACATGTCACAAGGGTTCACTTCACTTTCAGTCATCAATTCAATTGTGTGATTTTAAAAACAACAACACTCAAGGAATCTGGTTGAATAAAGCTTCATGATTCATCTGTGAATTGTTGTCCGTGATGTGAAACAAACCTTTTCCTCAACACGTCGTTATGTATGGAGGTAAATCTGTACCGGGATTTCAAATATAAAAAGACTTTGATGTCTAAGCATTGAAATGATGTGTCTGAATTAGTTTGCCTCCGAATTCAACTCTTCAAATTTCCAAGAACTAATTTCACCTTTATTTTTCAATGTTCACAAATTCAGAATCAAAAATTCAAATTCAAATGAGTATATATTAATTGAATATACAGAATTAAAGTTGCTCGGAAATGCATTTTGTTACCTCGGATTAAGTTGATATATCTCATTGGAGTTATATACTTTTTTTATTTTGTGACATTGCACCATTCATTTTGAAACCTTGATTTTGTAGGCAATGCAATAAATATTGATAGCTAGAAAGTCAATGTTCACTTTTTTATTTCCCAATTCGTTTAAACAGATTTACTTCCATAGTTATGCACTGCTCTTTCTGACGGGCTCTCATCAACTAACTGACTTTGCATTGGCCTTTGGCTCTGTTGTTATGTGTTGCAGCATTCTGGTGGGTCCTGGTCTCCTTGTGTGATTTTGCAACCCGTTACTAACACATATCACACAGAGCGGTCTTCTGTACACACACTTCCACACCCAACTACATTCTCAAAGCACAACCATACAATATATGCTTTCCAGCCATTGCTGCTGTAATACTGCCCCCTGTTGTTGTTGATGGTTGTATGCACTGTATTCTGTAATTTGTTCAGAGACTGCTGATCAGATTTGGAGATGGGTTTGATTGGTATGATTAATAACTGGACAAAAATAACATTTAATTAGGAGTCAGTTATTCTAGAGAATGCTTGTTGTCGAAATAACTTTGTCAAAATCAGTGAATACTTGGTTGTATACTTGGGCAGTAAGTAACCCATGGCCATGATATCCGCACACCCTCCACCTGCTTAGGGAGGACTTGAGATGCAGTCAAATGCTCCTAAAATAAGATTATTGCTGTTTCAAAGGACTGCATTCACCAGACTATCAGAATGTGATAGATCAGGATGTACATGAAGCATGAAAACTTTGTCTCTTGCCAAGAGAAAAAAAAATAGTATCGGCAAATGAAAACATGAGAGCTTTGTCCAGGTTACTGGTTGGCCCCTCTTTCCTACCACCTCAATGTTGGAGTTGATGATTGCATGACATTGCCTTGGCTTGCCTTGAATTTAACCCTGTTCTCTAACAAAGAGATGTCATTCACCAGCTTCTACTGAACCTCACTGGATTGAGCAGGAATATGTCATATAAATAGTTAGTGTATGTACTGAATGAATTTGTGCTGTAAAACAAAAGGAAAAAGAGACTTCTTTCAGTCAAATTAAGTAAACCTCAAATCCAGTGAGGGAGAATTTAATCTCACATTCAGCTGATGTTGTTGGAGAAGGAAATGTTCTCATTCTAATCTACTTTTCAGTTGCAGTTGCATCGTTCCTTCCATACTGTGGGCTGCCTTGCGGATTTGTCGCCTATTTTCTCCTTATCAAGAAAGCCTTTTTTTTGCAAGTGTTGTTGTTTGTATTTATGGGTGTGTGTGGTGTGTGTGTGTGTGTGGTGTGTGTGTGTGTGTGTGTGTGTGTGTGTGTGTGTGTGTGTGTGTGTGTGTGTGTGTGTGTGTGTGTGTGTGTGTGTGTGTGTGTGTGTGTGTGTGTGTGTGTGTGTGTGTGTGTGTGTGTGTGTGTGTGTGTGTGTGTGTGTGTGTGTGTGTGTTCCAGAGTGGACCAAATCCTCGGGAAAGGCCAGATCCCTCTGGACAAGAAGATTCGTGAGAAGCTGCTGTCCGATGGAGATATTTTAGAGGACATGAGCATGCTGGGACGCGTCTGTAAAGTGGAGCGGCAGGTCTGTGCTCTGCTTCTGGTTTTGTTCTATTTTCTTTCAGAGCATATTCAATAATCTTCAGCTGGCAGAGGAATAGAGGCACCACTTCGAATTCTCAGAAAGAACACTTTTATGTTTAACTTTTCTTTTTAGTCTGAGGGTTGTTAAGAAAAATGTCGAGGCATAATCGATTTTTGAACACTTCCATCTTGGCACCGCCCAATGGTAGTAGCAATCCTCACTCACTCCTCTCTTGTCCTCTCCACAGGTCCAGTCTATTGAGTCAAAGCTCGACTCGCTGCTCGACATCTATCGTCAGGTTTTGCGTAAAGGCTCGTCGTCGGCCCTCACGCTTGCCTCTCTGCCCCTGTTCGAGTTGGAACAGACTTCTGACTACCACTCCCCCGTCTTCGGCAAGGACCTGTCCTGCTCCACCCAGGTCACCAGCACCGGCAGCAGTGGGGGTGGAGCGCCCCCTCCTGGCAGCTGCGTCAGTCGCTCCTCCACTAACCCCCACCTCTCCCAGGCAGGACTCCATCTCATCTTGGCACCGCCCAACGAGCTCAACCTCAATCTCAATGCCTCCTCTACCACGCCTCCCTCTGGCCTGGCCTCCACCAATTTCAGCCCACCGCCTCTGCCTCATCAACATTATCACCACCACCACCACCATCATCCTCATAATAATCCCCACCCTTGTTATACCCAGGCTCAAACCACAACGCCCGAAAGTGGCACTGATGACGCCGTGGGAGCTCTCCGCCCATACTCACCCCAAATAGTATGAGCAGTGGCGGCGGTATTGGAGATGAAGGCTTTCCTCTTCTGGCTAGGCTTCCACCACCGCCCCCTCCCGGTCGGAGTGGGGGCATGAGCAACTTTCCACGAACAACGTCCATCACCGAAGCGCCCCCCAACATTGAGGACTTTTGTGGGCATTTAGGGACGCAGGTGGATGGCAGCGGTGTCGGGGAAGGCCTTGGACTTGGCCTTGGGTTTGGCAGACTGGGGCAGCAGCTTCTGGGCGCCGCCAAAAGCAACTGTAGGCCAAATGCTAAGGTGGTAGGCTCCTGGAGGAGAAACATGAGCCTGGAGCTCCAGCCCTTGGTGCCACCAGTCGTGGGTTGCTGCTCTGGCCCCAGCCAAATGGACCAGTGCCTGGGCAAGTCCATGTCAGTGCAGGACCTGATGGGGAACGCCCAGGATGCCCACCACAGCCACAGTCTTTCTTCTCCAAGCCCTAGTACGACCAGTGACTCCCCCATTGGCTTCCACAGCCAAGACCCTGGAGGAGGAAGTGGTGGTGGTGGTAGAGGTGATGGAGGTGGCTGGGGTGAGGATGACCTATTTATCAGTGACAGGGACATAGAGACACAGGGATTGGACTTCCTGTCCCTGGGGACTTCTGAGGCCCACAGCTACTCCTCTGAGCTCCTGAGGACTGGGGCAGGGTCTAACCCGAGTCTGGCCAGCGGTCAAGCATCGTCACAATCTGCTGGCAGCACCGAATTGCTGAACATGCCACACGTACGGCTAAAATAAACTTGTGTTCAGAAGGCACGCCAATCTCACCTCACAGAGGCGGTTTTTATCCTTTTTGGAGGGGAGTGGGAGGGTTGGAATACAACAAGGGTCCTTTTTTGTTTATTATTATGTTGATCCATTTGATAAGATTCACAGTATTTTCATACAGGCTGATCACATATGGCATATCATTGCAAGAGTTATTCTTTGTTTTTAAGAACGATTGACAAATCTGAGAGAAAAGTTGAAGGCCTAAAGTCTGAGGCTAAAAAACACAAGCCAACTAAACTGGATCCTGACAGACGATTGGTTGATAACCTTGATAAAGAGAATGAGCTTTGCATGTTTTCAGCCAAAGGTACTGAGATTAGCAAGATACAGTTTACACTTGACAGAAGTCATGGAAACAAAAAACCTGAGAATACCAAGCACAACTGTTGTAAGTAATGGAACAAGTGGGACTTCATACTTTAATGTGCCCACATACCTACTTCCTGTCTCTTTAGTCTCTTTAGTCACATGACAGGCTTCCATAATTAAGTGAATGTTACCTCACCATTGCCAAACTTTTCATTCTTTGTTCTTGTCACTTATATTTTTTATTTCTAGTTGGTCTATTTAAGAAAACCACAGAACCTCCTGAAGTTTATATTCTTAATGAATTAATATCCTCAATGACTTTGGTTGCCCACAATCCAATACAAAAATACAACCAGCACCATAACAGTGGATATGCAAGTTTGTCTCCTAAGCTACAGGTATTTTATAATTGCAATATTATCCATGGCAGTTTATAAATTGGCATACTGAACCGCTCGAGTTACGTGATTGGGTCATTTTTTAATGTTCATTAATCATGAATCATTTTGTAGTTTAAGTGCAGTCTGCATTGTATTACCTCATAAAAAATAAAGTCACTGTAACAAAGGAAACTTAAAGTGAACACATTAAACTGTTTTCATAGCGTAGTGTCCAAAATACCCTTTATATTTCTCACCATTGCTAAATCTCCTCTTTTCAGCCTCTGTCTGAAACGATTTAGAGACCGTCTCTTTAAGCCCCGCATTCCAAAAAGCCCAGTCTTCTCGATTGGCCCTAAATCTAACTCAGTTTGAATCTACCTGCCAGTTAGAATCAGGGGTATATGGGGTGTGTATCACAGGTGAAGGTAGTGCTAAGTTAGGTTTGAAATGAGTGGCTTCTTCCTTATGATGTCCTATGTATAGAAAATCAACACAGGTTTTCAGAAAGGTGAAGGAGGATAAAAGAGAGATGGTCGTTTTTTCTCATACTTTGGGAATCCCTAGACACACTGTGGGACCCAAATTAATGTTATATACACATGAAAAAGTGCATTATGCATAATAGATGACATTTATATTGAAACAGGCAAGTTTGAACAGTTGGCTAACTGATTTGCAGACAACAACACAAGACATCCACATTTCTGAGCCACAGCATGTTATGTCCAAATCATTTGTAGTTCATAGGATTAAAAATGCTAAACAGCAAGATTTGTATTTTTATTTTTTTATTTAAAATACAATTTGACATTAGTGGGTTTTTTGTTTTGGAACTCTTTTGACAAACAGAACCTGTCACTGACAACTACAGCAGGAAAGCCCAGAAGAATGTTGTTGACATTGCCAAATTATTTGGACTCTTACTGACGTCACTTCTGCCAACATTTAGCAGTAGTATGTGGTACACTATGTTAAAAGCATGCACACACCTATGTACACTTCTTCTCATACAGATAAGAATGCACATGTTCACACACAGCCAGTTTTGACGCTCCATAGCCATGGTGCAGTGAAGGCTCTTCAGTACAGTCCAAAGGATATGAACAAGAGGAGCAGTTGCTGCTTATTCTAAGATGAATTCTTGCCCTGGTCGCTTGGTTTTCCAGCTGATGACAGCCATGGATTGAAACACAGTTTGAATGTCACTCGTTGGTTCATATTTCGTGTGTCTTAGCAGATCACTTCGTTTTGGTTCAGGCATAGATACTCCAAAATAAATGTTCAGATATTTAACTTTGTATTGCTTTCGGCCATTTTTGCCAACTGGTTTTAACATGACAGTAAGATATTTTTTTTAAACCATGGCCAATGTTGTTGTTTTTTTTTTCTTTTTCAAACATTGTAACGTGGGATTATTTAGCTTCCTTTAATGGAGTCACTGCAGAATGTATTTCCTGTTGCATGATACAGAATTAAGGGCATCAGGTCGGGATTAGTGGTTCTCTCGGTGTCACAGGAAAATAATGATAGCCCCACAGGCTGCAGGTAAATAATACCCTCAATTATAGCATCCAGAAGCCTCAGTTGTGAGCAAACACCATTAGCTATCATCAGTACCTCAATGCATTTTGAAGACCCATATCAAAGACCTGAATATATGTGAAGGAGGCTTGTGCTCAGTTTGCTTTCAGGAAGCGCATTTTACTTTCCTTCAAATATTTAAATATATTTTGCATGAAGAGGTTGTCATATCCAAACCTATCTATAACTTAGAATGAATGCAGTGTCATAAAACAAATCACCATTTATGGTTCCAACTGATTGCATCGGAAGTAAAAAAGAAAAAGAAAAAAAAGACCTCAGCTCGGATATGAAGTCTAAAGAATTTGCAGTACATATGGTATATTGGTGCCTTGCTTTGGTGGTACATATTCATCTCCATATTTACAATTTCCTTTAATGTGCATTAGGTCCATCCGAATAGAAACAGTTGCATTACTACACCTCGTAAATGTTCAGACTTTTTCTTGGAGATCATTTTCCTACTGGGCATGAAACGGGCCTTTGACACGTCAACATTCTGTCTTCTGTTTCTTTTTAATTTATTTAAATTATGTGCACATATTGACACACTAGTAATAATCTCAGTTAGATTTACGAAGCCTGTAAATGTCATGAAAATGCAAGTGAACTTTTATTCTCATTCATCAATAAAGGAAATCCTACGAAAAGTTTGTTTTTTCTAATTTCTTATGAACTGACGTTACTTGGTGACGTTGAATGATACCAGGAACAAAGACATCAGTTTGAACATCTTTACTTTTATGAACATGTGCTCACCAACAACAGTGTTTAAAGCTCCCATATTATACACTTTTCGGTTCTATTATACACAATATTATATGGTCTTAGTGGTCCCTAATACGTTTTTTCTTTAATTGTTTGCTGAAAAAAACTTTCAGATAATTTATTGTACTATGCTGATGTTCAGCTAATCTCACAATGGCCTATTTTTTAAAAAGAGCTGCAGCTCCCCTCGTAAATATACAATCTTTGAGCTCCCCCGCCCCCTGTCCGGAAGCGAAGCCAGATACGCCTCGCCCTCTGTCTGTCAGGGCCGTGGACCAATAAGAAATAGGGGTGTGGGCTGCACAGTGGAAGCTTCTGGCTTTCCAGTTTGTGAGGTCAGAAAAGGGGAGAATTCTGACTGGAGTATATTGAGGGGGAGGGGTGGGGGTTTCAGAAAAGGGGAGAGTGAGAAAAGGAGAGATTGTTATTTTTTTTTGATATTTTGGCAGTCTCTAGGCACACCGTGGACGCATGGATATGTTGGAACACATTTAAAAAGTGCATTTAGCATAATATGTGACCTTTAAGGTGCAAAAGCTGAACAGTAACATGTATCAGTGCGACTGCAAGGAAGCTCAAGTCTAGCAGAGATCCACGCATGAAGTTTTGAGGTGTCCCCGAAAGACTTTCTGAAGTTTATTTCTCTAAGTTGCAAACCCTGGAGCATGCAAGCAGCCAATCTACCTCTGGCTAATTAGCATTTAGCTAACACATAAAGGCCTACTTCGTCAAAGACTTGGCAAAATAAACATCTCTGCCTTATTACTGACGCTATGTTTGGCTAGAATCAACAAGCAAGCTAATTGAAACTACAACAGCACACAACCAGACAGCCATAATGTGAATCTGTTTATATTCTGCCACGGCTTGAGTGACAATAAAACCTACATATACTGTAACAATGTGGTAGTAGTTTTTTTTTTCCTTCGTCTGCTTTTGCGATGCATTGTGATAATAGACCAGACCCTGACTATGGTTTGCAGAAGGTGCAGGGTGCTAGCGTGTCTTTGGCCCCGGCGAGCAGCCCAGCACAACGTTCATTTGACCTTCTGGGCCTTCTGTGCAGACTTGGTGATCTTACCGCTGGTCGGGGCCTTCTTCTCCACACCTTTGATCACTCCCACCGCCACAGTCTGACGCATGTCACGCACAGCAAACCTCCCTGAAGATGGAAAAACACAAGTTACCTCTGAATAAAATGAAAGTTCACATTATCTATCAGGTTTAGATAAGGGTTAAAGGTCACTTATTATGCTTATTTTCAGGTTGAAAATTGTAATTTGGGTTTCTACTAGAAACTGTTTCCATGGTATAGTGTCCCAAACAAACTTTGCATTTCTCACAGTGCCATTGCTTAATATCCTCTTTTCAGCCTCTGTTTGAAACGCTCCATTTGAGAGCCTATCTCTTTAATAATCGATTTTAATACACATAACTAGCAAATTACATTTGATTGGTAGCCGTTTCAACAGGTAGAAATCAGGGGGGACAGGGGGCTTACCCAGTGGTGGGTACTCAGAGAAGCTCTCAACACACATGGGCTTGCCGGGGATCATGTCCACGATGGCAGCATCTCCAGACTTCAGGAACTTCGGGTTGTCTTCAAGCTTCTTGCCAGAGCGACGGTCGATCTTTTCCTTGAGCTCTGAGAACTTGCATGCGATGTGTGCAGTGTGGCAGTCCAGCACTGGGGCATAGCCAGCACTGATCTGACCAGGGTGGTTCAGGATGATCACCTGGGTGACATGAAGTAGCAGACTCTCATTAGAATGTGGATGTTGTTCAGTAGTTACTATGGCAGGCAAAAGACACTATAAATAACTAGCACTAGTCAATTTTCAGGTTTTTCTCTTATTTGCTTCTATAACATGTCAGCTTTCATACTAGTACAGATAAAAAGGTCCAAGATGAACATGTAGGTGTTTATTTGACTAAACCTTGTCTGTTTATCTCAACATTTGTTTTTTCAATACTCTGAACCAAAAATCATGATTTCTAAAGCACTTACATCACCTAAACTTTCCATAATCATTCTTAGCACTATTCTGAAGTTTAAATGCATATGTTGGTAATTGTTGGATTTATGATACATTTTCTTGTCAAAAATATGGCCGTTCCCCAAAACGTCAACCGTGACGTTTATAAACAGAAACAGCTGCTGGCTCTGAGCCAGGCTTTTTAGATCGATGTTAGCGGAGCCGGGGCTGTGTGTAAACAACCTACCTTTTTCAGTGTGCAACACGATGGACAGGTAATGGATGGTTAGTAGATATTGTTGGCTAATTTAGTCAAAAAGTGTTCTGGATTCTATTCACTAAATATTGACCCGATTCACCTGCAGTGTCTGGCCTAAAGTCAGTATACAGACCTGAGCAGTGAAGCTGGATGTCTCCTGTGGTGGGTCGTTCCTGCTGTCTCCAGCCACATTGCCACGGCGTATATCCTTGACGGACACATTCTTGATGTTAAAGCCCACGTTGTCCCCAGGCAGCGCCTCATTCAGGGCCTCATGGTGCATCTCCACAGACTTCACCTCAGTGGTCAGGTTGACGGGTGCAAAGGTCACCACCATGCTAGGTTTAAGGATTCCTGTCTCTACTCGACCCACTGGGACGGTCCCAATGCCTGGCAGAAAGATTGGAAAATGAAAAGATTATCATGACATTTTTTAATTTTTTAAGTGAAGGCTTCGAAATAAGCAAACTGTGTTTTTTTTGCTTCTCCTCGCACTATTTGTTTGTCTATTTTTGTCAAAAATGCAGAGTGTAAATAATAAAAAAACATATTATTCAACCAATGAAGAGCCAGTGGAATTCTCTCCAGCCCTCATTTCATTCTGCTCTCATTCCCAAAATAATTTGAACATAGGATCTGGTACCATTGACACTTCAGAGGAATTTGCTAATTGGAACACTTACACAATCCAAGTTTGTTCTACCACCAACAAATCAGACAACAGTCCCCCTCCTAGCCACCCACAGTGTCCTCACCTCCGATCTTGTAGACGTCCTGCAGAGGCAGGCGGAGCGGCTTGTCTGTGGGGCGTGTGGGCTGCTGGATGGCATCCAAAGCCTCCAGCAGTGTGGTGCCTGAGGCACTTCCATCTTTACGGTTGATCTTCCAGCCTTTGAACCAGTTCATCTGTGGAGAGACAGCTTTACTGTGACTGCTTACAATGAGGTGACTTAAATTATTTTTAAAACGCGGTATGTGTGCTCAATTATACTCAAGGATTACAATATACAATATCGTAAGTGAATTAAGATGCTTTCAGACAGTGAGCAGCTGCAAGGCGACTGCCTAGCCACAGCAAGTTGCTCCAGACTCGTCACAAAGCTTGATAGTTGTTCACTGTCTGAGACTAGGTAATCAAACTTTTAAGCTGATGATGATGTCATTCTGTTTCTCTTCATTGACCTGTCCGCTGGAGGAGAAGAATACAGGGGCGCCTTCACACCTGATAGTCTGCTTCTAGTTCACTTCTGGTTCGCACCAGATGTGAGAATGATACATCGTTTTGTTTTTTCAACAGGCTCAGTTCTCTTCCACAGCCATCCTTTACTGTGGTCTAAATCAGTTTATGAAGAACCAAAAAGCAGTGGAATGACCCATGGGAGAACGTTCTTTTCACTCATTGGTCAGATGTGTCTGGGGCTGGATCAATAACATAGTTCCTGATCTGTTTTACAATTGGTCATGTGGTAAAACTACAGAAAGATTTCATCAACCCTCACAGCAGCAGACTCACATTAGGGCTGGGTTCCAGCATGTTGTCTCCATTCCAGCCAGAGATTGGTACAAAGGCCACTGTGTCGGGGTTATAGCCAATCTTCTTGATGTAGGTGCTGACCTCCTTTACGATCTCCTCGTAGCGCTTGTGGCTGTAGTTGGGCTCAGTGGAATCCATCTTGTTGACGCCCACTATGAGCTGCTTCACTCCCAGAGTGTAGGCGAGGAGGGCGTGTTCTCGAGTCTGCCCGTTCTTTGAGATGCCCGCTTCAAACTCACCAACACCTGCAGCCACGATCAGCACAGCACAGTCGGCCTGAAAGGAGTGGAGAGAGAGAGGTGAACAAGTATGTCCTACTCAAGTGCCCCCCCCTCCCCCGCCCCCATGTTTATGCACTATGTCACTTTAGGTGTGTCAAAGAAGTGAAAATTACTGAAGATATATTCTCATTACTGAATGAACAACCTTTCCCTTAGATCCCTTGAACACTGTTAGAAAGCCACCTGAAAAGTTACTGTTCCACTGCTGTTGTTTACAGCGGCAGGGCCCACGTTTTTTTTTTAAGATCTTTTATTTTTTTTGCATTTTTATGCTTTATTGATAGTGTAGAGACAGAGTTGAAATGGGGCAGAGAGGGGAGTGACATGCAGAGAACGACCGCGGGCTGGAATCGAACCCGGGTCCGCTGCTGGCCGAGGCCCATGGGGGGGACGCCCTACCAACTGAGCTAAGGGCACCCCATACAAACATATTTTAGTCTTACCTTTGGTTCCAGGTGCCTCAAAATAATTAAGTTTGATATATAATGATTCAATTATCACCATCACTAAGCCTTACATGTAAGGAAAATGTGTTTTGTAAACAAACTGCAGGCTCTGCAAATGTAAACAAATCCCCCTCCCCTGAAACTGCATAGTGCACCTTTAAAAGTTCTTCAGTTCTACCCATTCCACCCCTCTACCTGAGAAGTGCCTGTGATCATGTTCTTGATGAAGTCCCTGTGTCCTGGAGCGTCGATGATGGTGACGTAGTACTTGTTGGTCTCAAACTTCCACAGAGAGATGTCAATGGTGATGCCGCGCTCGCGCTCTGCCTTCAGCTTGTCCAGAACCCAGGCGTATTTAAAGGAACCCTTTCCCATCTACGAGCGTGTGGGAAAGGAAAAGAAAGAGAAAGGGAAGTAACATTTGCTTTTCATTAAGAGTTCCTTTCAAAGATCTGTCCAACGCTTCTTCTTACTGCTAAAGATTTATATCCCTGCATCAATCTCTAAATAAATGTGTATGTAAAGTCGTGTGAAAAATGAAGTACATCCCACAAAAAACGTTTCAAGATATGTTACCAACTATTGCCAACGATTAGATTGAATGTGAGGGAGTATCCTTGTTTTTTTTTAAAAAGTCTTATTTAAACCTCAGACATCCACTGATATCACAGTGATGAGATCAACAGAGCTCTGTCAGGCCTTCTGAAAGAGGACTGTAGATGTCTAGGAGTTTTGGGGAATCTCAGTTTATATTAGACCTCCCCAGCAAATCAGCCCAATAGCAGACCTGTGAGGCTGAAAAAAAGGTTCTCCAAGGCTCCACTGTTGTACTATTCCACAGTATAGAAAGGCATTAATAAGAACAATATGATTCCTACCTCAGCCGCTTCCTTCTCAAACTTCTCGATGGTTCTCTTGTCTATGCCTCCACACTTGTAGATGAGGTGGCCGGTGGTGGTGGACTTGCCCGAGTCAACATGTCCTATCACCACGATGTTTATGTGGCGCTTCTCTTTCCCCATGGCAGCTCAATCTGGAAGATACTGGGAGAACCAAGCAAAAACAAGAATCAAAAGAGCACTATCATTATTTTACGCCACACCTTACACCATAACACATAAACAGCGATTAGCTAACCAGCGCGGGATGTTAGGCAAGACCCCTGCAGGTAAACTTTTTAACTTATAGATATCGATATCATGAAACGTTGCCGGTTGATGACGAACATTAAAACAATTACTTTTTGTATAACAGTTTTTTTCAGAAATGTTGAAAGAAATATGCAAATTAGGCAATATCTAACTAATCAAAAATCCAGATGTTGCATGAAGCCAGAGTTCAAATCTTTGTTTCATTTTTACAATATGAGTGTCGACAGACTTTGGATACAGCCCTTTTATCATTCTATAAATCTAAAACACTATGTACAGGTCTTAAACATTAAGTTAAGTTAGGTTATCTTTATTTGTCAGTTCGTCTTTTCGCATATCCCTCTCAAGTTACCACACTTCGGAGGGGGTCAGAGCGCAGGGTCAGCCGCAGTACAGCGCCCCTGGAGCAGTTTTGGGGTTAAGTGTCTTGCTCAAGGACACAATGGTAGAGATGGTGGGCACCGTAGACACAATACCAGCCTTGCTAGTTTTACGACTCACACCTCCTGTCCGGTGCCGGGATCGAACCAGCGACCTCATGGTTACTGGTCGGCCACCTTACCTCTAGGCCATCCTACCCCCACATACCGTTTACATTAAGTTATTCAGAAGAAAATGTATGATAAATCAGACAATTAACAATATATTAACAAATCCTTCTGTAATAACCTCCATAATTATAACGATAATGAAAGGTTTAGTTGATGTAAGTGCTTTAGAAGTTGAGATTTATTTGTTCAGAGTATTGGAAAAAATCTGATGTTGAGATAATGGCCTTTATAACGATGGTTGTATATGAGAAATATAGACACAAACAGACAAGCCAAATAAACACCTGAATGTACATTTTGGACCTTTAATTTATTCTAGTATGAGACAGGTTATGGAAGTAAATAGAAAACAATCTCAAAATGTAGGTTTTTGTCTGCATCATATGTCTTGTCTTAAAGCTATTGTTCCCAGAGTTCAGCGAGACAACAAACATAACTTTTGCACAGAGCAGGTCATTTCTGAGCATAGTAACAAGTAGGCTACAAGGGTTAGTTGCATTTAGGCTATTTTGTGTAATTTTATCATGAAAAGAGTTAACAGGACAAAGAAGAAACATTGGCACATGGAATCATTCAGTAACTTCCTTTTAAGATTGCCTAGTTTTTTTTTTACCAAAGTTATAGGCTATGCTAATATTGATAACCGAGACACCACAAATAACATATTTTATATGGATCTTTACACTTCTTACCACCTGTTTCCTGTCAGAAAAGATAGTTGATGCGTTAATTAGCCTATAGGCTCGTTTGAGAAGGAGCCGTCTTGCTCAGATCTTCGCAATTATGACGCACGTCTTGCTGAGCGCACATCGAAACGCGCGTCATAATTGCGCTCACCGAACGGGACTAATATCAGGTGAACAGAGCTCGCGCATCATGTTGCGTCACTCTCCGACAGTGGCACGCGCCCACTGCAGGTACCGTAGGCCTACACGCGCACACTCGGTTTGATGTAAACCCGCGCTTATTCAACTTTTACCTCACCACACATTACTGCACCAAATAAGATAAATGGATGTCTTCAACTATTTGCTGCTCTTTAAAAAACAAATAAACACATTTAGGCTACAGCCATATATAGGCAAAAAAAAAAACATGTTCGCTTACAACTGCTGCTCTTTTGATTACGGCTGAAATGTGCATTTGAATGCCATTACGAAGTGTCTGTGTCTCTCGATAAACCTTTGTTGTAGCAGCCTATGTAAATCTGAAAATGAAAAAAGTGTGCGTGTAGTGCAGAAGACGTCGATTAAAAACAAACACATTTTAAGCGAGACAATACCGCCATGAAAAGACAGCAGACTAATGACGCTGCAGCCTGCAGGGCGTCTTATTAATGTCTGCTCGTCTCAGCATCCTCATCCAGTGTTTATTTTGCTGTGGCTGATGAGACAGAGAGCTCATTCCAGCATGACTGACCGTCAGGTGGAATACTTACCCACTGAAACTGCGCCATACAGGCCTGTAGACAACAAACAGCCAGCAACGCACCTTTCGATCGAATTAAAGCCACAAGATACAACCCAACTATAGGCTTATTGTCGACTTTTTTTAGTATGATGCACTTACACAGCAGCTTTTACAAAATGTCCCTGGAAATTGCTAGACATTTTCAACATCATTATTCCAAGTAAGTTGCTGACAAAGTGCATGTCGGCTGTTATTGGGTTACACATCCTACCTTTGCTTTAAGGTGCGTTCACTGGTTTCTTGTTGTGATGACACGGGAGATGCCGCCTGCTGTGATGATAAACACACTGCCAAGATACTACTGCTGTGTCAACTGACGTCAAACGCGTCATTTAGGGAAGTGACCACGTTTGGCCACTAGATGGAGCGCTGCCATAACAGAAATGAACAAGCACTACATAGAACCGCACAAAAAGTAAATGGTTTATTTTGTGTTCAGAGATATTATATATTATTTCAATTTGTGTATCATATTCAGTAGTAAAGTGCATGAGAGGTATACTGTTTAAATTGTATACATTACTTTTATACATTACATACATTTCTCTCTCACGTTCATCAGGATTATTTAATTGTCAATCGCTGTGCATTGCAATGTAAGAAAACATGTAGTTTAAAACTACTGCATAAAGAACATGTATACACTAGTCATTTAAAAAAAACAGACATTTAGAAAAATAATCATAAAATTATTTGTACTTTTTCTTTAAGATTTAAGACGTTTTGGTTAAATTATATATCCACAGATTTTCTTTCAATGTTTTAACAGAATACATTAGGTCAAAAGAATGAAGCAAAGTTGGACTGAGCAGCACTTGGAGTAGGATGTTCAGGAGTTGTCTTCCCAGTTGTGCCTGCATCCACTTTTGGTCCGTCTCCTCAATCTGTGACACTGAAAGATGAGAAAATAGACAGTTGTTGAAAGATCAGGGTTGCGTTCCGAATCGCATACTCTTTCTTTTTTCTATTCTACATACTACATCCGACGATAAAAATAATCTAGTTAGGATGCAGTAGGCATACTATTGGGACAAACTTTACTCTCTTATTTCATCATAACATTGCGCCTTGATCTTGCCTCTTGCTTTTATATCCGTCGCATCCCCGTTTGTTTTCATGTGGAGGCTTCGTCGATGTGACGTCACTTCACGTGCGCACTGGATTGTGGGTCAGAATTGCCCAAATAGGATGCACTTTTCAACACTAACAATCTTGGCCGCATGAAGTAGGACATCCGGGTACTTCTAACCATCCTAAATCTGGCCACAAGAATCGGGACATCCTAAATCTTCTTTCTACATACTATATAGTAGAAAGTATGCGATTCGGAACGCAACCTATGTGTTATTTACATGATCAGTAGAGGATAACCCATGTTTGTTTTCTTAAAAGGTGAAGTAAGCGATATATTAATGTTAATATACGTGTTAAATCGTTGTATATTCATACAGTGATCACTTATATAGTATGCACGTTTCATAACTCCAATCTTTCACCACATTCGCCCGCTCTGCATGTAATTGGCAAATAAACTTTTTGAGTATCCCACAAACTAATATCCAATCCGAAGAGAGAACGCTACAAACCGATACGTCTCACTGCCGGTGCACGTGCAGAGCGACATATGGGTGAATGTTTATGCGCTACAATGGCGGAGCAGGTAAAAATCCTTCCCAATGTCTGTTTTTATGTTTTTTTTCATGTTTTATCGTACAGATGAAAGGTGATGCTAGATAACTCGCTGCTTGAAGACCGCAGTGCATTAATGTGGTGACGTAGGGACAAGGGAGGGGACTGCTAACTGCAGTCAGTGACAGGAAGTTAGCTAAACTGACCATTCCGCTTACTGAACCTTTAATCAAAGAAAACCATTAGAAAGTGAATATATTCATGCATATAAATATAGAGAGACACACACTCCCACCCCTGTCAAGTGAAAATGGTACAAGACATAAAGTTAAATTAAATTAACCTTTGCCAAAAGCAAAAAAAATAAAATTTAAGCTTTAAAAGTTACAGCAAACATTAAAACAATTTGAAATAAAAAATAATGTGTAAAAAATAATCAAAAGAAATAAAAACTGTGGTGGAAAAAAAATGTATTAGGTATAATATTTGCATGCATGCAACTCTAAAAACATTTAAAGAATGCGTTTTTTGTCTAACCCTCATGATGATGAGGCCTAATAATTGAGTAATACTTTGAGTGGCACAAAAGCGAAGTGTAAAAATGTAACCTTGCATAAAAATAGAAATAAAAATGAAATGCAAAAATCTTTTTATTAAACCTTGCACAAATAAAAAATTAAAACTGTTATTGACACCTATTAAAATACATAATTAAGCCTAGCAAAGGAGAATAAGAAAAAGTTGTGTCAACAATACAGCAGGGCCTGATAAAAGTGCAAATTAAGACTATTAAGAATTTAGTCAAATCAGGCCTCAGTCTACCATAGCTGTAGGTGTAATTGCACAGTCTAATGACCAGGGGGCCCAAAGACTTTCTGAGTCCGTCAGTGGAGCTGAAACTGGGACAGCAGCCTTCCACTGGACTATGCACCATGTGAATTTGTATTCATTTAACTCATCAACATCAGTACTCACTCTATTGTGTGTAAGGTGTATTTCAGGTTCTTGGTCAGTTCGTGGAGCGCTGTGACTGCTGAGTGGTCTAGATTGTTGCCCATCAGGTGCAGCTCTGCCAGGTGTTGGGGGTTTGCCTTGAGGGCCGTGGTGAGGAACTGAATGCTCCTGGAGGTCGGGCCCACAGCTCCTCAGCCTGGAGCAAACACAAGGAGAGGATAGCAGACACAAGCTCACTGTGACCCTGCAATAAGTTCACTATTGAGGCAGCAAATCAAATATTTTGAACAAATCAAAGCTGAGTTCTAGTCAATGTATCATGGTTTAGTATAATTAATAAAGGTGGCGTCAGCCATCCTGGAGAATGCTTGTTGTGAACATTAATTTTAGTTAAAATCAGGGAATATTTCCTCACGACATACGCTGTCCGTACTGTGTTTGCGTTGGGTGTTAACACACAGCCTAGGCTCTGTATGCAAACAAAGGGTATGTAAACAAAGGGAGCCCACCGTAGCTACCAACACCTGTTTACAGGGCCTAGGCTGTGTATTAACACTAGATTTCTTTTTCAGCGCACACACAGTAACGGCAGGTTAGCGGATCGTGAGGAGATATTCACTGAGTAATGATAAAAAGTGATCAATCTAACCAGTGTTGATTTAGGAATTATTGAGGAAGTCAATATTAAACATGAAAAAACTTACGATAACTTCTCAAGTTTACATTGGGGGTTCTTGAGGCCCACACACAGCTTCTTCACGCCTTTATCTTGCAGGTCATTGCCAGACATGTCCACCTCGCTGACTATGCTCTCCTTTGAAGCCAGTCCCATTGCCAGTTCCACACAACAGTCATCAGTCAGGCTGCAGTAGCTCAGGCTGTAATGGAACACAAATCACTTTACAGCATACTGGTCTTCTAACAAAACAACATTTGTTAAATGAGGGAACACGATTTACTGGACCTTAGTGTAGCTACCTGGACCTTAATATAGCTACTAGTAAAGCAATTATGAGGAAATGGCTAAACCAGACATCCCATCATACAGTCCAGTCGCCAGATAATAGTTTTTTTTGTGAACGATCCTGCAAACGAGGGATACGAAGGCATTTGAACGTTTTTGGGCCGAAAAAAGGTAACGTATTAACATGCAATTGTATATAGTGGACATTGCGCCCGTTTCATGTGACACTAGACAACATGTGTCACACAACATATCTATGCTCTTTTTGGCTCATAATTCCCACTAAAAAAAGGCTTTCGTGGCAGCCATTGCTTGAAGGGCAGCCGCTATAGGCTGGTCTAGTGTCCTGTGACACGGGCGCAATGTCCACTATAAACAATTGCATGTTACGCTTTTCGGCCCAAAAACTTTCAAATACCTACAGTATGTATCCCTCGTTTTTGCAGATCATCATTAGAAGACTGGTACAATATCGTTTATTATATACAGTATTTGTAATGGAAAGAATCACATTCTCGAGATATATCTCCCAAAAACTACCTAATTTTTTTGTCCGAATCTGTTTTCTTTGTTTTAATTTTTTTGTTGTTTGTTTGTGTAAATGGTATACTCCCCGCTGTATTTTTTCTTTTTCTTGCATTTGAAACAGAAAACCCCCCTTTGTTCTGTTTGTTCTATTCATTGTTTACAACAATAAGGATGGAGAACTGTATAGATTGCATCCATGACGATTGTAAACTCTCTATATATATAAATACAAATTTGACTCCAAATAAAGATAATAATAAAACATTAAAAAATGAATTACTCTAGAGTTTCCAGGTGGCTGTAAGGGTTCTTGAGTCCAGCTGCCATGTCTCCCACCCCTCTGTCTCCGAGGCTGTTCATGCTGAGGTTCAGTTCTTTGAGCTCCACCGCCTGCCAGCCTGTCTTCTGCATGTCGCTCTCACTGTAGAGCTGGGAGATTGAACACAGGACCTTTGCCAAGTAAAAGCAACCCCGACCACTGATTCCACATCTTGAAACACTGCATGGAAATGAAAGAGGAAAAATGTCATTGATTAATGGTTTAGAGATATGTAAAAAGGTGGAACCAGCAATTTACGGAAATATTGCTTGATGTCAAAATTTTGTGGTATCTCCTCACGATCCGCTGCCTGTCTGTACTGTGTGTAAGTGCGCTGAAAAAACTTCAGTGTTAATACACAGCCTAGGCTCTGTAAAATTGGGCATGGTACTAGCTATGGTGTGCCCCCTTTGTTTACATACCAGTTTACACAGTACGACAGGCAGCCGATCACCAAGTGATTTTGACAACAAGCTGTCTCCGTAATCGCCGACTACACATTCAAGCCAGCAGTCAGTTCTTTTGGCTGAATAATATAGAGACAATTCACAGAAACACATTAGAACTTTGGAAAATTGGATTCCTCTTATCGCATTATTATTATTATAAGAGTGAGTAAGTAATCTAAAATGATATATAATAATTTAAAAAGGCAAGGTGGCCTTACTTGAGTTTTTGCAGAGCGCACCACGCGTACATGCCTTCGCAGATGAGTTCAAGTCCTTCGTCTTTCAAGTTGTTGTTGCTCACGTTGAGATCCACTAAATTGCTGCTTTCGTTCTTCAGAGCTTCCCCGATACGTCTACAGCTCAAAACAGTCAGACCACAGTGGTACATCCTGCCAGAGAGATATCAAGAGATACACAATGGAACTCAAATCATGGGGGTCAACTCATTTAAGTTGAATGCATCTAAACTAAGTCATACTCACTCCAGCTTCCTCAGCATCCATATTTCTATTTTTTGGAAGAGTTCGTTGGCGCCCTTGTCTCCAATCATGTTGATGCTCAGATCCAACACCTGCAGGCGGTCCGAGTTCTCCTTCAGAGCCGAGGCCAGATGGAAGCAGCCCCTTTCCTCGATGTTGCACTGTGAGAGTCTATGGGAAACAATGACAGAGCGATAGAACACAAGCGCTAGAAATGTTCTGCAATTTTCCTATAATCAGCCAATTTAGGGCCAGGTCCAAAAAAAGAATGGATTGTGCGTGCTAATGGCAACCTGCCCTGTTTTACCATACCACAAAATAATTTGCATGAGTACATTTTGGACGCAAATAAGCCCACAAAGTTTGCCAGTCGAGCGCAATTTGCCCTCTCTTTTTTTGTCGAAGTGAATAGGCGGCTCTCTTTCCAGTTTCCCAGTGTTTCAGTCGGCACCGTTTGCTTTTACGCATGGTGCAGCAGATGCTTCATTAAGACGATATGCCAGGATTCAGCAGTGATCACTGTTCTATAATCTAATTCACATCCACACAGGTCAGCTGTTACACAGCTCACAGGTAAAAGTGTTGGTAGTAAAGCAGCACTTATTGAATAATCCTTAGCTAGCATCAGAACTGTTTCATTTCAAAATCCGATATACACAAACAACACACTTCTCCCAGACGCTATATTTCCCCCATAATATCAATCAATATCAACTCATTATCATTTAAAACTCACAAGTGTTTGTGTGGAGAGAGAGAGAGAGGAGAGAGAGAGAGAGAGAGAGAGAGAGAGAGAGAGATGTACAGATACAGTGAGAGAAAGAAATTGCGCCTATTTAATACACAGGTCTAAATGGCATTAAATGGCACCACAATAACTAATTAGCGCTGGTCTTTATGAATTAGGTGCATAGGAAAGGGGATATTTTGCGCTGAATTTGTTAATATTACTAAGTTGAAGAAACTTGTGAATGTGAGAGTTCACCGGGGACGCTGTCTGCTTGGCAGTGCGGTTTTCAACATTACACTATTTGCACGTGCTTTGTGAATTGTAAGTTATCTTTTCCTCTTGTCTGCACAGGTCTAGCGGCCGCAAAAAGCAGCACAATCCTTTAGTGGATTTGGCCCTCACTGTTTTCACTGTTAAAATCTGTCTCATTTTATCATCACAATCATTTTATGCGCAAATAAATATGTAATGACAGTTAAATTACAGATATTGCAGAATACATTTTCATTGTTTTTTTTTAAATACTAAAGGAAAGGAGTGGACAGGCCATTTCATTTTTTCAGATACTTACCTCAGTGTTTGTAAATGGCATTCGGGATCTTTCAATCCGTTGGCAAGGTATCGCAGTCCGGCGCATCCTATTTGGTTCCTGCTGAGATCCAACTCTAGCAGTTTCTGGGACTGTCTCAGGGCTTTGGACAGGTGTATGCAGGCGTGGGAGGTCAGCTCACAGGCCGGCAACCGCAGCGTCTTCAGCCTGCAGTTGGGATCGCTCAGCCCTTCCACCAGCATCTTGACTCCACTGTCACTGATGCTGTTGTATCCCAGGTCCAGCTCTCTCAGGTAGGACTCTCTGGTGCTCAACACCCGCTGCTAAGGCCGGGCCGCTCTTATCGGTCAGGTTGGAGAATCGAAGCCTGCAAAAAAGAATGGCCGTTAATGACTCCGATTGTTGTTTGAGCCGAGACTTAATGAACTGATCCGTTTAAGAAGGGTTGTCTTTGTATCCAATATCGGGATACAGTGTTTTCACAGGAGTTGTTGACATTGAGAAGATTTTGAGAAAACACCAAATGCCTTATCCTGTTATAAACAATATACAACACACATACAGCACATATCAATAAATAATAAATAGATAAAAAAACAGGAACGATTTATATTGGAGCTATTTGTATACAAAAAAATGAATCGTCCCAGTACAAACTGTTTTACCTCAGTACCAGGACATTGGTTCTGGTAAAACCGACACATATCTGAAAACTATCTTCAAACCAAAATGGGTGAGGTGAGTGATAAAAATATGTTTTTGTCATTTGGGTGAGGGTGCCCTTCCAGCCTTTTTTAAAGACAAAAAGTGTAAATGTCCAAATATTCATGTAGTACATTATGGATATGATAAATGCTAAATCCAATATCCAGTACGAACTTACTTGGCTTTCCTGGATTTCATGATGGCTGGTATCTGCCTGAGGAGTCTTTCATCGCATCTGGTGGACACTTCCATCTCAAAATTCTCTTTCATCCCTTCAAAATTCCTGCTCCGCTGCACCATGTATTGCCAATGCATCGGTGTGAAGTCCCGGATGGGAGACATGCCAAACTCTACAAAGAACCTGATCTCGTACTGTAGAGCCTGGAGGTCGTACTCCCTCAGACAGTGGAACAGAGCCACGGCGCTGTACTGCGTAATGTTCTCCAGGATTTTCCTCTTGGTGTAACCAAACAGCGGGTCTTTGGGCTCCAACACATCCCCCACCTTAATGAGGCCGAATATGAAGCGGAGGTAGACATCGTACTTTCCCTCAGTATTCTCAAGAGCCTGGTCCACCAGATACTGACAGCAGACAGACGTGTCGGACTTCATGGTCACGATGTTTTCCAGTTGAGTGGACGCAGCCAAGAACTCCTGAACGCTGGCGTGACCAAAGCGAAACGCCAAGGTGTTGTACAGTCCCTTCACTTGTCTCAACACGAGTGGATGAAGCGTGGAGAAAGCGGACGCTCCCTCGACACTTAGGTCATGCAGCCGGAGATCGCGCTCGTACAACACATTGCACACTCCCATCTCGTGCAGCGCCAGCTTTTTCAGCTTACTGAAAACGTCCCACGTCGATGCCATGAACAGCTTTGTGTAAATCTGGGTTAGATTCAAAGGATGGATTTTAAACCCTTCATCCACATGATCCTTCAACACGTGTGCCACGATGGTGCAGATGGGAGGTACCTTACAAAGGAAGTCCAAACTCCTTGATATTTTCACGTGGTCGATGGCTCTGTTGGCGAGATGGTCGTTACCGATGACCGTCCTGAAGTGCTGCTCCATCTGCTCGTCGCTGAAGCCCTGAAGCCCGGTCTCTTTGAGCACATGGGTCTCGGGGATCTGTGGGGCTGCTGCGTAGCGGGTCGTTACCCAGATGTGAGCGCGGGGAAGTAGATCCCCCCGGATCAGATTGGTCAGAAGAACATTCACTGTGGACACCTCGGTAGCAGTCGCTCACAGACGGACAGCTGAAGTTAAGCGGGAAACGATACTCATCCAGCCCGTCCAGGACAAACCACACGTTGCTCTCGTCTAGGCTGGAATCGTCGAGGTCCTTCAACTCCGGGTAGAACGTCTGGAGAAGGTCAATCAGGCTCAGCTTAGTTTGGACCAAGTTTAACTCCCAGAATGTGAGAGGAAAGAGGAGGGGGAATGTCCTGGTACCCTCTGCCCTCGGCCCACTCCAGAGCAAAACGCTGCACCGTGGTGGTCTTTCCGACGCCACACACTCCCAAAGTGAGGACAGTTCTCTTGCTGCTGTCGTGTTTGCAGTCGCACGATAAAACCTCGACAAGTGGAATGGTAGGGAAAACAACCCAAATAGGAAGGTCCGAATTGTCCACATATCTGATCTCGTGCTGCTGCAAATTTGGTAATTCATTGGGTTCATACTGGACCTTCTTATAACAAAGCCTCAAAGGGAGTAATGTCTTGTTCGAGTACGCTTCATTCAGTCTGTGATATTTGGTCTGCAGTGTGGCTTTGAGACAGGTATGGGGATCCATCACAGAGGCAGGGGTTCCTGAAAATATGAGAAGATGGAGAGTGTAAAACAAACCTAGAGCTTATAAAGCTAGACAATACAGCAACAGTTTGGTGAGGGTCTTATTTGTTTCAACCTTCTAAGAGGAACTTTTAAATGTTCATAATTGAGTCTCATTTTCAACAGCAAACCAGACCATCAGTTAAAAGAATGCTATTTTTAATGACTTATTTTTAATGCATTTGCACAGGTCCCATTTGCCGCAAGCAGACCGGAAAATCAATGTTAACTTTGCTTCACTGTTGTAATATTACCATTATTAATCTGCCAAAGTAATAACAGGTAGCCTACAGTTGTTGACTAACTCTATTTTTTATGTAGCCCATTAGCTGCCTAACATACGTTTTCATTAAATATTATATTTCAGAGGTAGGACTGTCTACCGGAAACAAAACTTTGTTGACTTAACACTAAGAAAAAATTAAAAAAGTTAAAACCCATGTAAAGGCATGTATTTAATAAGATGTTAGACTACAAGTTAAGAGAGGCCTCAAAAGTGACCTGCTGCTAACTAATGCCTCGTTACCAATCAAATGAAACGCATTATAAAGCTACCAAGAGCTCAACTAGCTCAGTTATTTGTCGCTTCTCAAACTGTTTACTGTTACTGTTACAAACTGTTACTTTGAATGGCCTTGTGTTTGAATTGTGCTATATAAATAAACTTGCCTTGCCTTGCCTATATAAATAAACTTGCCTTGTTCAGGTAAACTGTCATGTGAAGTAAGGCGACTCCATATAGGCTGGGTCTACCCTTTGTCTTATTGCAGACTCTGGTGTTGTACCATTGTTCTACCTTGAGTCTAACTATGCATGAATAAACCAACATTAACTATAACACTCCTTTTATTCATGCTGTTTTCTGGTGAGATGTCCCTCCCAGTAATACACATAACGACTAGCCTGGAAGGTGTTGCATTGTTTCAAATCAACCCTTTGAAACAATAGCAGGAGATTGATTTGAACTGTGATTGATACTTGCTCAACACATTCTCGTCTCTAAGTTCTCTTCAATGCGTTTTCAAATGCCCATTGTATGACTTTAGGGAAATGGGAAGTCAAATACAGGGGGCTTGGCCCCTCTGCAACCCTACCCCAAAAGGGTCATTCTTACTGGACAGCATTTGAATACTGCACCAGATAGGCTACACACACGTCTATTATGTCAAACAAGTCTAGCAGTGCGTCGTAGATTTGTAGCCTGCAGTTGCTGATTAACTCCTGATTTGTGTAGCCTGTTAGCTGCCCAACTTACAGATTGTTTTCGTTTTTTATTTCATATTTCAGAAGTAGGACTGTCCACCGGAAACTGAAACTCTGTTGACTGATCACTAAGCAACTGGTGAAAATATTAAAACCCACGTTAATGCATTTAATGAGACATAAGACCACAAGTTAAGAGAGGCTAACTTGTAGCTCAGAAAGCGAAAGTAGGCTAACAACAACAACAAGAAGTTACAACCTTTCCTCAGAAGTGAACTGCTGCTAGTTAAATCTACCAAGAGCTCCACCAGCTTAGTTATTTTTCACTTCTCAAACTGTTCAGCTAATTTCAAGTGTAACTTTTCAGTAGTGTAGCTGTTTCCAAACGTTAAACATAGGCTACTTACCCTGAACAACGAAAACATAATCTTCATGTGGGGAGCCGGGGCAGAGGAGCTCACATGGACCGTCGAAGGAAAATGTAGAAGAAATACAGTGCTATAGCATGTGTCAAGTGTGACCCATGGACCTATAAAGACCACTACTAAATACTGTGGCCCCCCGAGCAAAGGGCATGAATGAAGATGAAGATACGTAGGCTACTCAGGAAGATGGTGGGAGGAGTGAACTACGTGACTCCCCTCTGCGCTGCCCGGCGCTGCCCCCTGCCGGTCAACCTGTGCACCACGGTGCTGAAGGGTGAAATCCATTACAGTCTATGGTCAAATCATGGTCAATCATCACAACAATACAGGCTGCATTGAACATTAAAGGGGATACATTTGAGATTTTAGGAAGCAAAATAAATTAAGTAGACTTATTAATCGAGCAGTTTGTGGTTGCATAGAAAGTGAAGTTACTTTATTGGTCTATTGCCACATTGAAATTTGTCTTATCGCATGTCCCACACATTTCGAAGCGGGTCCTCGCACAGTCAGCCACAGTGCCAGCCTGGAGAAGTTTGGGGTTAAGTGCCTTGCTCAAGGACACAATGGTAGAGATGTTGGGCACTGTAGCCTATATGCCCACTGTAGATGTAATACCAGTCACCTCCTGATGGAACCAGCGACCTCATGGTGGTAAGACTGTCTTTCCTTTAGGCCAGGGGTGTCCAAACTACGGTCCGCGGCTTTTTTTTATTCTTTGTTAACCCACTAGTGCAGGGGTGTCAAAACTGATTGATTGGCCTGTGGCACATTTTAAAAATATAATGTAATATGGCCCTTTTCATTTTTAAATAATTTAAATGCACTCATTATATTACAGAGAAATATGTCCCATAAAAGAATAAGAGCAACAAGCCCATCCCAGAGGACCCTGCATAATATTTTATTTTAAATTAATATTATTATGGAAAATCTATGTGTCCTTCTCCAATAGCTTCTCATTCATCTGACACAGTGTCTCCATTTTTTCATACAAAATTCTTCAGATTTAGCTTCTTAATTTCCCTTTCAAAGTGCACCAGATTCATGCATTTCACTTTAAAAACTTTAAAAAATCTCCCTCCGGGGCATACCCCCGGACTCCCCCTTTGGAGAGTCGGAATCTCTGCTGGCTACTACTTTCACCCAGCTGGACATTTGACGCAAAAGCAGAAACCACTAGTTGTATCATTGGCATTCAACAAGAGGGGAAATGTGTCTGTTTAATGTGCAAGGAAGTGTTGCCGTGAAGAAGGATTACAATTTACGAAGACACTATGAAACTAAACATCAGAGCAGCTACATGTCCTGATAAATGTGTTATTTTTGCAAAGTGGCCCGGCCCTTCGTAGATTTTTCTGTATGTGGCCCTCGGTGAAAAAAGTTTGACACCCTGCTTTAGGCCATCCTATCCTTGTAAGCCTAAATGCTCAATATTCCAAAACTGCACCCTTTTAAAAATATATAATTACCCGTCTGTGTTTGGATACCAACCACATATATACTTACTACAATAATAAAAAATAAAAACACTGAAAGCATTTGGGATACATGCTTTAAGGTCACTATGTCCAACTTGCTACTCAACATTTGCTTATTTCCCCATCAAACTGATACAGGGCTTACATTTTTTAATTTGAGTCATATGCCAACCTAAATAAATCAGGTTAATATGTTAACAAATGTTTTACAAATTAATTTTCGAAACTTTTCAATGGCTTTCCATGACATTTTACCCAATTCACAACCTTACAGCTAAAAGCTATGCCTACCTCTTGTCGTTCGAAAACCAGAAAGTGTTAAAAACATTTCTAACAGATAAGCAAACTGCTAACTGTAGGCTAAACAGCACTAAATTTGAAAACAATAGTAATTCAAGGAACTACCGGTAGATACAATTTGTGATTATTGTTTGCAATACATCTTTGCTAAATAACATTGAACAATGGAAGTGTCATTAATTTTGGTGATAAGTTTTACTATGTGTAACAAAATAAATGTGTGTGGTTGTATTGTAGCATGTGTATAGGCCTACTACATTTTTTCTTCTACACATTACTCACAGAAAAAATAAGCTAAGGCCTTGAACTTTAATTTTGGAAACATGTATTCTGTATAATTGTTCTCTAAGTAAAAAAAATAAAACAAGTTAATTTAACCGGACACCACATACGGGTTAACAAATGCTCCCCCACCTTAACAACTTACATCTAACTTCTAACTAACCTATGCACATATACAGTGTTACTTTGTGTGAGTGTAAGTATTTTGCATTTTATTTTGTAGGCTGTTGTATGTGAATTCCATAAATAAATCCATTGTTCCTGAGCTGTCAGCTGATTTTATGCATACACAAAATTAACACTTTATTTAAACAATAATGTTTCAGAATATCCTTAAGAACAATATCATGTAGCAAGTAGCCTTGTTTGGAGAGAATAGAATATATTTCCACAGCCAGCTTTACGCTTTTTCAAAATCCACAGTAGAAACAGTTCTTTGTCTAAAATTGACTTTTGAGAAATAACTGGCATAAATCCAAGTCCACTATTGCATCCAGTACAGGCATAATAATCAGAATACAAATCTTTGTCACTTTAGTTATGAAATACAGGAAATATTTGAATAATATAAAAAATATTTCTACACAGACATACGCACTAGCAATTGACCAGCAATTGCAGGAAATAAACATAGAAGCCATGAAAAAAAAACAATCATAAAAGCTTAAAAACAGTTCATTTTACTTATAAAATCAATGTTGCATAAAGGTTTTATCTGGGTCATATTGCTGAAAGCTGACTCATTACTGGATGACAGACGAAAGCTTTCAGTAAGGCACCTTGGATAACAGCAGTTAAGGCAAACGTTAGTTATATTAAATGCAATATTACAATGAATGACTTCTACTTTATGGATGCTTCTCACCTCCATATAACACTTTACATACACACTAGCCTCTATACTCCATCCAAGAACTTACACTCAGCTCAGCAAAGCCAAATGCAGTGCTTGAATGTATCTTACATTTTTATATTCATTTTATTAACCATTCTGAGCCTTTTTCAACCCACAGCCAAACCACAGTCTTCAGGGGCTCGAGTCAAACACAGTCACTTTCCAGAGTCCATCAATATAAATTAATCGCTTCATCATCTAGAATGCCTCATATTTGATCAAAGGCATTTCATATCTGCGTCAATATGCCAATATGGCCGCTTGGTTTCAATTTACATTCAGACATCCTCAAAATCCATCTACAAAAAAAAAAAACATCTACAAGCACGAAAATACCACTAAACATAACTATTGTTAAAGGAATAGTTACATCTTATTTTTTTACTTTTTAACCTCAATCTCCGGTTCAAGAAAAGGCAACAGAAACTGTTCCTGTGACTGTGCGTGCATTTTTGATATAGAAAACGGGCAAAGGTCGCTCATACAGGTTAGCTTAGCTCAAACACTGGTAGTCAAGGGGACCAAGTCAAAAGATACACTTTAAAAGATCACTAAACGCTCCTGTGTGCTTGGTTTAAGACTTGTGTATTTACCTTGTAATGTTGCGCTCATTATTTTGACAAGGTTTGTATTTTAGAATCGAATACATACTGGAAGTAAACCAGCCGTCAGAGGCACTTGCTGGTTCCTTTCGAGTATTTGATGCTAAAATGACGTAAAATGGAAAAAAATATATAGAGCCCAACATAACGTGGTAAAATAAACAAGTCCCAACCAACCCACAGGAGCGCTGAGCCGGAGAGAGTGTGGCAAAGAGCTAAAAAAAAAAAAAAAAAGTTTGAACAATTCCTTTTCAAGTTTTCAAGTGCAGCTCCTGTCAGTCGTGACATTATCCTATCCGCTGTTCAACTTGAGGGGCAGTTTCCATTGTGCATGAGGGCGGGGGACACACAGAGGTTAAGGTTAGTAGTAGGCACCCTCCTGTAGAGGAAGTGGAAGACGTGCGCACAGGGCCGCCCGTGGAGCTCGGCTTTGATTCGTTGAGGGTGAGTGTCCGCGGCTAGCTGCTGACTGGTGTCCTTGTTGACCAGGAACAGTGCGTAGTTTTCGGGGTCAGGGATCTTGAACTTGTAGGCGCAGAGTGAGCAGACTTCTTCTGTGGTGGTGTAAGGCTGCACCACCAGCGTTTTGGCCGTGCAGCCCGTGTCTACTTCCTGCAGGGCAACGCGCAGATAGTTCTAGAGAGAGAGAAACAGAGAAAGACCAGTGTTAAGGTTTGGGAGTGGTGATAGAAAGATTTATTTATTTACTTAACCTTTATTTTTCCAGATAAAACATTAAGAACAGTTTATTTATTTATTACACTATTGATCTGGTCCAAGAGGCCCCCCAACAGGAATAAGGTACAATAACAAATACACAAGCATGACTCACTTAGACAAGTATAAAACGATATACAAATGCACAGCCTATGTACAGAAAGAAAATAGAAAACAGAAATGCACTAAAACTACTCGGGCGTAAAGGTCTGGACAGGTGTAATAAATAAGAGACATACATAAGAATGAAAAAAATAATCCACAATGAATGAATGGCGGATTACGGAAGAGTCAAGCAGGCAGGGAGAAAGATATGCATGCATTTAGGTAATAAAATGAATCACATGCAGTTGTTAAGAGACGAGACACCGCAGGCAAAAACATTGTTTTTTTTTCAAGCACTGGTCAATTTTGAAATTGTTGGCTGTTTTGCTTCCATAAGAGGTTTTCCTTTATAGAGTATATATAAAAAGGTCTAAAATGTACATTTGGGTGTACATTTCACGAAACCTTGTCTGTATGTGCGTCTGTATATTTCTGCTATACAACCATCTTCAACGGTCATTACCTCAACATTCTTTTTTCTCATACTCATACTACTCCTAGCACTATTCTGAAGGTTATTACAGAAGGAATTGGTCATATGTTATTAATTGTCGGATTTATGGCAAAAGTCATAGTATTTTTGGATTTATAAAATGAAATAAGGCTGTATCCATAATGTGTTCAGTAGAAATGCTATATTTGAATTCTCGGTTTACCCAACTAATCTAGATTTTGGTTTTTAAAAAGCATTGAACTGCATATTTGCAAAAGATGCAAATGTAAATATTATGAGATAGATACAAATAATTGTTTTAATGCAAGTAATCACCTGGCAAAGTTTCATGATGAAAGTTAAAAATGTTACCCTATTCGCCTGCAGTGTCTCGCCTTAACAGTCCACTAGAGGGTGCTTTTCTACCAAAAATACCAAACCCACATACAGTATTCACATCCACATGCAGTAATGTTAATATAAACTGTAGATATATTCCCTTTTTCACCGATTGGTGGCAAAAAAAAAACCCAGCCCTTTTCATGCACCTTTTTCCAACGCGAGGTTTGTGGATGTAATTTGGAATTGGTACAACTTAGACTCACTGCCTGGATGTCTCTAGGTGGGGCTCAGGTCCGGCGTGATACCTGAAAGTCGTCCACAGAGGGCGCTGATCGCGGGGTGGTGCGCCGGCGGTGCCACTGGTGCAGTGTGTTCTTGGCCTCGGAGCTCAGCACGCGCGCCGCCTGCTCCTCCTGGAAGTTCTTGATGAGGGCCATGGCTCCATACGCACTGGTCAGGTAGTAGCCCCCTGGGGAGACAGAGGTTTGAGATAAGATAAGATATTCTTTATTGTCCTGTAAAAAGGGGGAATTTGTCTTGGACTCCAAGTCACTGCATCACAAAAACACACTTCTTTGCCCACATTGCACCTTCCCGATAGAATATCAATTACATATACTGCATAAAAATACTTAAAGGGATAGTTCAGTCATATTGAAGTGGGATGGTAAGGGGTAGGGGAGAACGGGGTAAGTAGGCACACTTTTTACTCTAGTGAGAATTGCTCATCACCAAAACATCTTTCAATAGCCATTCCTACATTAAATTGAAGCTTAAGGTGTTGGCTTGAAATGTGTGTCTCTCTTTTTTTCCAACTTATTGTAATGAAGAAGTAATTTACCATCAAAGACACTCTGACACATTGTGACAACCAACCCCATCAAGGGGTCGGTTGTCAAACACTATGGGGTTGTTTGTCACAATGTTATCTTAATGGGAAAAATCTTAAAAAGAAGGCAATGAGGCAGAACCAAATTTGAAAGTTTAATTGCATTGTCAAGTTGACAAATAGGCCTACATAACTTACTGTAGCCTTGGCAGCTGGTCTAGTTTGGGATGCACTGGGTTGTTTTGATTTTGTTGCCCTTTTTTCTTTTGCTTGCTAGCTGCCTTTTCCTGCTCTATTCTTTCCTTCTCTGGGGTGTCAGTGAGGATACAGCTTGACAATTTCTTTCATTATTGGGTTCCTTTTCTGGCTGCAGCCTTGAAATAACATGTGACAACCAACCCCCCAAAAAATTTGACGACCAACCCCAACCTGAATTTCTTGCTAGCATCAAGGCCAACAACCATCTGACAACTAATTAGCTTGCTAACAACAATCTAAACTATAGCTTACCCTTCACACTTTCTGAGGGTAACAAGTGTTTTGTTATAAACCCATTGTGTAAAAGCCTAGAAGAAAAATACTGAGAAGCAAAATATTTTGAATTTGACATGAAAAACACAAAACATCCTCTCACCTGAAATGCAGCTGTCTTCCTCCAAGGAAGTCTATGTATGTGACCTCTGATCCCAATTCTGGACCTTTTTTATATCAACATTTCAGAGCTAGCGCGCTCTGGTGGCGAGATATAACGAATGTGACATCCAACCCATGTGACAAATTACCCCGTTCTCCCCTACTTAGGTCTAGTTAGTGTGTTAACTTATGGAGATGGTGATCAGTGCAGTCACTATAAGGAGTTTGGGGGAGACGTCAATGCAGCAGAATTTAGCCTTGCAATGTTGCAGAGGGTGCCAGAAGAAAAATGTTATTTCAGCACGTATAAAAATGCTAACCTAAAATCCAAATATCCCTTCAATAGTACGCTAAACTGAGATCTTTTTCCGCAGCTTTAGTGTGTCGCCAGACAGTTGTTTATATTTTTGCTTTCTTGTGTCTCTTGAATAATCCAAGTTCAAATGACTGAACTATCTCTATAAGTTCACATTTTAAAAGACAGTTCATTCGGTGGAGAGGGAAAACAAAACAGAACTGACAGTGAAACACATCAGGGCGACTTAGCTAGAAATGAAACCAGCGGTTTAAAACTATTTTATCAAGAAAAGTCAAACACTTCCTCATTTGTATTAAAGTAATTTGTCATTTCGAAATAATGACACAAAGCTGAAATCTGAAAATGAGCCTTAGTGCCAGACAGGTTGACGCTCATTGGAACATATTTGATTGAGGGAGGCCAACTGAACCTGTTCCAGCCCATTCAAATTAAACAACGACTGGAATTTCCTCCCAATGTCGCAAGGACATTCCTTCCCAATGCCTACGTTTCCCAAGCAGCTCTCACCGAAATCTTAAATCTCCAAACTCTTCCCGAACCCCCCCCCCCCATTTTTTTGCATTTATTTCAGCATGTGATGATAGAAATGTGTTTTTAACAGGTGAAGTTGATGGTGCTGCTGACCATGCCACTTGATTTAAGATTGGGCTTTAAAATGAACATGAGCTAAAATAACCCTGGCACATTTTAACATCATTTGACAGAACCAAGTTGCAATTTTGAAAAAAGTATAAATTGAACTTGTCCTAATTATCAAATGATGACATTAGAAAAAAATCTATGTCTAGTAGTAACATCTAGTCACCTAAAACAGGCATAGTATTAATATGCACAATACACCCAGAGTTTTTAATCTCTCCAGCTTCAACTTGAAACAATTGGGGCAGTGCAACAAGCTGTTAACACAACACTGACATTATATATCCCATATAAATTCTTTGTCAATATAAAATGCATTTTATGATGCAACCATTAACGTGATGGTTGGAAAAAACGTCTCTGATGGTAGTTTAAGAATTCCAGGACGTAGCCTCCACCCCGGATCTTGGCTGTCAACAATTTCCACCTATTAGACTGGAGGTGTTCCCTCTGTTGACAAATAGCTTAGCACTTCCTACTGTACAGAACTCCCTTTTACCAGGTTATACAATACACATATCCTACCACACTGTGATCTGCCTTAGCTCACAAAGACAGTATACAACATTATACATGCTGATGTGGAAGTTCTCTCCTTAAAATCCAAACAGCCTGCAACCTCTGCTCCTTAAAATGTGTTTAGCACCCCCACTCACAATAGAGCTACAAAACACAGGTAAAGGGAAAGTTTGTTCTTGCTTATAAGAGTTGAACCTAACTCTAACCTAACTTGTTTTTTAGAGGAATAGTTAATTTTTTGGGGGAAGAGGGTGAGATTAAAAGATCAATGCCAATGTCTTATGATACTGTGCATTCAGTATGAAGCAGAAGTTTGTGTTGTATTTTGTGTGTGTATTGTAATTTTACTCAACATCATTGTAAATGACGGTCACCCCTCAATTGATCTTTTCGAGGATAAATAAAGGAAAAATGAAATGAAAAATGTAAAAGTTAGCAGGCTGTTAGCCTATAGCTCAGCATCAGAGATCAGATTAGTCTAGGGGGGGTCACCGAAATGTGTGTAGAAAACAGCAGAACCTTACCCTCGCCTTGCAGCAGAGAGGGGTCCAGCAGCTCCATCATGTACTGGATCTCTGTGTCCAGCTGAGGCATGTCACACTGGGCCAAGACATAAGTCAGCATGGGCAGGAAGTCATCGGCCCCGTACATTCTCCCTGGAAGCAAGGAAGGAAGGAAGGAAGGAAGGAAGGAAGTAAGACATCCAGGTGGGTGTGGGGCGTCTCACAGCTCACACATGTTGAGATAGGCAAGAATATTGCAACTTTTCATTGTACATATCTTGTTCCTAGGAGAATGTGAAATGTATATTTCTTGTTTTCGTAGGGAAAAGTATGATATTTTTAATAACACAGGCAAGGTAACAAGTGGCCTTTAATATTAAGGTAGAATCACTGAAAGTGTTGTATTCAAGTTTTTATCCTGAAATATATACATAATTGTGAATTCACAAGGCCTCTCTGAAAAGGCATGCCTGGGCTTGTCCTGGGACAGGTCAGGGGTGAGAGAGAGACAAGGGGGGCAGTGGGTCCTTGAGCTGGACACACACACCCTCATCTTTACCCCCACCCTCTCTCCTCCTAATACACACACCCACTCTCTCTGTCTTCAGACTATTTAAGGCCAGGGTTTTGAGGAAGAAGGGGCTTTTTGACTGCTTTTATTTGGGGAAGTTTTCCACTTTTTTGTTCTTTTAGCATGGACGAAAGACTTAGAAGAAAAACTCGAAAGAAACACTCTGAATCTTTTTGAGTGCGAAATACTTAGAAACATTTAGAAGAGATATTTTTTCTTTTGAGAAGGGGAAGAAGCTCTGATCCAATTCTGCCTTTTCTTTTCTAAGAAGTTGGGGTAAGAGAACCTTTGGGTTATTGATAGGAATTAATTGATGAACCAGGTTGTTAGATGGCATTGAGTTGAGGTTTTAGACTGTGTCCTACTTTTCCTGAGTTGTGTGTCGCAAAGTCTGCAATGAATGGCATTTGAAGATATTCAAATATACATTTCATTCGACAGTTCGGCCACCACTCAGACTGAGTAGGGGGTATAGACAGTGGACAAACTTTTAAACTTGATAGCGCTCCAAAATAGGATCTCTAGTGGATCAACCAATAAGCTGTTTATCCTACTTTTTTTGATTATTGTGTCGCAAAATCCAATAGGGATAGTTCGGCCACTGGTCAAACAAAGGAAGGTGTGGAAACAGTGGAGCAACCAATAAGCTGTTTATCCTACTTTTTCTGATTATTGTGTCGCAAAATCCAATAGGGATAGTTCGGCCACTAGTCAAACAAAGGAGGGTGTGGAAACAGTGGAGCTACCAATAAGCTGTTTATCCTACTTTTTCTGATTATTGTGTCGCAAAATCCAATAGGGATAGTTCGGCCACTAGTCAAACAAAGGAGGATTGTGGAAACAGTGGAGCTTTGAAAAACCTGAAGATGAGAATACTCCTGATCTCTTGTAAAAGATCAACGAAAAAACAGTAGACAAGCTTAGACAAGCTTTGGAAATCGGAGATCTCATGAACTAAATTCAATGTGAACAAAAAACATACAACACATAAGGGAACTCATACTTCTCATATACATATAGAAACCACTTTAATGGGAGTTTAGGTACTTATTTTCCTTCCTTTCATTTTATTTTATCTTTTCTTTTTATATTGTGAACGTATAATCTTTTTATATTGATTGAATAAAATTTCTTAAAAACGTTATAAATCTTTGGCCTGAATTTTTAGATTAAGTAGGGAAAAAGGACCTAAGTAGGGTTTTTTCTTTAAAGAGATCGCGGCGCTCCTGAGGTAAGCAATTCAAACCTACACTACGGCTACACTACTGATTTAAAAGAATACACATCCCATAAAACACGCTCCTTGAATAAAGGGGGAATTGCATTTATCTATTGGCCTAGCTCATCCAGGTGTATGAACTTAGTGAGGACTTAACGGTAGTCTTTTGAAGCCAGGGGTAATTGTGAGGTATTCATCCACCAGAATAATTAAAAACCTATTATCTAATCTCCTCCTTTTCTAAAAACTTATCTAAGGATACAGGTCTGAATGTTGGACTTAACCTAGGATAAATTAGAAGTGACAATTGTAAGGGTCAATAGGGGATCAACACAGGGGGAGATCTGGAGATAGGCCAGGGTCAAAGGGTCACATGCTTTAAAACCAGAGCCTTTAAGGTAATAAAAGGTGTGAAGGTTTTTGGTTAAAAGTAAAACCTTTTGGGAATTGTGTGAATCGGCTTTTGGTCTTTTCTTGCCATGTAAAAGTGTAAGGGTCGATGAACACATATACTTTATAGTGGAACAGGTTTATACCAGGAACAAATAGACTTGGCAGGCTATATTTACATGAAAACGTCCTGATATTAATTTAGGGGTGTTTTAATCTGGTGAAGGGAATACCCACCATAATAATAATCTTTATGGCGCCCAGCACGTGGGGTTGATCAGATAAATAGACCCATAATCACTGTTTACTTATATTAAGGATAAAACAGGGAGGATAGGGCAACTATTATTCTTTTCAGCTTAAAATACAAAGATCCACAGCCCTTAGTGGGGGTCTTTTTCAACCAGCGAAATCAAGCTGAAAAGGTATTCGAAATCTGCCAGGAAGTATAAACGGGGCAAAATATCCTTAAGATGTGTCAAAGTTTCCTTTAATAAAAACAGAACGCATGTACCGGCAAAACTAGGATTGAGTGTTTATTACTTCCTGCTTTATTTAAACTAGGCTAAGACCTTTGGCAAAGGCTTATAAAACTCACCTCTAAAAACTCTGGTCACCCTTTTCACTGGAGAAGGGAATGTCTGTTTAAAAAGGGAGAGCAAAAATTGCCATAGGGATAACATCTTTGACTAGTTGAGTAAAAAATCACTCTAAACTAAACGTACTTCAAGAGAGGGCATTTAGGGTAGTTAGTAGATTTTGTTTAACTTTGCGTATATGGTTCAGAAGGTACCGATACTTGTTGAAATAACAGCCAGGCGAAAGGGCTTATTTGACTAATAAATATAGCTCATTCTCCCGTCGACAGCAGCTGTATCCGAAGGTGTAACCTGTAACTCTATGAAAGTCAAGCTGGCCTAGCTAACCAGTGCTATAAAGACTCAGGGATAGAAGAGACGAATTAAACGGCTACAAACCTTCCAAGAAAAATACTATCATTCTGGAAATATGGATGATATAACCAGACTGTTTTTGGTCTGTAACAGGGAATTCTTAGTTCCTGAGGTCCCTGATGCACCTACTTTTTGATTCTAGATTCTAGAGTAATACAGGTGCAGAGGGCTATACAGATGAGGTTGGGAATAGAGGTCGGACACACATGGCAATATGTCCACCTTCATATGATGATGTTAATGAGGATAACAACGTTTCTTCTGGGGTGGTAAATAGTCCAACCGTCGTTTTTCCAAAGCGGGAGGGAATACAAGGTTGTAATCAATACAATAAAGGAAAATTAGTAATATTACAGTCTACTATTGTGGGCCTTCCTTTTACAGAACCCTGTATGATGGCAAATACAGAGAATTGGAATCTGACTTATGGTGGTGGTGTGGCTGCTGCAATTTTAACAATAACAGGGGAAGGAATGCAGAGGGAGTCTACTTGGATGAGACATAATTATCAAGGGCCTTTTGGGTAGGACTGTTACCTTTTTATAATTTAATTTAGCTGTAACATTCGTCAACAATCTATTCTTGAAAGTTGAAGAGGGGGTAGTGAAGGGGTATTCCTCCTCTTCTCCTCTCCACCTTTTCTTGTTTTATTGCCCCTCGTCCTGCAGCCTGTGCTTGCAGCTCCCAAAGCCATAAAACTGATAACAGATACCAGCTATTCACCAGGGTTTTCTAAATTGTCCAAAATCTAAATTTCTAGACTCAGAGTACAGTGCGACAGTTTTGATTACATTTGCTATTAGAATAAATGACATGCAAAGATAAAAACAAGTTTGCTTGCACTTGTTGCTAGTGATGAGAGTGAGACACAAAGGAGCAATGCATGAAACTGCTTAGAGGGCTCAAAGTTAAACTACAGCAAATGGGGGAAAATGTAGTCTTAGGCGGGTAAGGGATTAGGTCAAAGCATCACTTTGGCTGGTGAAAGATGTGTGCAATTGGCGTTTCTAAATATTTAATGAACCTTGAACTTGGTAAATGGGAGAGGCACGGCTCTTTACGTTACCACAATTAAGTTATCGGTTGTGCAAACAGAACATCTCAGTGCACCTTCACATTAAAGCCTGTTACTAGCCAAACGTGAGTTGACTTTTATTTTGAAGCAAACAAGAACAGGCATTTCGATATTCACAGCCATGCATGCAGGGCACTAGATAAAAGCAGTGTGTCTTCAGTGTTATTAGATACATGGTGAAAATAGAAGACAAAACGTTTGTCATTCTCAAATAGGATATTTGTAGACTCTGTGCTGACGCTAAGAGCTTCTTAAACGTTAGTGGGAGCTGCCAGTCATTTCAGCTGCAAAGAACAGATACATGTGATGTCACTGAAGTTTTTTGTGCTAGTCCAGAGTATATGAATAGGTTTGAAATGAGACACCATATAGCTACCCCAAAACATCCACAAACAACCAATGTCAATTAGCCCTCATATGAAAACTATTTTATGTTATATAGGTTTAATGTTTTATAGTTAAGTTTTCAATAAAAGAACAAAATGTTCTAAAATGCTTGTTGAAGCAGGTATTTAGTATATAGATATTGTGGTAACACAGAAATAGTAGAAATGGCCCAAGCCAGGCCGGAAATGGCTAAACATCTCTTTGATATTCCATCAGATAAACACAAAGAAAATCGCACACCACAGTTATACTTGAGAAAGACTCTTTAAGTAATTACTGCATGTGCACACATGAAGGACCAATTGGCAACAACTAGGCCCGTAGTGGCTAAGGTTACTTTCCTTTTTCCATCCGAATGGGTGAAAAATGATGCATACACTGAGGTTCCACTTGGCCAAGCCTATCAAGTGGTGACTAAAGTGCACAAAGCTTTGGGACATGTAGGGTTTACGAAAATCAATAGGTATTTAAAAGAAAACCTAATCCACATACCCAAGCTTCTTACATACACAACATAACTGAGGTCAGAGGTCAACAGGGTGCTATGGTTGATGGGTTAAAGAAACAACTGAAACTACTCTGTAAAGAAACTAAACTAAATTGAGTCACCTTATCCCATTTTTACCTGGTCCTGCTGTTGAATCCCTATGACCTCTATCTACATAACACAAGCCGTGTGGGTATTGTCTTCCTCAGGGGCGCTTTTTATTTGAAATGTGTAAATACATTTACATTTAATTGTCTTCTTTTTTTTCTCAGAGTGCAAAGATCAGTCAAGTGGGTAGAGAGGGATGCCAGTTGTACACTTGCCATTTCTCACTGGCCTAGGCCTGTGACCTTTAACCCTTTTGGGACTGATAACAGCAAGGATGGACAGTCTCTAGTCTGGGTGTCTCCATTGGAGACATCTCATTCTTAACTAATGGCCTTAGTTTACGACGTTCACCTCTACCACCTGCACTTAGTGTAACTCTATATTTAGTTTTTACTTTCTACTACTTTAGTGTATTTTTTCTTTTTCTTTTTTCTTTTATCTTTTCACATAATCTCAGTCTTCTCGATCATAGAAGATGTTGTTCTCCCAGCACAATTTTGTTTGTTTTCCTAGCTGAGGGTAAAACTAAAATCACCAATAGAATGACTTCAGATTTTATTTGATGTTGATACAGAAGGATGGGACTGGTAACCCTGTTTTTCGCGGCTTTATTTGAAGTTTAGTTACTTATAGGCAGTGTAGAGTCTCTGGTCCGACGGCCCATTGTGTGGTTGGCCAGAGCACCCTTTAATTTTCTTTTTGCCAGCCCATCTAATCTTTTCCTATATCAGGTTTTAGGGAAAATAAAATCATAATTTTTGATTTATCTTAGTGGCCAAAACATAGTTATGGAGTAGCAGCTTATAGTTTTTATGCATCGCATGTCTGGAATAGACTCCCAGAAACTGTAGGTCTGTTGCAACTCTCAGCTCTTTTAAAACAAAATCTGAAGGCTTTTCTAATTGCCTTTTAACCTGTGAATTTTATTTTAATTTTAAATAAATCAATAATCACGAGGGCTTAACACCAGTATAGCCACAACTTTCCTAGATTTTTATCTTTATTATACTAAGTTACTACTGCAATGTTGAATGATTTGCTAATTTTTACTCCTATCATTGACATTTTTATTTGTTTTGCCTACCTGATATTATGTCAGTACCCGGAAATACATTAAAATAACCAATAGAAGCATAACACCAGTAAAGACACCTTTGTTACCTTTATTTTTATATTTATTTTATTGATGGATTACTACAGTTTTTGGTTTGATTTGCTACTTTTTTTATTGTTTTTCAATCATGAGATATTTTTTCCTCTCATGGACAAGAGGGCTCCTTTGCCTATTCACTAAACATTAAGCTCTATATTCTACCAAGACTCTACAGGATCCTTTCTATAAATCCCAGATATAGCTTCAGCAGCTTTAGCTGTTGATATGCATTTTTTCTTTAACATGGAGTACTATATCACAACCGCTTGGAGACTTTTTTGTCTGCAGAAGAAGCTGACAAGCTTCTGGGGTCTACTACACCGCTGACACACAGGCGTCACCTGCCAGCTACATCTTCAGCTGTGACACTGCCTCCTCTTCCTCCGCTGTCACTACGCTGCCCGCCGCCGCTTCCTACGCCGCCGCTGTCTCCTCTCCACCTGTGGCCGGTGTTTCCCAGACGTCTCGTCGTTACAACACGGGAGAGAACCGACGTAGGATGCTGCAGGATGCCATCATCAGACGTTCAGAAGGATCCACCAGACGCCCGGCTCAACCTACGCAGCTTTGCCGCTCTGGACCGCGGGCATCAACACTGCAGGCTAGTGATCCAGCCCGGCCTTCACGTGTTGCTCTGCAGCGCAGCAAGGCCAAACAGCGGAACTCCAGTGCCTCCTCGTTGGCTCATCCATGGTCCGACAAGTTCTCCTGCCGAGGGCGGAGACCTTCTGCTATCCCGGTGCCCAGCTGCAGAATTATCCACTGCTGGGTGAGGTGTACCATTGCACCTCCATCAGTTGCTGTAGGTCGGCAACTCTATCCTGCTGGGGCATCAACTCTACCTTGTCCTGCAGTGGGCCTTTCATCATCTGCCCTTATTCCTGCTCTCACTGCTGGGCATACGCAGATGTTCTACGAAGCGAGCCAAGGGAAAGTGTCCTATATGCTAAGCTTGGAGAAGATTATAAAAAGGTGAATGCCTGGGACAAAGGCTGCCACCTTATGTGTAAGCAGACACTCAGATATTGACTCATCTACATGCTCTGTGTTTGAAGAAGAGCCTCAACAGGCCGAAGAAAATGGATTATGATTGAATCGTCGTGGGACTATATTTAGTTTTGTGGACATTGCAAAAGCTTAAGAACTTTTGACTATACTGTCTAACGGACTCATTACTCTAAATTGGGTCAAGATGCTGTGATTTTTCTACAATAGTACTAAAATGTTTTTGGCTTGATGACTTTTTCCTTATTTTTTTCCTTTATGATCCTTTGTTTTTATCTGACTTTTTAATAATACATTTTTAGTAACTAGTGTTTTTGGTAATCCATCACTTATTTCTTGCTTTTTATATTTTGATCCGGTGATCTGGGTTTTACCTTAGTATTATGGTATACTAGGTTTATGCTTTTCTTACTTTGTAGTTTAGTTTTACGGGTACTGTATCATACTGCTTTGAGGCTGTGATATATTGCTATGTTTTGTGAAAGGTTAAAAAAAAAAAAAAAAAAAAAAAAAAAAAAATTATTATGATTTTTATTGTGAAGGCATTTATTGTCTTGATGATGGTTGAATATGTCCAATTATGAAGTTACAAGAGAGGGTGTTGAGATAGGCAAGAATATTGCAACTTTTCATTGTACATATCTTGTTCCTAGGAGAATGTGAAATGTATATTTCTTGTTTTCGTAGGGAAAAGTATGATATTTTTAATAACACAGGCAAGGTAACAAGTGGCCTTTAATATTAAGGTAGAATCACTGAAAGTGTTGTATTCAAGTTTTTATCCTGAAATATATACATAATTGTGAATTCACAAGGCCTCTCTGAAAAGGCATGCCTGGGCTTGTCCTGGGACAGGTCAGGGTGAGAGAGAGACAAGGGGGGCAGTGGGTCCTTGAGCTGGACACACACACCCTCATCTTTACCCCCACCCTCTCTCCTCCTAATACACACACCCACTCTCTCTGTCTTCAGACTATTTAAGGCCAGGGTTTTGAGGAAGAAGGGGCTTTTTGACTGCTTTTATTTGGGGAAGTTTTCCACTTTTTTGTTCTTTTAGCATGGACGAAAGACTTAGAAGAAAAACTCGAAAGAAACACTCTGAATCTTTTTGAGTGCGAAATACTTAGAAACATTTAGAAGAGATATTTTTTCTTTTGAGAAGGGGAAGAAGCTCTGATCCAATTCTGCCTTTTCTTTTCTAAGAAGTTGGGGTAAGAGAACCTTTGGGTTATTGATAGGAATTAATTGATGAACCAGGTTGTTAGATGGCATTGAGTTGAGGTTTTAGACTGTGTCCTACTTTTCCTGAGTTGTGTGTCGCAAAGTCTGCAATGAATGGCATTTGAAGATATTCAAATATACATTTCATTCGACAGTTCGGCCACCACTCAGACTGAGTAGGGGGTATAGACAGTGGACAAACTTTTAAACTTGATAGCGCTCCAAAATAGGATCTCTAGTGGATCAACCAATAAGCTGTTTATCCTACTTTTTTTGATTATTGTGTCGCAAAATCCAATAGGGATAGTTCGGCCACTGGTCAAACAAAGGAAGGTGTGGAAACAGTGGAGCAACCAATAAGCTGTTTATCCTACTTTTTCTGATTATTGTGTCGCAAAATCCAATAGGGATAGTTCGGCCACTAGTCAAACAAAGGAGGGTGTGGAAACAGTGGAGCTACCAATAAGCTGTTTATCCTACTTTTTCTGATTATTGTGTCGCAAAATCCAATAGGGATAGTTCGGCCACTAGTCAAACAAAGGAGGATTGTGGAAACAGTGGAGCTTTGAAAAACCTGAAGATGAGAATACTCCTGATCTCTTGTAAAAGATCAACGAAAAAACAGTAGACAAGCTTAGACAAGCTTTGGAAATCGGAGATCTCATGAACTAAATTCAATGTGAACAAAAAACATACAACACATAAGGGAACTCATACTTCTCATATACATATAGAAACCACTTTAATGGGAGTTTAGGTACTTATTTTCCTTCCTTTCATTTTATTTTATCTTTTCTTTTTATATTGTGAACGTATAATCTTTTTATATTGATTGAATAAAATTTCTTAAAAACGTTATAAATCTTTGGCCTGAATTTTTAGATTAAGTAGGGAAAAAGGACCTAAGTAGGGTTTTTTCTTTAAAGAGATCGCGGCGCTCCTGAGGTAAGCAATTCAAACCTACACTACGGCTACACTACTGATTTAAAAGAATACACATCCCATAAAACACGCTCCTTGAATAAAGGGGGAATTGCATTTATCTATTGGCCTAGCTCATCCAGGTGTATGAACTTAGTGAGGACTTAACGGTAGTCTTTTGAAGCCAGGGGTAATTGTGAGGTATTCATCCACCAGAATAATTAAAAACCTATTATCTAATCTCCTCCTTTTCTAAAAACTTATCTAAGGATACAGGTCTGAATGTTGGACTTAACCTAGGATAAATTAGAAGTGACAATTGTAAGGGTCAATAGGGGATCAACACAGGGGGAGATCTGGAGATAGGCCAGGGTCAAAGGGTCACATGCTTTAAAACCAGAGCCTTTAAGGTAATAAAAGGTGTGAAGGTTTTTGGTTAAAAGTAAAACCTTTTGGGAATTGTGTGAATCGGCTTTTGGTCTTTTCTTGCCATGTAAAAGTGTAAGGGTCGATGAACACATATACTTTATAGTGGAACAGGTTTATACCAGGAACAAATAGACTTGGCAGGCTATATTTACATGAAAACGTCCTGATATTAATTTAGGGGTGTTTTAATCTGGTGAAGGGAATACCCACCATAATAATAATCTTTACACACACAATCTCAAAACATCACACTATACTTTGTGTAGGAATAATTCACATTAAAACTCAAGGCCACATTAGTGTAAAAAAAAAAGAAAATCTTTCGGTTCATCTTTTTTGTCCATACCTGAGTTATCCTGCATGATGGTGTATATGAGCTTACACACACGCAGCAGCAGTGACACCTTCTTTTCGGGGGAATACATCTTCCTCATGCTGGTGAACTTGTGGCGGATCTTCTCTATGGCCAAGGGGTCGGGGGGCACCGCTCCGTCCACCCCCAGCTCCTGGGGCTTCTTGGTCTTAGCCAGGGCCAGGTTCTCCTTCAGCTGCTGCCACGCTCCACTGCTCACCTGGAGATACAACAGACAGGCCCATTCACTCAGTCGACCAGGCCACTTCATAAAACAGAGCATTGATATTGTGACTGTATACTGTCTTTAATGTCTCCAATCTCCTCTTTTAAAAAAGGTCACATATTGTTTCTAATTTTCAGGTGAAAAATTGTGATTTGGGTTTCCGCTAGAAACAGTTTTAATGCTGTAGAGTCCAAAAAAAACTCTTTATGTTTCTCACAGAGCCACTCTAAATCTCCTCTTTTCAGCCTCAGTCTGAAATGCTCTGTTTTAGGGCCTGTCTCTTTAAGCCCCGCCTTCCGAAAAAGCCCAGTCTGCTCTGAATCTAGCTGCCAGTTTGAATGGAACTGCCAGTCAGAGTCAGGGGGTTAGGGTTAGAGGGTTAGGGTTAGGCCAAGATGGTGGGGACACAGTCTAATGTTGTAGGATACCAACATTCCACTCAGCTCTTACCTGGAAGTCATGTAGAGCCACCTCGATCACACTCTTCAGAGGCTTTAGGACACACTTGTGCATGGCCTTCTCCAGCACCTGGTCTGTAGAAGGTGACACACACACACACACAGAAGCCAATGAGAAACAGACATTTTTGATTGTTAACGAACACCGATAAATGAACAAAAAAAAATTCTCAGAGCGAACAAATACAGCAAAGTACAATTTGATAAGTGAAGTTTTGTTATCTAGAAAACTTTATTTTGCTGGGGTCATGTTAGTTTTATTAAGTACACTCATTTTGTCGTGGGGCTTAAATAATACTAAACATGCCTTTTATATCACACTGCAGATACAGTTACAAAAATTCCAGTACAGTTACCATGGGCCTCTTAAAGATCTCCTATTATACTGCTTTTCTAGTCTTAATTTCTTGTTAAAAACTGCTATAGAGCAACCTGACACGAATCACAGAGGAAACTCTTCCTCTCATCTGAGCGAGCACAACAGTCTCTCTCTACACTTGGCTCTGTGCTTCTCCGCCCCCTCCCCCCCCCCCTCCTGCAAACCCCACTCCGTTGTGATTGGTCACCTTCCTTCCGGAACACATTCAGCAGCGCGCGGGGAGATTTGAGAGCGGGAAGGTGGGGGCATGGCCGGAGCTTGCCTGAGCAGCATTACCATACATGGAAACATCCGCTTTCGTGACGACAAGAATGTCTGGAAATTCTGAACCGATTTGAACACGTTATTTCTCGACCGGCTGCCCTAGTGTTTAGTGCTCTGCACAGCCACCCCAGACGGTCAGCAGGGTATACGTCTAAATGCATTTACATCATTATTTGATAAGCTAGTATGGTTAAACATGACTATAAATCATTATAACAACATTTATAGGTCATAAAAGTCAAAAAGAATCATAGATCCTCTTTAAGAAAGATAAGGCTGACTTTCTTTTCTATTCTTTTCTCATTGTCAACAAACCCTTAACAAATATATGTTATATATTCCATTATTTTAATCATATGTTCTGGCTTCCCTAGCCTGTCTGTGGCGCTCAGCCTCAGGCCCATTCATTCCTGCTAAGAGGGACCTCTTTGGAAATGGGTTGCATACTCTATGTAGTTTCATTTAAATGAAATGGGGAAAATTAAGGTTTTTTTCATAACATTACTAAAACAGGGGTTAACCAAACCTTCTATAAAAATCAAGCAAAACAAATGTGAATCATTTGGACTTCAAAGATTTCTACTAACTTATCTAAAAGTTTGACATTGAGGGATACTTTAGGTAAGGGTTTTTACAAATTGACTATGGAGCCAAAGGGCAGCCTGTGTGTTTACGTAGAACAAGCTCTTTGAAGAGTTAAAAAGTGGCCCATTAGTTCTCAACTTCATTAGTCTGACCTCCACACATTCACCTTGGAACCTAGCCCGACTACAACCCTAAGTATGTCATTCATTCAGCTACAAGTTGCACTTAGACCTCTACAATGGCTCCATCTAGACCTACATAGACTTCAAATACATTCCTGCCTACCTCAGCTATAATGCACCACTTGTCTCATTTACACAATTGAGTCTTATTGTGAACTAGAATTACCAACTATTCATGCCTGATCATCCCCAGGCCTCAGGGCTTGTGTTTAGGCCATGCTTCTACGGAAAACCAAAAACACGTTGTGGAACTTGCCTAAACAAGCCAGCATGGACTTATAAGAGAATCTTCTACTTTAGGGGAAATGTTTTTGCCTCCATAGTGAGTCAGAGGGAACACCAGAGCAACACAGAGTGCTCTAGTTCAGTTATGGAAAGTCAAAGTAACTAAGAACATTTACTGAGGTAATGTACTCAAGTACATACTTGAGGTACTTCTGCTTAACTTAACTATTATCTTTTAATTTGTACTTTTTACTCGACTACAATAATTTGATCAATTTAGTTCTATAAAATTTCTTTCTCACAAAAAATATAAAGAGCTTATAAAATGATACATATTTTTTATACCACATTACACTTCCCAAATGTTCATGCAAGTACAGCTGAAAGATGCTTCCATAAATTGACAGACAATGAATTAACTATTGACTTCTTTGACAATTGTTAAAGATTTCATCGTGTCAAATGTGAGGATTTGCTGATTTTCCTTTTCAATTAATAAATGTTTCACAAACTAAACAATCAATTAATGAATAACAAAATAATCATTATTTCCAATAATCCAGCTGCAAACTCTGCTTTAGACTCAAGAAGTTATGATAACATAATAGTCAAAAGTCATTTCTGCTTCGAGTACACTTTTAATACTTTAAGTACACTTTCCTGATTAAACTTAATACTTTTAATGCTAGAACATTTTCAATGCAGGACTTCTACTTGTGCCAGAGTATTTTTACACTTTGGAACAAGTCATTTTCCTTAAGTAACTGACTGTGAATGATTTGTCCATCACTACACTACAGCACAAACCTCTGAATCAATCTGTGAGACATGTTTAGGGGTCGTTCGAGGTAAGGGTTTGGTCGTCTTTTATTTCACACTGCTTAGAGAAACAATCAAACTATCTGAAGTCATGAACAAAGGGGTAGTTTGAAACGGGGTGTTTACAGAGGCTAGGGGGAGTCTTTCAGATCCTCATGTGTACACGAGGCAGGCTACAGAGGGCTGTGAAGGGACTTTTGACCTGTAAGTACACCCACAGATGCATGTACTAGCAGCAGACTTCCCGGTTCCCTTCCAGAATGGCTTATTTCCTTTGTATATTGAGCAATGTTTGTTATTGGGCTTTATCTCTAAACCACAACCTGTTCAAAGTCTTCCCTCAACAGTAATACACTGTAGGAGTGTCTTTGATAATACAGAAATACGCACAATGGAGACCTGACACACACACACACACACAACACTAGCAACTCAAAGTACCTGAAATGTGAAAACTTACTTTAAATTTGTGCAGTTTTTATAGTTTCCAACCAAGAAATGACAGCCTTTCCTTTTCAACCCCTCCACTGTTTGTTCCTATCCAGTCATGGGCATAAGTTAAGGCATGTGTTGACAGTCGGATTCCCTCCCTTTGCAAACACCAATAGTTGTTCCTTTTACCCCTAGACCTTACAAACAACGTTTGAAATATAATTGTAGCTGCATGGAATATGGAAGAATGAGTTTTCTTTGAGTGTGATGACACACATGTGGGATTAAGAGACACAGATATAATATGACACAAATAGTGTAATTACTGTAAGACATATACACAAACAATATAATATTTGTAATCTAGTACATCCAGCACCAGATAAACTGAAATTAAATATGAATTCAATTGACATCTTTGTCTTAGCCCACGCCTTTTCAATGACATATGCTCTATTTTCAAATAGTCAACCTAACATATCTGTCCCGCATATAATTACCTTCCTTTGCATCAACTCTCTTCAATGACCCAAGTGTCAAATCATGGTAAAATGGACAATACTTTTCCAAAAATGTCCTCCACTGGTAGCCTACCCACCCAGCGGCTACAGATTCTCAACAGTCTGGACTTGTAGATCCCCTTTAACTATAAACACTTAAATGTTTGGATTCAAACTTCAACAGTGGAGAGTTTTGTTTTGATTTTTCCAATGATAAATGATAGCTGTCATTTCCACCTCTAAACCTCTAACCGTCTTTAAAAGCATTTCAATTAAACTATTCCATGAGTGCATGTAGTGTAGATTTCCCTCTTAAATGGTTTAGAATTCCAGCCCAGATACAACTTTAAAACGTTTTTTGCTTCAGCCACCGTATAACAAAAAGCATTTCTTCACATTAGTCCTAAGCGAACATTTGTGAGTGTGAGGCCCTTTATGTTGCATATCTGTGGTCTGTTAGCACAACCAGAATGCATCACTTCTCTGTCTCTGAACAAGGCCTTGCTGTTATTGTTGACAATGAACAAGGGACGTGAGATGAGTGCAAAGACATACGTACATATTCATGCAAATACTCGCGTCCACAATAAGCAGACGGGAATGAAACATCGCTTTGATAGAGCTGCTCGTGCCCGCAAAGTTGTATTTTTCAGAGTCATTGTGACAATAATTAGTACGAGTATCAGAAACAATTCCTTTTAATACCATGTAGAATAATACAAACTCTTTTCAGTGTATCCAAAGAAGCCCAAGCTCTCATATGTTATATGTTTAAAGACCATGACCAAACATGCAACGCCAGCTTTCGTACTTGACAGTTTCTGATACTTTGGTCTTTTAATTGCAATTTGGTACAGTGGCATACATTTTTACATGGTTTAGTTTTATTGTACTCTTCTCCTTTTATTCTTTCTTTGATACTATTCTTCTCTCCATGCATAAATACTAACCATAACCATCTGTAATGTCTTCTGAAACTAAGTCAAGATTTGTTTTCATATTTGGACCTGAGTGAAGTTTTCGTCAACAAAAAGACTTCTTCTACAGTACCTACCAAAAAGTGTCCATTGCCTGAGCTGCCCTGATAGAGATACAATTAAATTAAATGTATGCCTTATGCCATAGCAATGTGAGCTCAGGTCAGCAAACATAAGCCAAGAATAACTCACTGGGGGCACAGCACACTGGCATTTCTGTAACTCAACACCAGTAATGGGGGCAGACTCCGATGGAAAACTTGAATACTTCAGTGTGTTTGAATTCCCAAGATAAATGGCAAGCCTGGGCACTTTCTGAACATTGCCAGTGAATGAAGTCATTTTAGAAATCTCTTCTGAGGCTATACACCATCGAGGGTTTTACTCATTAAGCTAAAAGGAAAAACATGAACTGAATGTTGTCAGGGAATGGGATATGACTAAAAAAAATACCACAAGTGTGCCCACGCAAACTACACCAGCAGATGTTTCCCAGAGTCAGGAGACACAAACCCAACATGCAACAAACTCCATTTCAAAGGACACTCAACTTCAAGGTTTTAAAGGCATCATGTTAGGCTCATTTTCAGGTTCAATTGAATTGGCTTTCTACTAGAAACTGTTTTCATGGTGTAGTGTCCCAAAAGACCTTTAGACTTCTCACAGTGCCATTGCTGAATCTCCTCTTTTCAGCCTTTGTCTGAAATGCTCTGTTTTAGAGCCTGTCTCTTTAAATAGAGCCCCGTCTTCCAAAGCCCTGCTCTGCTCTGCTCTAATTGGCCCTGATTCTAACTGCCGGTTTGAATCTTACTGCCAGTTATTCATGGTTAACTGGGGTTGTTCTTAACACAGGTCAAGGGAGTGCATTACCACGTTGGTAATGAGGGGGCGTGGCTTAGAAATCTGACTGGGGTTTTTGAACCTGTGTTAAAAAAAAAAAATCACACCGAGGTTCCATATTGATATCGAAAAAAAACATGACAAAGTCCATTTTGCATTATTATTTTTGTCTGACTTACCAATCTGGTCCTCGGGTATGAGGGACTCTAAAGGGGGGTCCAGCTCGGAGCTCTGTAGCAGGTATGCTTTCATCTGGGTCATAAACTGCCTGAGGGTCTGCAGAAAGTCCATCCCTGACGTGTGACAGCCCCGGTTCTCCTGGACAAAGCTGACGTAGTCCTGGACCAGGGAGCCAAAGTACGAGCTCTTATCCCTGGACAACTCGGCTATCTTTTTCACCGCGCGTCTCTCCGGTGTCACCAGGGAGCTTAGCATGCCGCTCACCTTGCGGAAGCGTCCCTTCAGGGCCCTGGGGATTATAAAAGAACCCCCGCCCAGGCTCACTCCGACCCTCCGCCGCCGCGCTTTGAAGGCCGGACGCAGGCGCATCTCCAGGTCTGTCTCCAGGCCCACGCCGTAGTCCTCATCCTCGTCTTCTTCCGCGTCCTCGTCCTCTTCGCTGCTGTCCTCTGTGGGGTCTTGATGGTTGAGGTGTCTGGAGGGACTGGGGGCCAGGCCCAGGGAGAAGCCAGGAGCCTGGGAATACTCCAGTGAGTCAGAGGAAGAGGTGGACATGCTCATGTCACTGAGCCGCTGGTGTCCCCTTTCCTTAGGAGGGGACAGACTGGTGGCGTTCTCTGGTAGTGGATCAGCGGGCGGAGGCTTGCAGGGCGGAAGTTTGGCTTTGGACAGAGCCTTGGCGATGGTCTCGTCGTCCAGGGCGATGTGGCAGCGGTGGGTTTCCAGGTCAGGCTGCTTAATAGGCCTCGGAGGTGGCGGATGTGTAGGCACGGGGTCGGGGAGCTGACGGATTTGGACGGGCTAGCAGGCTTGGCCCCCATGGACGGTCGAGCTGGTGCCTGGCGCTTGACAGGGGACTGCTGTGGCCTTGCGACGGACACAGCGGCGGATGCCGGCATGCTCTTGGGTCTGGCCTTAGCTCCAGGAGGTCCGGGCGGAGGCGGGGCAGGGCGTCGGCGGGGCATGGAGCACCGCGGGGGAGGGGGGCGAGGGGGAGGCGATTTGCCGTTCAGTTTGGCCTTGCCCGCGTGCTGCTCGCTACCCTGATGGCTACTGCTAAGTAATGTCTGGGCGGACTCTTTCACCGCATTCTGTAGGTTGGTATCAGACGTGAGGGCGTGTGACGGTGGATTGTCCCCACAACCGTCGCCGTGGTGGTGATGACGGGTTTGGAGAAAGAGGGGGTTGACGAAGCACAGGGGACCACTGGAATGTCTCCTCTCCAGATGAAAGGGAGGCGTTTGGGCGTGAGAGCGTAGGGTAGGGGGGGCGCTGTCACACTGAGCCCCGGTGTGTCTCCACGGCGAGCCCTGGACCTCCCTCTTCCTGTGTGTCCTCTCTGGGCTGAGGGTCCGGCTCAGAGGACGGCGGGGACGGGGAGAGGCGCGACGCTGACCACACAGGGCAGAGTCCCAGAAGCCTGCAATACACAGACATAGAAAGACTTAGAGGCAAACATTAATAGCATGTCTTCTTTCAGAATAGTATGAATTAAAAAGGTCAAATATGTACATTTAGGAATTTGTTTCAGTGAACCTTGTGTCTGTATATTTCTCCTATACAACCATCTTTGGCATCAACGGCCAGTATCTCATCATTCCTTTTTTTATTTTACCCCAATACTCTAAACCAAAACTCCCAACTTCTAAAGCACTTACATCAACTCAACTTTCCATAATCATTCTAAGCACTATTCTGAAGGTTTTCACAGAAGTATTTGTTCACATGGTGTCAGTTTGATTTATGGAAGATTTTCTTCCAAAAAAACATGCTGTATTAAAAATGAAATAAAGGATTTAACATATAGATTTTAGTTTTTAAAAAGAGGTGCAAATGTACACATAATAAGCATATCTACAAAAAACATTTCTAAAAAAATTGGAATACTAAAAAAAAGTATTATTTTAAATTTAGTAATGAACTGGCTAAGTTCCATGATGCTATCCCTAAGTTAAACATTGCACCCTTTTCAACTGCATTGCCTTGTCTTAAGCTAGAAACATATTTCCCCTTAGTCAGTTCAAAGTTCAAAGAGAAAGGAAATGTCCTCAGACAACGACTGGGATTAGAACTAAAAGCCCAACTAAACTAAAAGGATAGAATTCTTAACTATTTCTCACCAACAGTTGATATGTCTCCTCAAAGTTCTCCTGAGTAATCCGTTTGCATTTCTTTCTGCTCGGCTGTCTTACTAGTGGCAAAAAAATCGCACTGAGTTCAAGCCTGTGTCCCTTTTGCTCTGATTCACTGGTTGCCGACACACAACCAGACACACACACAAACACACAGAGGGAGTCGCCCATGCTGATCACAGAGTGGGAGGGCACTAAAAACACCACACGGCATGATCCAGTTCCTCCACTCCTTCTTCCTGCTCTGTTTTCCCCTCTCATAATTCTACACTGTTTCACTGTAGCACACCTATAGCTGACTAGTTTTACAACCTCTCCTGTTGTTAAATCAATCTGTTGCTTACTGCAAAACTTTATACATGTGAATTTGTTTAGGTCCCATAATAGTGGAGGACATTGTGGTTCTCATTTAGATGTTTGTGCATGCTTTTCCACTGAATCATTCTGTTGTTTTTTTGGCTTTTTGTCAAGACATTTCTCACATTCCGCTTTAACAACAACACGAAAAGAAAGTTTCTAACTGTATCCAATGAGGGATTTAGAGTATAAAGCAACAATTATTGACCTGATAATGATAGGAACAATACTTAATGTAGATTTCAATACTGTACATCATCATGATTGCAACATATGCCCAGTGATGACTGTTCCTGCGACCTAAAAATGGAAAGTTTACTGTACCATCCACACTGTAAAAAAGGAAAAACGTTAGGCGAACTCAAAGTTTGAAGGCAAGGAAATATCACAACAAATGAAGAAACTAAAAACAGATAAGGCTCCAGGAGACGATGGGTACACCAATGAATTATATAAAGAGTTCAGAGAATTACTGGTACCTCTATTACTAAAAGCCTATAACTTTGCCTTAGAATCAGGTATGTGGGCTTCAACATGGAACTCATCTGTGATCACAGTTATTTATAAAGATGGAAAAGAAAAAAATGGATACATCCTCTTATAGACCAATGTCATTATTAAACACAGAGCAAAAAATATTAACTTCTATCATAGCAAATAGACTTAATTGATAGTGACCAAACTGATTTTATCTGTAATAGATTCCTATCTGACAATGTAAGACGTACTCTTGACATAATTGACTTTTCCCAAAAACATAATAAGGATGTCTATTATTAACACTAGACGCGGAAAAAGCTTTTGATAGAGTACTGTGGCCATATATTTTCAAAACAGCAAAAGCTTTTGGATTTCACAGCACTTTCATCTCATGGTTAGAATTAATGTACAAAAACCCAGTTGCTCAAGTGAGAGTCAATGGTACCCTATCAAGACGCTTTCACATTCATAAGGGAACTAGGCAAGGGGACCCAATGTCAGCCTTGATCTTGCTATGTGATGGAACCTCTTGCTGAAGCAATCAGCAACAAGAAACATAAGGATTAAATAAGGCAATAATCCATAAATTAGCATTGTATGCAGATTACATTATTATATCTTATTCCTGAATACTCCTCCAGAACAATGGAAACAATAAAAGAAAACAGTACCATTCAGGATACAACATTAATGAAATAAATGTGAGTCTATAATATCATAGTAAACACTGACAGATACTTAAAGAAACTCAATTTAATGAACCAAGATAACTGAAATATATTAGAATAATAATCCATAAGATTTAATAAGTTCACAAGTAATTATCAGAATCTAGAGAACAAAATCAAACAGTATATGTATGATGAATATATTAGCTAGGCATATATGATTACTGTAATACTGTATATATATATATGTATATATATATATATATATATATATTAAATATTTATCATTACTGTATTTTGTTGTTTTTGTTTATTTATCTACTTATTCATTTATTTATATTGTTTAAATTTATATAAAAAAAAAATTGTTTGTAGGATGATGTAAATGTAAAAAAAACTCATCAGAATACTATATGATCCTACAATAAAGTATAATAAAAAAAAAGTTTGAAGGCATCTGTCTTCACTAGATTTCTGAACTTTGAGGCCTAATAAAACTGCCTATACATTTGAGCCAAATAATTATTTTTGGTTGAGATTACGTATTTGTAACACCAATTTTTGAGTTATAGATACTAAGAATTTCAACATTTTTAAGTTGAGGCAACTGTTTTTTTTTCGGAAAGTTTTCCGGACAGTTTAAAACTGTTTAATGTTTGAATCAACATTTTGAGGTACTTGGTTTTGTTTGTTATCTGTAGGAAAATAATGAGAAGCACAACTGTTATTGTATCAAATTCTTAGTATGTAGAACTCAAACTTTGAAGTTATCTCATCAAAGGATAAGTAGTTGACTCATATACTGTATATATTTTTCATTTTTACAGTGCATGATAGATCAGTTCACAATGTCCTTATAATACCTCGGTATCTCAGAGACTGAATTCTGCCTGTGGTATTCTCACTGGTCCATGTGAGCTATGACCACCTGACACTGTGGGGTCTGTCCACACGGGCAGGACTGCAGTCAGCAGCCCACTGCAAATAGCACACACACTGTAGAATACTGACTGACCTCGACACAGTACTCTGATTCTACAAGGATAAGTGCTGCTCCCTTTCATTGATGTTGTTACATACATACACATCTGTTATATTTGATTGAAAAATAACATATTTTAAATTCAGAAAATCATACATAATTAAAGTATCTGTTTATGACCAGCACAAACAAATGAAGACCAAAGCATGGAATATGGCCTCGCTGCCTTTAAATAGAATATTTCCAGTGGAGAAGGGGAGTTTCCTTTAATGACAGTCTGTCTTGGCTAAGAAAAGCTCAAGCTAGCTCACACTTGAAATTATTTGAAAACCTCTCCCCATCCACATCAAAACAGCAATTCAAAAGGCTTAAGATTGCGGGCTTATATTTACACCCACTTCCATTCAAGGGATTCTAACCTGCCAAATATACAATAGCAGCTTTCCAGGCAGCTACGACACAGTTTACTGCACATTTCTTCGAGAGCCTTGTGTGCGTTTCTAGATATCTGATTGAGTTGTAATGGTAACGAGTGTGTTTAGACAGCACACAAGCCACTGTAGCTTTCCACTGGCCCCTCCCTCCCCCCCACACACACTACTAAACACTGAGCTATGTCGGAGGATTCTACTGTAGGACGCTGACTCACTCACTGCAGCTTCACAGCAGCTGGGCCTAGAATAACATGATAGAGATGAAGTGACCACATCTGCTGTGAAAAAATTAAAAATAAATTATAACCTGTGCCCAAATATGTTGCCTGTTTTTTCTCAATTTTTTCGTGCAAGGTTGGCTGACTCCACGCAGGCGCACTGGCACCACTAGGATTGAAGAGAATGTGGTATTATCTATCTATCATATTGACGTATGAGTTAGCCACGTCCTACTTTTTTTTCAAAGCATACCATTCATAGGTAGCCATGTGTGTCATGTACTTACAGTATGAAAGCCAACTTGCAGTGGACACCTTGAGCATTTAGTATTTCTTTGTCAAGTTAAATGTCTCATATGTTATGCTAAGCTAGGCTAATCACTTCCCACCGACAGCTCCATACTAAACACAATACTAAACAACATCAAGGGGGCGCCCTTAGCTCAGTTGGTAGGGCGTCCCCCCCATGGGCCTCGACCAGCAGCGGACCCGGGTTCGATTCCAGCCCGCGGTCGTTCTCTCCACCCTGGTTACACATGTCACTCCCCTCTTTGCCCCATTTCAACTATGTCTCTACACTATCAATAAAGCATAAAAACTTAAAAAAAAAAAAAAAAAAAAACAACATCAAGATGCTCCTCCAATGCTCTTCTAAGCAAATTTAAATTGTTCTAAATTATAATATTTAACTATGATCAAATATATAAACTGTAGACTGCTTTGCAAAATGCTTTGCAGTAAGTGTAACTGTTACTGGTGTGTAGTTAAAACAGGTAAAATCATTTCAAACCAATAAAGATAATAAAGGCCAAGCTAACCTGCTCCGAGCTGAGCCACCTCCTCCAGTTCTTTCTGAGTCTTAGCAGATGCAATGGCCTCTGGGAGTTTGAGTGTGAAAGGCAGCACATCCCTGAGTGGAAGATGAACAGGCAATTGATGTGAGGGAAAAATAAACATGAGAAGATCATTATGAGAAAAGATTGCATAATGAAGATAAAAGGTCAACCACTGGCAGAGAGGTGGAAACACTTCATATAAACATGCAGACACACACACACACACACAAACAAACAAACAAACACACACCCTTGTTTGCAAAGCCAAATACATATGCAACTCCAGGGATATACAATACATACATGTTGGGATTGAAGATGTACTGTGCATACAATTAGATGAAAGAAATATAATGTGTATTGGTCAGATTTAGGAGGCCTGTTGGATGCGTGGCTATGTCTGTAGTTGAATCTAATGTTATAATGGGTATTGCTTGTGGCACAGTGTCTCTCTTATTTCCTGTGTCTGTTGTTGTAACTCCTTGTGTCCGTCTGCGTCTCCCGGGGCTGGCACGAGCTTAAGAAACAAGAAGTGAGAGCCCCAGGGCACAGAGACCTGACTCAACAAACAGTATTTAGATCCCAGGAGTTTCCATCCTCCAAACTGTACCGCTCATCCACAGAACAAAAAAAATGGACAAGCCGGGACGTGTTAGATGGAGGTATGGAACGGATTATGTGCAATATTTTATTTTGCACCATTTTCTATAAGCATTTTTTGTATTAATTTGTTTTCATTTGTATATTGATTTACAGTGCCTTTAGAAAGTCATCATACCCCTTTTGAAATAGTCACTTCTTTTTGGCGTACAGCCTGAAATTTAAATACATAAAATCCATATTTTACCAGCTTTATTTACACCTTTTTTCTTACAAATTTCAAGTGAAATTTTCCCCCCGAAAACGTCTGAATATTAATAGATAATTCTGTATATAGAAATTCTCTTAAAGGAGCAGTACTGCTGTACGGTGAGCCAGAGGAACGAAATTTAAATCAATTGTGCACTTCTGAAGTTCAGTTGAATGACAACAAAGTGATTCAACTATACAGTATATAGACAGAAAAACAATGTGTGTAGGTTACCTGCTTATACAGTAGAAAGCCACCAGGCGAAACAGATCTGCAAAGCTGATCCCAGACCCCTCCAGAGAAAAAGCTGCACATGAAACACATGAAACATGTCCAGATTTAACTCGTATTCCCTGAGTGTAACTCCATTATAAATATAGCTGCTTGTGCATTCACTCTTACACTTCTCTGTTGCTACATACAGCCCCATTCTAGGACACCATTTTGAATTCCAAATGTAATATTGTTAGGCAGAGTTTCAAGAAATAATCTGCATACTAGCAATGTGAGCAATGTTACTTTATTAATAACAACATACAACTTGTCTTTGAAATTTCCAAACGGTTCATGCAGGACGTTGACTATATTCAACAGTGTGTGTGTGTGTGTGTGTGTGTGCAGTATGAGAGGCTAACTGGAGAGCAGCTGACCCACATCTGAAGGCCAAAGCAGTCCAAAGGCTCCCTCCCCTCCCCCTCTGCCCCTCCCATGTTTGCTGTCATTACAGCAGGGAAAATCCACAGCTGGTATGTCCACACACTTTGGCACTGTCACAGCTCCATGACTAACTCCTCATACTGAAGCACATCAGCTTCAGTGAAGCATTCATTATCGTACAATTATAAGATTAATTAATAAGAAATTAAATTAAATTAAAATATTTGTTTCAGTATACAGTAGATATCTAACATCACTGTTGTTAACCATTTAACATGGACATTCCATTTTCAATGAGAGATGTTTACTGAAGACACATTAGCAGCAAACTTTTCCTACCTTAAGAGAATTCAAAAGAGCAGGGTATGTGTTACTACCGCATGCAGCATCACATGCACAGCACAACTATACTGTCATTTTAAATCAGACACGCACCCACACACAGGCTTAGCTGATGGCCCTCCGGTCACACACATTTCTCATTTGTGCACGGGTTTATCTTTGTACACAGTATGCTGAGGCAGACAGGATATTACATCTTCAGCTCTCTGACCCATACATGGTTGTGGTTTATTGAGGCATAACCAGGAGACTAAAGGAGCCTGAGTTACCACAATTTGATGTCAAAACGACATCACAACTTCTGAGTCAACATGAAAGAACCTTTTGAAAAAAAAATGCATGGCTTATTTAGGTGAACTTTTGTTGCCAGGTTGACAAAGATTAGCTCAAACTCAGACATTGTTATCTGGGATGGTTAGACCTATTTGCCAATGACGTGATTACATGCTGATGTAGATAACCCCAGCTCCTCCAGTAACACTAACAAACAGTTAAGTGTTAAGTTAAGTTAAGTTAAGTTAAGTTAAGTTAAGTTAAGTTAAGTTAAGTTAAGTTAAGTTAAGTTAAGTTAAGTTAAGTTAAGTTAAGTTAAGTTAAGTTAAGTTAAGTTAAGTTAAGTTAAGTTAAGTTAAGTTATTGGTCAAAGGTTACACTGAAATGTGTCTTTCCGCATATCCCCTCTTACCACACTGCTGAGGGGGTCAGAGCACAGGTTCAGCTGAAACTTACTGTACTGGCTCTCTCTGACAGGGAGGTGGCTGATGGACTGATCCTCCTTCAGACGCACAGACAGAACCTTTCTCTGCAGGGCGGAGGACCTCCTGACCAGGAACACCTGCACAGTGGAGGAGTAACAGGTCCAGAAATATTAGACACTATTAGGGATGTATCTAGAGGCAGCACAATAAGGCCAGACACTGCAGGGCGAACACATTGCTTAATCAAACACTGGTCGATTTTGAGATTTTTCTTACGTTTCTTCCTTCATAATAGTGTAAAAAAAAAGGTTCCAAAATTGAAATTTAGGTGTTTATTTTTTGCTAAACCTTGTCTGTTTGAGTTTGTATATTTCTCAGTGATTCCCAACCAAGGGGGTATATGGACCCCTAGGGTTACTCAAAGGTATTGCAATACCCTTAAGATTAAAAATGAGCCTACAATATATTTCCACACAAGAAAAAAACATTTGTAAATTAATTTGAATACATCTATATGCGCATCCACAAGTAACAGTTCCTCCCCAGTGTTTCTATCACTACGACACATGGGCAGAAAAGAGGCGGAGTCAGATGTCTGTAGTTCAAGTTTGAGCTTTGAGAGGGGAACGAAAAAAAAAGGTTTAGCCTCGTTTGCATATTTATTCGACATTTCAGAATAAGATTGTAAATAATTATTGTCTGTAATCAACTGTTGAAGTTGCATGATGTTAATAGTGTTACCCTATTGACTCCTTACCCCGGGTGGCTGTTTGAGCAGTATGCGAGTGGTCTCCTCTTCACTGACAGCCAGCAGCAGCCACACCGGATGGGTTTGAGTCAGCCTGTCCAACACGCTCATCCTCCTGCGCAAGGAGTCGTACCCAGAATCCCTTTCACCACAGTGGGGGGGCTGCAGGTAAACACCGCTCACTTCACTCTCCAGCCTGTCAGAGACACAAGCACCACACTGTTGCCATCTGCTGCTGAAAACGTGCAGAGGGATTTATCAAACACTGTCAAAGGATACCAAAATGAAAGGTCGCCGTTTATGCCAAAATGCACTTTTTCATGTTTTTTTTCAACATTAATATGGGTCCCCCCAGTGTGACTAGAGACTCCAAAAGTATTTTTAGAAACCGTGCTCAAAAACCCCAGTTAGATGTCTCTCCCTTTATGACATCATAATGGGTGAAGCCACGCCCCCTCATTACCAACCTATCCAAGCACTTCATCCACATGTGATAAGCACGACCCCAGATCCCCAGGAGTGTAACTGGCAGTTTGATTCAAACCGGCAGTCAGATTCAGGGCCAATCAGAGCAGACTGGGCTTTTTGGAAGGTGGGGCTTAAAGAGATGGGCAGAGGCTGGAAAGAAGATATTTAGCAATTGCACTGTTAAATAAAAGTTATACAGTTTGTTTTTGGAAGCTACACAGTGACCTTTTTTCTTTTCTTTTTTTAACAATTTTGAACCAGAAACCTTCATTTTGAACCTGTACAATACGCAACCTTTAATGGAATGCCCAACAATGCAGAACAAGCAGATAGCAACACATTACCTGACTCATCAAGATAAGACTAGTCGAGCTGATGGCAGTTTTCAATCTGGCGTATGTGCGGGGAATAGTCTTACCCTTGAATGTCCATGGACTCCATGTCAACGGTCGGAGAGGTCAGGACCATCTCCTTCTTCAGCTCCCCAATCTCCAAGCGAATGTGTCAATCAGCTGGAAGGAGACAGAGTGACAGGCTTTGACTGACTGAGAGGGAATATGAGTAGGAGAGGAGGAGAGGAGGAGGGCAAACAACAGTAAACGAAACCGACGGCATTGCGTAAACGTGAATTAGGAAGCAAGAAAGGGAGTGTGTGACGGAGGGTTGTACTGTTACTGGTCACGTCTAGCACGAAGGGGCAGGGGGAGCCGTTAGTCATGTTTTCCTATGTGTGGATCTCATTTCCTATATAGCCGGGAAACATGGAGGGAAAGCATTGTCCAAAAATGAACCCTATTGAAAAACGTACCCCCCCCCCCCCCCCCCCCCCCCACCACACACACACACACACACACACACAGCTGTAGTATAAACACCTGGATGAATCTGGGAATGAAGGCTTGAAAGATTGCCTTCCCGGAGACATTAAGGACTATTTTCGAGCCAGCAGAGATAAGGGTTATCGCACATTTAAAAGCTATGTTAAGCACCAACGTTTTCACGTTTTTCCTGAGGCTGTTTCCGGCTTCCTTATAAACAACACATTGATCCCTAATCTGACTGACTTTTTTTAAATAATTCTGTTTACCAAATCTCCTTATCTTTGTTAATACCAAAACTTTTAGAAAAATATATTTTAGAAAATAAGAAAACTATTTTTTAAGAGACATGGCTTCAACTGTAATTCTCTTTTAACATTCTAGACATAACTTCACAGTTTGCCTAGAAATCCAGATTGCCTCACTCTTAAGGAGTAGCTCATTCATATCCCCCAGCCCCCCCGTCTCTTTGACCGACATTCCATCTCCCTTATATTTCAGCAAAGAGATGGAGGATTCTTCTCCATAAAATGTGCTGCAACTGGTTAGATTTATTTTTAAGGTAACAACATCTCTTGATATTTGCCCTACAAGTCCTTTTCCACAAGGACATGTAAATATAGTAAGCAAATGACACCCTAAATTTAAACTCATCTCTGTGTCTTATTGGGGGGAGAATATTGCCAATGCATTCAGAAAATGTTGTGCCTTTTTGAAACTTGGTTTGCTTTTAAATGGTTCTCTCTTTGTCAACTATCCATCCATACATCCATCCATCCATACACCTATCACCATCCATCCATCACGTCCATCCATCCATCCATCCATCCATCCATCCATCCATCCATCTATCCGAGTCAACAGAGTTAATGGTTGTAATGACCTGTGTCTTTCTACTGTATTTACTTTTTATTAACATCTATTTTGGGATTAAAATAGCTTTGACACATGATGTGGAATGAGTTTTACAATCCTTGACACCGACATCACAAAGAATACCAAAATAAAAGCTTGTGTTGCGGTCTGCCCAGTCGCCCAGGGCATTTGTCTACAAGTACACAGGAAGTGTGAATAACTTGGCACTCCTAAAAATTATTTTTAATAAAACTATTAACAGATTCTGTTTCTCAGCTGCATGGACACAGCCACTGATTGCTATCACATTGTTCTGATTTCTTCACACTTTCTTCACATTCCTTCGTTCCACATTTCCGAGCACTCCCAGGGATTCAGAGCCCCCGCCCCCCCCACCCCACAACATAGCTGAGCAGATGTTGAAATTCGGATACTTTACACTGAAGATCTGGGTCAAACGGTGCAAACAGAATGGCTTCCAAAAAGTCTATTTATTTACAAATGGTATTGTTGCATGATGGCCACAGAACAGTATGATGAAGTCACAATTTGAGGCAATCAACGGAAAGAATGTCCTTTGTCTTTAACAATTAGGCATGGAAAATCTATGTCATCTTGTCTGGGTTGTTTTGATGAGGTCAACCCCACCCATGCAATGAATAAATAATTATAAACTAAATACTACTTTGGTGAGTTTCTGCATACATTTCAGCCAGTAGGAGGCATCCTTTACCAAACATTTATCCAGTGGCTGGGATCCCGGGCCAAACCACAGTCAACACAGGCCCCTTTACCCTCCCCCTCCCCCCCTTTACAGGACTAAGTGGAGCCAGCTCTGTTAAAAGCCTCAGACTCCCCCGGCTTTGGGTCAGGTCATAAATTTCTATTACACAACATGAGTCGGCTTTAGTGAAGCTCTGAACATGCTCCAAAACAACAGACTGGGGATGTTCTGTTTGAACCCCCGGTGAAGACAAGGATAGATATTAAGAGTCTAGACAATAGACCAGCACATGGAGGAACAGCCAGCCCTCTCACACAGAGGAGTGTCATTTGTTTCTGTCAAAAGCAGAGAGAACCCTAAAACCAGAAGCTACAAAACAGCCAAAGTGATGGTTTAACGTCCTGAAATAACAAATATTTGATCCTAGAAGCGCTTTGCTTTCTGAAAGCCCCAGTCAGATTTCTCTGCCCTTATGATGTCATAAGGGGAGAAAACACCCCCACTCATTCATTACCCACCTAACTTAGCACTACCTCCACCTGTGGAAAGCACCCCCCCAGATAGCCCTGAATCTAACTGGCAGTAGAAACAGGCTCTTATAAACGTAGCGTCTCGGACAGAGGCTTTAGAGACGTGATTCAGCAATGGCACTGTGAGAAATATATATATATTTTTTTGGCACTAAGCCATGAAAACAGTTTCTAGTAGAAACCCAAATTGAACATTTTGAACTCTGAAAATGAGCATTATATGTGCTGTTTAACTAGAAAGCGACAGCACACTGTAGGAGTAGGAGTAAGCCAGCAGTAAACAATAATTAAGTTGTATTAAGAGACAGACCACCCTCCCCCCATCTGGTTTGTTTCCAATCCTTATTGATTTCATTTACTCTGCACAACACATGGGTAACACACACAGAAACAAAGTTTTATTTACTCAGCTTCTTAAAGGTTGTGAATATGTATGTGTGTGTGTGTGTGTGTGTGTGTGTGTGGTGTGTGTGTGTGTGTGTGTGTGTGTGTGTGTGTGTGTGTGTGTGCGCGTGCATGCGTGTGTGTGTGGAGACAGAGGTAAGTGATTCTCTGCATGGACTGCCATGGATGGAGTCAATGGGAAACTATGTGTTTGGTTTTGACACACAGACACATAACAGAGAGCACTTTCACAGGGTTAGTGAGGATAGAATAGTGTGAGACAACTTTCAGTGTTCGTTTCATGTGTTGATCCTGGTCTTAGTCTGTCTTTTGTTTCATATCTGAGACAAGCCTATGCATGTTTAATGTATTCATCTCCTCTACAAGACACTGAATCACAACAACAACAACAACAACAACAACAACAACAACAACAACAACCTGAGTGAACTTAAATGATGCAGCCAAAGTGAGAGCTATAAAAACCTATACAGAGAATCACAGGTTTCACAGTAGGTTCCATGCGTGCCAAAATGTAACGGAACACATTGAAACAAGAGCCCTTATTTGCTGAAGTTGCAACTACAACTGTTATCAATAGACATCTTTGTGCGTATGTAGTCCAGAATATTCAGGAAAGAGAGATGGACAGAAGCAGAGGATCAGGCTGCTCCTTTAAGGATTTTTGAATCAGAAAATGTAACATAACTTGTAAAAAAAAAAACAGCCCAGTTAAATGAACACCATCCACAACACAGAGCAGCCGCGCCAAATGTTTGACAGCAGCTCTCAAACATTTCCTCTTGCACATGTTCTCGTTAGGATCAAAACAGACTGTGTGGGCCACTGTCTTGGCCGACTTATATTCAGTCGTCGTTCAGTGTAAAATGCAGTTGAACTAATTCCTTCGTAATAATTCGCAAATCCCGTTCAATTTAACATCAAGTATTAATTGTAATAATAAAACAATGGTTATCGTTTACACTGGTTTTGACATACTTGGCAAATATCTTACATAGGTAGCCTATATGTTATTTGGACTGCTCCTAAACATTATGGCAACACTGAAAAAAATTACGTCAAACCTGTATAATCCTTTATGTAGGCTATGTAATACTAGGGGCATTATTGAACCTTATTTGTATGTGCAAAGGCTGTTTCAAACAGAGAAGAAAGAGATATTTCTCCAGAAATAAGAAAACAGTGTTATAGTGAATTAAAGGTGACGTAAGCGATTTCTTTATGTCAATATAAGTGTTAAATCTTTCTTTATTCATACAGTGATCACTTATATAGTGTGCACGTTTCATAAAGCCGATCTCAGTCACCCGCTCTGCATGTAATCGGCAAATAAACTTTTCGGTGATCCCGAAGCTGATATCCAATCAGAAGAGAGAACGCTACAAACCGGCACCCTTCTCACTGCCGGTGCACGCACAGAGCGACATATGGGTGAATGTTTATTCGCCTACAATGGCGGAGCAGGTAAAAATCCTTCCCAATGTCTGTTTTGATGGATTTTATCATGTTTTATCACACTTACTTATCTGAGATGATGCTAGATAACTCGCTGCTTGAAGACATGTGCAGTGCATTAATGTGATGACGTGGGGACGAGGGAGGGGACTGCTAACTGCAGTCAGTGACAGGAAGTTAGCTAAATTGACCATTCCGCTTACTGAACCTTTAAGAATGCGACATACTGTATGAGACGGCATGAAAAAATGCGATGGAATTTGTTATTGTGGCGTGGGAGCAAGGCTATACTGAGAGACAAAGATGACAACATACAGTATGTGTTTGTGTGAATTAGGAGTGATAATGGAGGAGAAATAAAGAAAGACAAAGATGAAAGCAAGAGAGAGGGGGGGGGGGCTTTTATTACCCCTGTGAGTGTGTTTGTCAGGCTGCCAACAAGTGCAGCTGCCATTCTTCACATCCAGCACTATTTCAGTATACAGCAAACAAAACTGCCAAAATAAAACTCCACTTGTATGTTTCGACAATAAATACACCAGTGCTCAGTCAGAAGAACTATACCATATACTATAAAATACCGGAATATCCCTTTAAGCCTTCAGTAAGTTGTGGCGATCTCACCAGCTAGCTTAAATTGAAGTTCTACATGCTGGGCTGAGCTATGAAAGCAACATTTCTATAGCATACGTTTTTTACTAGGTAAACATAAGTAACACTATTGACCCAACCACCTGTTTGGGATTTTTTTTTCAAAACACTGAGTAGTATATTAACTAAGCCTTTTTCTAGATAAACACATTTGGTTTACAGGAGATACAATCATATGAAAAAGTTTGGGAACCCCTCTCAGCCGGCATTATAATTGACTCTGCTTTCACAAAAAAAAATATAAAAGTGGTATGTCTTTAATTTACCAGGAACAGCTAAGTACTGGGATGTTTTCCAAACAAAGATTTTTTGAAAAGCAGTATTTGGTTGTATGAAATAAAATAAAATGTGAAAAACTGGCTGTGCAAAAATATGGGTACCGTTGTGGTTTTGTTGATTTTAATGCCTGTAACAGCATGTAAAACTGATGACTTTAAACACAAAGTTAGTTGGATTATGTTGTTAAGCCTTGAACCTCATATAATTGTCTGTTTAATCATGATAAAATGTATTTTAGGTGCCTAAATGCAAGTTGCACTTCTCTTTGACTTTCTGCTGAAGTGAGACAGAATGGGATCATCAAAACAGCTCCCAAAAGATCTTAAAAACAAAGATTATTCATTGTCATGGTTTAGGGGAAGGCTACAAGAAGCTTTCCCAAAGGTTTCAATTGTCAATTTCTACTGTAAGGAACGTTGTCAGGGAATGGAAGGACACAGGCACAGTTGCAGTTAAACCCAGGTCTAGCAGACCAAGAAAAGTACAAGAGCAGCATATGCGGCGGATTGTGAGAATGGTTGCACACAACCCAAAGATCACCTCCAAAGACCTGCAAGAACATCTGGCTGCAGATTGTGTATCTGTACATGGTTCTACAATTCAGTGCAATTTGCACCAAAACATCTGTATGGCCGGGTGATGAGAAGGAAGCCCTTTCTGCGCCCACGCCACAGATACAGTTGCATGGAGTATGCAAAAGCTCATTTAGACAAGCCAGATTCATATTGGAAGAAAATGCTTTGGACTGATGAGACAAAAATTAAGTTATTTGGTCTTTATAAAAAGCAGATGTTTTGGTGCAAATTGCGCTGAATTGTTGAACCATGTACAGATACACAATCTGCAGCCAGATGTTCTTGTAGGTCTTTGGAGGTGATCTGTGGGTTGTGTGCAACCATTCTCACAATCCTCCACCTATGCCGCTCCTGTTTTTTTCTTGATCTGCCATGCCTGAGTTTAACTGCCACTATGCCTGTGTCCTTCCATTTCCTGACAACGTTCCCTACAGTCGAAATTGACAATTGAAACCTTTGGGAAAGCTTCTTGTAGCCTTCCCCTAAACCATGACAATGAACAATCTTTGTTTTTAAGATCTTTTGGGAGCTGTTTTGATGATCCCATTCTGTCTCACTTCAGCAGAGAGTCAAAGAGAAGTGCAACTTGCATTTAGGCACCTAAAATACATTTTCTCATGATTAAACAGACAATTATATGAGGTTCAAGGCTTAACAACATAATCCAACCAACTTTGTATTTAAAGTAATCAGTTTTACATGCTGTTACAGGCATTAAAATCAACAAAACCACAAGGGTACCCATATTTTTGCACAGCCAGTTTTTCACATTTTATTTTATTTCATACAACCAAATACTGCTTTTCAAAAAATCTTTGTTTGGAAAACATCCCAGTACTTAGCTGTTCCTGGTAAATTAAAGACATACCACTTTTATATTTTTTTTGTGAAAGCAGAGTCAATTATAATGCCGGCTGAGAGGGGTTCCCAAACTTTTTCATATGATTGTAAGTGTTTTACATTTATCAAAGGAGCCTGCACTAATACTTCATGCTACCGAGACACTTGGCCTGGAGTAACCTGGCTGACGTGCTTGCTCACTCTTGACTTCTTCCTGTTAACTGTTGGCTTGATCAAACCAAACAAACAAAACGATAAGCGTTACAGCGTGAGGCAGTGTAATAAAGTGTATTTCAGCGAATAGCCTACAGCGGTCAAAAAACAACTTTACGCTCCAGGTCAAGCACCTGGAACAAACATCAGTTCCTACCTGCTTTTATACCTGTGCAGGTAAAGGATTACAGTGACACTCATAGGCCTTTCACACCGCCGCAAAATCGGCGCTAGTTCTGGGCTAGTTCGGAGTTAGAGCCAGTGTTTTGGTTTCACACCGCCAGAAAGCCTGCTCCGGGCAGGCTCCGGGCCGTAAAAAACTGGTTCTTATCAAACCCCAGGACTGAGCAGGGTTTGATAAGAACCGCTTGCGCCAGTGGCCGGGGGAGGGATTATCCTGACCAACCAGACCAACTCAAACCTCATGCCCGCCATATTTAAAAACACCGCTACTACGAGACGTAAACATAACATAATTACCGAACGTAGCGATCAAATTGACCGGCGAGAATACGCTGTATGGGTCCTGTTTGGTAAAGAAAGCAAAGCGAGAGCCAACACGTGTAAAAATAAGACGTATTCGCCGCTGTTGTTGTGCTAAAAGCTAGCGGTAGCTTTAGCGTTAGCCACAAGAGCAGCGGCGTCGGGCGACGTACACACGTTTACAGTGACGTCATGACGTTGCTCTCTTGCCGGCTCCATGGCTGTCTCCGGTCGATGTGAAACCAACCGGTTCATAACTGGGATAAGGCTGTAACCAGTTTTGAACTGACCCCAACACCAGCCTGGAACTGACTCTTGGTTCATTTTGGTGTGAAAGGCCTATTAGTGGCCAAGCAGTAAATAAACAACACCACATAAATATATCACATTTCGTTAGCCTAAGAGCACAATTGCCTAAATCATATTTACTCTACATCTATTCTACTCTACATCTAATTTTCGTTAGCCTAATAGCATAATTGCCCAAGTCATATTTTAAGGGTTATAGAGTAAGGTAAAGTAGATGTAGAGTAGAGTAGATGTAGAGTGTAGAGTGTAGAGTGTAGAGTAAAAGTAGAGTAGAGTAAATATGATTTAGGTAGTTATGATTTGAGGCTGACAATTTGGCTCCTACAACATTTTTAAGGGATCTTTGGAAAGACATCCTTCCATTAGTCCTTACCTTAAAGAAGCTCCCGCTCCTGTCGGTGAGGCCACTGGGGGGATGGTCTGCTGTGTTGGAGGCCATGTTGTTTTCCTGGGTGTGTTTACGCCGGCTGGGGCCAGAGCTCTGCGGGGTCAAAAAACACACTTGAGCTGTGGTTGCAACCGAAAGGGAAATTCCTGCTTAGGCCACAGGCAGTATTATGGAGGTTGTGATGCTGGTCTGCTGGAATGCTTTCCCTCTGTCTCTCCGTCTGTCTCTCTCTCTCTCTCTCTCTCTCTCTCTCTCTCTCTCTCTCCTCTCCTCTCTCTCTCTCTCTCTGCCTCTTCCAGTGACCTCTCCTTCCACTCCAGACTCCTCTCTCTTCATTTCCCCTCACCCCTTCTTCTCAGATAATTGCTTCAATCGTTTTTTTTTATCATCTCATTCCAATTCCTCAGTTTATTTTTGGCCTGAGCCGCTGTCCTGTCATTACCTGTCTGTACCGCTTCCTCCCTCTCTCACATTTACACTCTCCTTTCTTTTCCTAGATTTTGTTCCAGCTTCCTCAAACATCCATAATTCATTTTCCATCTTGGAGAGCCTGGGTTCCAGCAGCTGTCTGTCTTTCCCCTCCCATCATAAGGAAAGGTTTGGGTGCTTGGGTAAGACTCTACGCTCAGTCTAGCTGTGTTTAAGGCGAGACACTACAGGCAAAAACATTCAGGAGGGGGACACAGAAAGAAACAGAAAACAGAAGAACAGAGTCCAAGGTTCAGGTCAGGATAGCTGGCACACCTTCAGACCATCCAATGTGAAACTGACTATGATGAAAATGGAAGTAGAACAGTAGAACTCCAAACGGCCCACCGTGGGAAGTGTTGAACGAGACAATAGTAAACAACATAATTGGGTCATGTCTGCCACTTTTCCAATGGTGCCATTGTCATGGCATAAAAGTTGGACTGTTGTGAAATGTTTACTACAGTACAGATATAAATCTTGAAATTTTGGGCTGCAATTTTTTTTCCTCCTGAAACAACATCACCAGACAGCTACAACATATAGCTACAACATATGTTGTCACTGCAGTAGAATCTCTCTCTCGCTCGCTCTCGAAAAGAAAAAGAAGACTGGCAAAGAGCTAGTGTGTCAGATAGCTGCACTATTCTCTAATAAACAGTTTCTAGTGGAAACCCAAATTACAATTTGTAACCTGAATATGAGCCTACTATACATGATATATGACCTTTAAGTTGAGCTGATAAAAAAAACACAGATAATACAACGATATTCAAAGTTACTTTTTGCTGCAGGCAGACCAAAAAAAACTGCAATAAATTCAGTGGAGTTATAAAGGGCTGACCAGGGCTACATACTGTAACTACATACTGTACTGAGACTGTAGCGTCTCCTCGCTGACTCAAAAGAGAACTGATAGTCTGGCGCCGTGGTTTCATTTCCACAGACAGACAAGAGAGAAGTGAGGGAAACACACAGGGAGTCAGAGAAAGGAAAGAAAATGTAAAGATGACACTTTCCCTGCGTTCTGAATCGCATACTCTTTCTTTTTTCTATTCTACATACTACATCCAACGATAAAAATAATCTAGTTAGGATGCAGTATGCTACAATTGGGACATACTTTTACATATTTATTTCATCATAACATGGCCACAAGAATCGGGACATCCTAAATATTTTTCTACCATACTAAATGGTACTAGAAAGTATGCGATTCGGAACACAGGGTTTGTTTCTGTCAAACACAAACACAAGAATTTCAATTAGATTTCAAGAATAACTTTTTCTGCATGGTAAATGTGGCTTTGCTGTTTTATTTGTATTGTTTATGTTTGAAATTAATGCTAAATGTAATTGCTGTTTAAAGATTATAAAAACTAAATTGCAACAAAGAAAAAAATGTGAGAAAAAAAGATTCCGTCAAAGACCTGAAACTGTTGACAGTGCCAACATCGGACACCATGGTAAATAAGCTTTAACCTGTTGTTGAACCTCTGAGCCTTGGATAAATCAAGAGAGCATGCTGGGTATTGTAGGAAATAAGAAGACCTCCTAGCAGGGCATAGTACCAACCCAGAGAATAATGTGTGAGTTACGACGGTGTATTTACCCTTTGGAGTCCTTTTTGCTATATTTGGCCGTTGTGTGGTAAAAATATATATTAAGACTAAGTCTTAATTTAACGAGAGAAAAAAAAACATAGAGCAATTACGATAATAATAGTCGTAGCCTATTTTTAGGCTGTGTGTTATTTTAGAGAAGAAATATAGTATTTTTCCTTGTAACATGCCAGGAACATGGAGCATCTTGTCAAGTTAAAGCCTACTTCTTTCAAAGGAAATGTTTAAACTTTTGTCAAATCCGCACCACATGTTGTCATAAATTGCTGATGACAGTGTGTGGGAGACCGGGACGCTTCCATTAGTCTTCTAGCAGACAGTGAATGTTTTCCTGAATAATGTTTTATTTTTATTTTAAAACAACGACATCATTCTCGTAGCATGACGCCCCCCCTGGCACTGCAGCACACACAGAGTCTAATATCACAACATGCAAACAGGCGTAAATACATTCCTGTCTATAAAGAGAAACAGACACACTACGAGAATGAGGATTTTTTTTTAAAAAGGCATACAACACAGAAAAACATTTGAGTGTCTTGCTCAATGCAACAGCATGTTAACGCAATATCAAACCCTATAATACAAGCCCTGTTATCATTGCGAGTGTGAGCTTCACATAATGTTAATGGCATATGACAAGATTTACAAATATTAGCCAATCAAAGCGTTAGATCCTGAATTCCTGCTGGCATCAAATCAACTGTGCTGCAATGTTCACTGTTCTGAATGGTGATGGTGAGCACAAGCTTAGAAAACAAACCTCTCTTGTAGGACTAAACAGGGAGAGGCGGCATTCAGCTTTTATGCGCCCAATGTCTGGAACGGACTGCCAGAGAGTCTGAGGTCCGCTGAGACTCTCAGCTCTTTTAAATCGGGTCTCAAAACGTTTTTGTTTCCCTTTTAACCTGTAATTTTTTATTTATTTTTTGTAAAATGTTTTAATTCTTTTATTTAAATGTTGTATTTTTATCCATGTTTTAATTTTGTTCCTTTTTTGTATTTGTATTCTTTATTTGATTTTAACCCTGTGAAGCACCTTGAGTGGCCCTGTGCCTGAAATGTGCTTTATAAATAAAATTGCCTTGCCTTGCCTTGTTAATGTGAAACTGGGACACGCAAAACGACACGAATATCCTCAGAAATATTTAATATTATATAGTCTACAAAGAAAACGACTCAACTGCCAGACATTCAACAAGTAAGTGGCGCGACAAAGTCACACGTTGTGTCTGTCTGCACAGCATGTTTTGGTTGATTAGCGGTGAGGCCTGGCTGCTAAACTTCACACATTGTGGGCCTGTGTGTAGTAGTCCAAGCTTAAACTACAGGGACTGCGCAGAGAGAGCACCAAAGCTTTGGAACCTACCAGAGGAACTAAAGGCTGGCTGAATCAGCCATCAACTTTAAAATGGCTACATTCATATTTTCAATGTCATCTCAAAACGTTGCACACCATTATATAACCATATGTCCTTTTCTTTTTCTTCCATTTGCTGCCAACATTTGACATATGGCTAACAGGCTGAGACCAGACATCTTGTTCTCCTCAGAACCATGTACAAGTTGTGCAGCTGTATTTTAATGTTAACATTGAATCCAACTAGATCTCTACCCCAACCAGGGACACTGGTGGTGTCAACATACTGTAAGCATCTGTCAGGCATTGTTCTGAAAAAAAACATCCTTCAATGGAGAAACAGCACAAAGACAGCCATGTTTGTTGCACTCTACCTGTCCCAACTTGTCAAAACAAGCCAGACAAACTTAAAGTAACTGTGAGGACAGCATGAAGGGCTGTTTCATGGCTCAGCTGTGAGATCCAGTGCTGAGTGTAAAGGCTAACAGGGATCCATGCTGCTGTCAGAACAACTGAAGGTAAGGACTTCCACACGTGGTGGGTCATGAGAGTGCCCTGAGACAAATCGGAAGATGGTGTGTGTGTGTGTGTGTGTGTGTGTGTGTGTGTGTGTGTGTGTGTGTGTGTGTGTGTGTGTGTGTGTGTGTGTGTGTGTATGTGTGTGTGTGTGTGTGTGTGTGTGTGTGTGTGTAGCCCGCAGAGCAGAATTTGGGTCAGTGGTTCTCTGTATGCTCAGCTGAACTGACTGGCCCGTGTTGTACTGGTGAGAGAGGGAAGACTTTGGTCTTTTAGAACACAGGGATCACTCCCAGCTTTTCTAGGTTACCATTTCTTTAATTTTTTTTTCCCATTAAATGTTTATGGACTTTCTGTCAGTCAAACACCAGCCTGACCAACAGCCGAACCTCTAATCACAGCTTTAGGAGTCTGGCAATAATAGCAACGTGCAAAGATCAAAATCCCCCATCAAGCACAATCTAACCTCCCAAATAACAAGGGTGCCACTGGAATAAATTATGGGGAGAAACAGTGTCAGGCACCATCAGAACCGCCCAGACACAACTTTCCAAACTAAAGGTTGGCAGAGAAAAAAAAAGGCCTGGGCTGTGTTGTCTCCGGGCTACTCCCATTTTAAATGAGTACCAGGACCACTGGATCACGGCAAGGCCCAGCTCCCAATGGAGGTGGTTAAGGTCTCGTGTGGGAACTTCCACATGAACAGAAAATATTCCAATCACTACGTTGAGTCATGGAAAAAGGTTGACTTTTTGGTCACAAACTAACTGTCACTGTCAGTTCAATATTCTGATGGTCTGTTGAACCCTGGACCATGTATTAGAAAAACATGTCACAACCGTTTGTCCACCTCATAGCTAGTTATAGACACAACAACATACATAGACCATCATCATCTGAATCCATGCATAAAGCTGAGTATTCCGTTGGTCTGATTTCAATTCAAGCCCAAGTTAACATCCCCCCTAACAGTCACAGTTTATTCTCACGTCGGAGAGGTAACTTGAGTGGCTGCTTCCTTGTTCAGCCAAGACGATGACATCACCTTTTCATAAACCTGTGGAGTTCTGGATTCTGCCTCGACCTTTTGCCGAGAGAGGCGGTTTGACGGGAGTTTACTTTGAAATCTAAAAAAAAAATAAAAAAAAATCCCAGACGTCTTAAATGTAAACCATCTGAATAATCTCTCAAGGAGGAGAAAAACAAAAACACATCTGAGAGACAGCAGATGGCTTTCGAGGTCGCTGTGGACAAAAAACTAGCAGCTTCGTAACCTTAAAATCGAGAACTGACAACACTGCAAGTTATTTTCTTCAATAACATACCTTTCTGCTGATTCACTTCCCCACAGCAGCATGTCTGTAACTACTAGGGCTTTTTTTAGGGACCACAAGCCCTTGGATTTGGAGAGAAGTTAATCCCTCTAACAGATTCCAAACGGGCTTAAATAAGGAAAGTGGCCTCTTTGATACACCGATGAACATCAGCTAATTGGACATTTTAGGAGAAACAGAGAGGGCTACAGGAGAACTGGGCTGCAGACCAGTGTGGTATATTGTTCAGTCAGGCTCACACAGGCCTTACATGTTTGTGTGAAGGGGAAAAAAAATCACTCCTCAGGAATGGAAGGTAAAAGGGACAATCTGGAACAACGCATCATTTCATTCGTAGTTGTGACTTGACTGGTGTTGATAGCCTGATTAAGGGTTACTAGAGACTCCCAAAGTATGAGAAAAAACAACCTGCTCTCTTTTTCTCATCCCCACCTTTTTGAAAACCTGTGTTCAAGAACCCAAGTTAGATTTCTCTCCCTTTATGACATCATAAGGGGAAGCCACACCCCTTTATTAAACTTAACTTAGCATTTCCTCCACCTGTGATAAGCACACCCCCAGATACTCCGCAATCTAACTGTCAGTATGCCATATTAAGCCCCAACGTGGGGAATTGGACAATCAGAGTAGACTAGGCTTTTTGGAAGGTGGGGCTTAGCTAAGGCAGAGCGTTTCAGACAGAGGGTGAAAAGATGAGATTCAGCGAGAAATGTATAAAGGGTTTTGTGGAAACTACTGTACACTATGAAAACAGCTTCTAGTAGAAACCCACATTACAATTTTTAATCTGAAAATGTGCATAATATGTGACCTTTAAATAATGATTCCACCATTTTACACATACAGTGTTACATTTTAAGTTGCTCAAAAGAAAATAGAAATAAAGTCTGGGAGGGATCTGTTATATTTAGAAGTGAAGCACAAGATTAAGCTCCCCTCCCCAAACTAATCATTTACATACAGTTCCTAAAATGATGAAAAAACTGCAGCATAAGGTCTGGAGTGTGGACCTATTATATGAGGTCTTGAAATGGTATTACCACATGGAGGTGGAATTTCAAAGAGAGACTCAATCCTTTGAAGTCAGACAAATATGTGTGTGATGTATGGCCAGGCACGTTTTGACTTTTACTATATGAACTGCATATGATCAGAAAATGCTGGAGGTATTTGGGCCAAATGAGTAGCACATGCTGATTTGACCTTTTTAGAGAGTTTGTGACAAGATCAGACCAAGTGAACAAGAAAGAATCAGACATCACTGAATAAATCCACTTGCTATATAAGAGAGAGGGAGAGAGGGGGGGGGGGTCACCTCATGTTAGCCTGCACTCTGCATAAACTTATAGCTGGCTATTCCCCACAGGTGCTACTGTTATCCCTTCAACCAAGACATTATCGGGGCCCATTCGGGAACCAGTTATTTTGCTTTTCCACAGCGAGAGAACCAGAAAAACTTGTGCCAGAGCGGTACCAACTCTGAGTTGGTCTGGAACTGGGAACCGCATGAGCAGCAGTGGCCTACACAGACTTATACAGTGACGTCATAAATGGCTGTCTAGCACGTCGAAAAGCAAACCGATTCTTAATAGGTTCCCAAGTTTAACCGGCTACAAAACCCGGCCCTAGCATCAACCCAGAAGTGGAACCCGGTTTGCATTGGTGGAAAAGGGGTATGATGAGAGAGAACTAATACCATATGAACAAAGCTTTCTGTAATAACCTTGAGATTAGTGCTAGGAATGATTTATGCAAAATGTTGGTGATAGAAGTGCTTTAGAAGTTGAGATTTTTGGTTCAGAGTATTGAAAAAAACTAATGTTGAGCTAATGGCCTTTAAAGAAGGTTGTATCAGGAAAAATATACAGACGCAAACATACAAGGTTTAGTAAAATAAACATCTAAATCTAGACTACAGTAGGCATATGGACCTTTAATTTAAAGCCTACTTCTGTAGTAGGCTATGAAATAAGACATGTTATAAGCAATGGGCATATCAAAATTGACCATACTTGAAAAAAACGGTTTTTACCTATGCAGTGTCTGGCCTCAAATGTTTAATTCCTACAGATAAGTTACACTTATTAAAGTAAGACATTTCTTAAACACTGTGTGGAACAGAAACCCTTCACGAAAAAAGTTGGTCTCTCAAGGGAAAACAAACTCTCGTCAAAGTTACAGTTTATAGACTTTGACTTAAACACTTTATTTCCTGTCATAAAAGTTGAACAACTTCTGCAAAGAACTAGATTAATGGTCTGCAGTCAACCAGTGTAGCCCTACAGCTGCACAAAGAGAAGAGAGAACTGTAGCCTACTCACCTAAAGTATTTTTCCCTCTCCGCGGATGGATCTGTGTTTTATTCCCGTGTTGGCTTTTCTTCACGGGCTGAACTCATGGTCCCTGCGCTGTCTGCTTTTGTTGCCCTTCTGTTTTTTTGTCAGTTTGTGTTTTCAGGTGACACCGAGGAGTCTCAATGTCCCCGAGCTCGGTCCGTTACATGGTTCTGTTGTCGGACAGAGACACAGACATAGTGCGGGTTTGGGGGGTTTGAGGGTTCGGGTCTTCGGACCTAGCAGCAGAGAGGAGGCGGAGGAGGAGGGCTGCGGTAATGTGACGCCGATACCTGATTGGCCGAGGAGATGATGGCGATTTGCACCTGGGTTTTTCATTTTGACATGAGATGAAGTGAAATTCTTCCTCCATTAAACAATGCAAGGTTTAGTTGTCTATTGTTTAAAACTAAAAAAAACAATTAAATAGGCCTAAATATTATTATATAGGCTATATTATTTGCCTCTGGAAAAAAAATATTCAATAATACATTTTAATTTTCCAAATAGTCATTACCCTAGCTGGTCTTGCTTTGTTTATTTGTTTTTCTACAATGTTCAATATATGATTATCCAAACCAGTTTTGTAATACTACATTTAAATACAACGTTATGCTTCAGAGATTTAACTTTAGGGTAAGTTTAACCTGGCTCAATTTACTCCACGTCATCTGGATCACTTTACCCCATATCCACAATTTAGCAAAACACTGCCTAGCTTAGCAATTCAGGAATATTTTTTGGCTAATAGATTAATATAGTGTTCTACAGGTAAACTTCCCTGTGCCCGGCAAGAGCCGTATGACTGAGTGTATCAAAGCAGTACAATGACTGGCCATGGGAATCTGAGTTCATCCCGGGGTCCATCATTATAACCCTTACAGATTAAACATATTAATATGATTAGTTTGAAAATATAAAAATGTATATAAATGGGTCAGCTTTAACATAAACAGATTTTGGGTGGCCATGTTTTCCTTAGACATAGCACTTGATTATGTTTATTTAGCGCTTCGAAGGGTTTGTCTGACCCACCTGATCTATGAAGCTTGAGTAGAAACGCTTTATAAAAGATGCCTTATAAGAACTTGATATGCACATTAGGATTGTTTCTATATTAAGAAGCAGACTCATCTTAAAAATAATCATTGAAAGCCTACATACACTTATAATAATACGAATAAATTGAGAAGAGCATCTTTCCAGTGAACAGCTTATAAAGACAATGGGGTTGGATACCAGTGGTGAATGTAAATCAGTTTATTGCAAGAAGACCACTGGGAACAAGGCCATCACCTCTCTCTCCTCTCTGAGCCCTGCCCAGAGGTCCTCGACAACAAAAACATTAGGATTTACAAACAATTGAAAAGACATGAGCATTAAACAACATTAATTAGCTAACCTTTGCAGGCCTACATTCTAAATACTGTTTAGATCTGAAATATAACTGCTCAGCAGAAAGTTATTCCAACGTCTGTGTTCATAATAAGCATATCCCTCTTGATATGTACAGCATGATCACCACCAGTGCATTTTTGAATCCTGGAAATTCATTGAAATGTACACAACAAAATAATCTAAATGATGAAAGAAAGAGGCATGCAAACGGACCCTTTTATTCTGTCTCTATTGTAGCCTATACTTAAAAGTAACCCCAGCCACTTTCTCTGGAGATGTAATGCAGCTCTACAGCGCTCTCTTGTGGCCACAGAAGGCAACGGCAGAGGATGCTTCTCTAATAAATCAACAATTCTATCAACATAAAGAGTTCTCCTTCATTGTAAAAAAAAAAATAATAATAAAATGAAATAAAAAAAAACATAAAAATACATATCTTCCACATTTTGTTAGAACACATGCTGAAACAGAGTGGCAATACAGTTGTCAAAGGTGTATTTTTTGTGTTGTTGTTGGCTCAAATACAAGCAGGATTATGGCCACTAGCATTTTGGATTTGAAAGCCTTAAGTACAAGGGTGGCACGAGGGTTTTAAGCACTGTGTTTAGAAAAACAGTTGCCATCAGTACGCCCTTTTTGCTTTCTCTATCTGCAAAGTGAATCCGTGAGTCGTCACTAATTCACCACGACGAGGAGTTTGTTTAGCAACAGCGCCCCCCCCCCTCCCCCTCCCCAAGATCACATTTTTTTTTCCAGTCCATCTCAACATCTCCATGGCAACACAACATTGTCAGAAAAAAAAACACTGTGTGTGTTTGTACCAATGTACAAATGCATATGCAATATCTGTCCAAACTATACAAACAACTCATAAATTATAAAGTTCTCTTCTTAAATATAATCAACATCAAGTCAGTTTCCAGTACTTAGATTATATATATACAAGCAAGGTACAGTACATTGTACAGCCCCAATGTCCAAAAAGCAGAGAAAAATCCTTCCATTTCATAGTTACACTGTACATGATCCAAAGGGCTGAGACTGTTGGTCAGACATGATCGTTGAATAAATTAATTCATAAATAAATCATGATTATGTCTTTCCCAGTAACAGTGGTTTCCTTGGTTCCCCTCGAGACTGTAACACACACACACACACGCGCCGCGCGCGCACACGAGCGAGCACACAACCAACACACACACACGCACACGAGCGAGCACACAACCACACACACACACACACACACACACACACACACACCACACACACAACACACACACACACACACACATACAAACACACACACACCCCACACACACACACACACACACACACACACACACACACATGACTCTTTTAAGTCTAAATCTATGAGTCTTACTCCTAGTCTAAAAAATACTTTTGGCTTTAAGAAGTAACAATGTTATACTCAAAATCAGAGACATACAAAACAAATTATTTAATAACGTATGTAGAGGTCTACTGTCTAGAGAGAAAGCTTTATATTCAGTAGTTTACATGTTTAGAGTACCTAGTAGAGGCTTTGCGATGATAGAATAGTATCTCTAACCAATAAAGTGACAGTGCTGGATGTCCGTTCCAAAGGAGATCCCTTTTCCTATGTGGATGGATGCTATTAGAGAAAGCCCACGCCTACTGGAATATGCCTTTAAAAGAGACACCAAAACAAACAAGAATATACTCTATGTGAACAGCATTAAATATATATCTAAATGAATCTCTGTCAGTGCAAAGCTATATAGAGTTGACTTGTGGCTAGCACAGCATGCTATGTCGCATGGGAGGCGTGACCAAGCATTATTTGAGTGTATGACCTGCAGACCAAATCACTAAGGTAAAACATAGAATATTGACTCTGGCTTTGCGAGACTGATCCCGTTGTGCATAAGAGAATCCCACATATCAGCTAATATTAGTACTTCTATATATATATATATTATATATATATAATATCCTCAAATATATACAGAGAAAGACAGTTTTTTCTTTACTCAAAAATACCTTAATCGTGTGCTTATATCCAAACTTGTACAAATAGTAACAAACAATCCAGCTTTTAAAAAAAATCGCTGTGAGCGCAGGATTTCTCTCTATTTCGCAGTCAGTCAGTCAGTCATTTTACAGTAGCAGCATCTGCACCAACAGTAGCCATGTACTGTCGGCATCATACAGTTAAGTTCGACTCCATCCGACCTCATTCAATGGACGATTATTGGCACCAATCTCTAGACGACTGGGGGCTCGTCTATCCACCCCCCCCCCTCCATTTAGCACGGGTCCCCAAACATCCATGGTTGCTTTCTCTCTTTTTTTTGTCGTATATTGCACCAAAGTTAAATCATATAGAGCTCTATTTTTTGACCTATTTGAAAAAATAAAAATGTAGGACTGTAGGTTTTTTTTTTTTGTTGAGGCGCAGAGGAGGAGACTGGAAGCCAAGTGAGGTTTATAACTCCATTAACGGGAGGAGGAAGGACAGACGGACGGACGGACGGAGGAGGAGGAGGAGAATGAGAGAAGGTCAGTGGATGTCTCTGCACATGGGCAGGTTGACGAAGACAAAGACGTTGAACTCGATGAGGATGGAGAAGCAGAGGAAGATGGCGTACAGCACCAGGCAGACACAGCCCAGGCGCCGGTCCAATGTCCACTTGTTCAAATGCACACCCAGGACCTGCAGGAGGCAAGGAGAGAGAGAGAGAAGAGACAGAGAGAGGAGAGAGAGAGAGAGAGAGAGAGAGAGAGAGAGAGAGAGAGAGAGAGAGAGAGAACAGACAGAAAGAGAGAGAGACAGACAGAAGAGAGAGACAGACAGAAAGAAAGAGAAGAGAGAGACAGACAGACAGAGAGAGACAGACAGAAGAGAGAGAGAGAGAGAGAGAGAGACATGCAGAAGAGAGAGAGAGAGAAGAGAGAAGAAAAAGACAGACAGAAGACAGACAGAGACAGCAGAGAGACAGACAGACAGACAGACAGAAGACAGACAGACAGAAACAGACAGAAGAGAGACAGAAGACAGACAGACAGAAGACAGACAGACAGACAACAGACAGACAGACAGACAGACAGACAGACAGACAGAAGACAGACAAGAAGAGAGAGAGAGAGAAGACATAGAGATACAGACAGACAGACAGAGAGAGAGAGAAAGACAGAGAGGAGAGAGACAAGAGGCACAATTTTATTTAATGTGAGACACTTCAAGTGAATGGGGTAGACAGACATCTTAAACTTATAGACATTGTCATGGGTTTGGTGGAGTGAAAAAAAAAAACGATCTGGTACTTACTGTGACGAATACTGAGGCTAGCAGGAGACCAACAGAGAATATGAGTCCTTTGCTGTTTAGATGGATCTGAGGAGACACACAGTCAGGGTTACTAAATGGCTGTTTTAGCATTTTTTAAATATGGCTGTTTCAAAGCCTGGTCAAAACAATAGAATGCTAAGGCTGGCTGACACATAAATACCTACTGTTTTATGCAGACAGGGACTCCATTTACACCAATTCTACAAGTCTTTTTCTCTGGTGTGATGAGTAGTCAGCATGACAATTAGCACATATAATATCTTCTAGGTGAAAGGTGATCAAACAAATATGGATTTTTTTTATATAACATTTATCTCCTTTTCTATTTCTATCTCTTAATGTTGTATTCTGGTGTTGAAGCCAGCGAAATTGATTGTGCATTATTGATTGATTTATCTCGATTGTTTAAAAGAGAAGAAAAAATATTATAAATTAAAAAAAAAATAACACAAACATAGAAAAAGCAAACTGATTATATCAACGAATAAACAAAAAAGGACAAGTTACAGAAGGAGCGGGCAGAAGCATGATGCTTAAATATCGCTGCCCCTGTTTTACAGTATTATCATACTGTAAATAAACAAGTATACACTGCATTTTTAAAGGCACGCTGAGCTGAGGAGAAAAAACACTCACGACGGAGCCGTAGTCGATGCAGAGTGTCTGCAGCGTCCAGGGCAGGCCCAGGCCCACCAGGATGTCAAAGACATTACTGCCTATGGAGTTAGAGATGGCCATGTCTCCCAGACCTGAGGGAGAAAAACACTGTCAAGGTCTGTACCACAGTCAGCAGACACAAGCCAGTTATGACAAGCAGCACCTCCCCCCCACCACCACACACACACACACACACACACACACACACACACCACACACACACATTACTGCTCTGAAGGGCGAGACAATGCAGGTGAGTAGGGTAAAACAGTTTCAATAAATAAATAAATATCTAAGACATTCATTTGCATCTCTTTAAAAAACAAAAATCTAGATTTTTTTTGAAAAAGCCAGAGTTAAAATCATTATTTAATTTGTACAATATATTAGTGTTGAAGGTTTTATAGAACAGATTTTGGATACAGCATTTTTTTCATTTAATGTATGAAAAGGTTTTTAAAATCATTTGTATGCATATCTTTAAAAAGAAAATAACTCACAATAACAACATACGAACAAATCCCTTTGAATGACCTTCAGAATAGTGCTAAGAATGATCATGGAAAGTTTAGCTGATGTAAGTGTGCTTTACAAATGTTTGTTTGTTTTACTTCTATGGCAGGTTATTTAAGACCTACTTCACCGGTGGGATTATGAAGGTGTATGAACTCTGAGATCCTATGTAGTATAAATGTGCAATTTTTTTTAAATCGGTTCATCCTAGCCTGAGAAAAGGCAGAGTTTTATGCTCTCAGTGTCTAACCCTACTTTTTACTAGTGTGACATCACACTAGTAAAAATGTAGGGTTAGGATTAAGAGGAAAGCTGGGCTAAGGGAAGACTGAGGAAAGACTGCGGGAAGAAAAAACTCATTCATTATATTATAATAGCGATTTTATAATGATAGAATGCCGGTTCTGTATGGGTGAAGTATTCCTTTAAGAGTACATTCTTATTTACAAAGACGACCTGGCAAAAAAAGAAATACTTTTGAAGGGAGGGATTTTTTTGTTCAGAGCATTAAAAAAAAAACTAATGTTGAGATAATGGCCGTTAAAGATGGATGTATAGGGGAAATATACAGACGCAAACAGACAAGGTTAAGTCAAATAAACACCTAAATGTACATGCTGGAACTTTGATTTAAACTAGTATGGAAGAAGACACGTTACGGAAGCCAACACTCTGAGCAGTTCTTGTTGTAGCAATGATGTGTTGTTGTGTGTGTGTGTGTTGTGGTGTGTGTGTGTGTGTGTGTGTTGTGTGTGTGTGGTTGTGTGTGTGTGTGTGTGTGTGAGTGTGTGTGTGTGTGTGTGTGTGTGAGTGTGTGTGTGTGTGTTAGTGTGTGTGTTGTGTGTGTGTACCTTGCCGTGCCACAATAACACTAGCCATGCAGTCTGGGACGCTGGTGCCTGCTGCTAGGAAGGTGATGCCCATGATAACGTCAGGAATGCCCAGAGTAAAGCCGATCACAGTCACCTGAAACCCAAACAATGTCTCCATAAATATACACTGTTATACACAGTTCAGCAGTACAGCTCCTGAAAGAAAGATTACAAGTTCCCATCTGGTATGACATTACAGTAGTACAAACTAACTGAATTCATTTACCCATTTATTCACCCATTTTCTCTCAAAAGGGGATTTTGACATCAAGCATTCTTCAGATTCGCTGACTCCACCTTTTACGTAAAAATGGAATAGCTCTGTCGGATAATATTTCCCAGTTGTATAGAGGTAGTTTAAAAAAAATACATAGTTGAAATGGGGCCAAGAGGGGAAGACACAGCCTCTGTGCCACGAGCGCCCCCACCCCTTTAGAGGTGATTTTAACATTATTTTGATCAGGGGCGTTTCTAGGTTTCTGAAACATCCGGGGCTTAGCCCAAAAGGGAATAGGACAGTGCTGTATGTTGTATAATTTTGTTGTATACTTTATTGCGCATGCACATTTTTATTTCATAATGCTTTACCTAAATAAACAAAATAGGCTGGTCATTATAGCTTTTAAATAGCTACCTGACTGCTGCTTATCCCCAGCATCTAAAGTTCCATTCAAGTTATTTCAGAGTAAAATGAATACAGTGAGACAGACCTTACATTACCCATATATCAGGGGTGTCAAACTCATTTTCACTAAGGGCCACTCTATGATATGATAATCACACTAAGGGCCGACATGGAGTTAACTGACATGCCTTCTTTTTAATCCAAAAAGTGAAAACAACATATCTATGAATATATTGTATACAACTTGCGTACAGGGTCATATAGGCTAGGTTTGATTTCAACATTTTGGGGGACAATTTATAGGTGGGGGGTATGGGGGTGCTCCCCCAGACATTTTTGAGCGTCAAACACTTAATTTCCTGCATTCTGGTGGATTTTTATTCATCTATCTGTGCCTTTTCTGCATCATTTTATAGTGGAAATATTTTTTTTTTCTGTGAAGGAAAAGACAAGATTCAGGTTCCTAAAGAAACAACTATTATGGAATATAATGCAGTAAGGCTCTCAGGCATCCTGGATTTTTCAAAACTTTCTGCAAATTGAAAACATATCACATGTTTTGGGTATTTCTTTTTTAGGAATCATGACTCAGCACCAGTGTTAACTATTTATGACACTTAACATTGGTAATGAAATGACAGCCACCATTGGAATTGAAAAGGGTGGGCAGCTAGCTAGTTAGCTAAATTGTAACTTAAGGCAAAAGTTGGAAACAAATCATGTTAGCATTCATCCTTAGACACTTGACACAATCAGTCATAAATATTGGCATGCTATTTAGCCTCATAGATTGGCCTAGTATACAGCCCACAGAAAACTGTCATATTTTCTTCAATGCAAGTTCATCAATTCATGGCTTAAAATCTTGAGCAGTAGAACAGAAATTCCTAGCAGTAAGCTACGCAAGAGTCCTAACCAATGGGAGCATGTGCGACGTGCGGATATGGCACAGGCTCTGCATGCAGCAAAACATAAAAAATAAATAAAATTAAAATTATAACAGCTATAGGCCTATATATATATATAGGGGAGAATGGGGGAATCTGAGGCATCGGGTAATGTGAGCCACCCCCTGTATCTAGGCAACGGAAAACATTTGTGGTCATGTGAGATATATGTTTTCAAGCTCCTCTCATTTCCCCATGGCCCTGAAAGAGAGGACCTCATGGTGCTGTGGTAAGCATGTTTTTTCACCAAAATAGGTATTTTGCATGTAAAAGTAAATTTTCTTGCAGTCAACTTAATCAACTGTTGTTGATACTTTCAAGTGTTTAGAAAATGTGCTTTGCTTAATTGACCAAACCCCATGATTCTTTTACTACAGTAGTCCAACATTAGTTCTGGAATGTGTGGCTAGCTTTCAGGATTCTAACTGTTACAATATGGGTTGTTATGGTAGTTTCAGAGTGGAAAAAGTAAGTGGATCAGTTTACCCCACAGCTGGGGTAAAGTGAGCCACATGACAACTTTTTTTTAAAACAATCATATTTTCACTGCCCTTTGTCTTGAAAAAATTCTGCAAATGCCCATTTCTAGGAAACATCCTGAATTAATGGGAAATGTGTAAATTTGAGTGATAAATCATTTTAGCTCGCTTAAAGGGGAGCAAATGTAAAAAGTGGCTCAGATTACCCCGTTCTCCCCTATATATAATTTATTTTTTTAACAAAAAAGATTCGGGGCTAATCACCACTGATTTTGATAAGGATTTTTTTTTGTTTTTACAGCATTGACTGGACCTACCATCCAGACCATGATGTAGGAGAGGCCAGCGATCCACATGGTGGCAGTGAAGAAGGAGACCATGAACCATCTCTCCAGCGCCGCTTGGAGCAGTTGGGCACGGTGAGGAAGAGAAGCAGGGACAAGGGCCACATCACTATCCACTTCAGCTTGTTACACCCCCCGGCTGGAGAGAGAAAAAACAGGTTGATACGTTGATGGTTTCAGTGATAACAGAGATGTATTGATAGTGGTGTGTGCATGGAGCCAAAACGTTTGTTAATCAAAGGAATACAATCTGAATGTGGATAGATAAAATCTGCATTTGATTTTTTTTTGATTTTATCGATATCAAAATGTATATTCAAGAGACGTGTCAATAAATAATGTATTCAAAATCATTTCAGATTTGAATTGAAATTATATTTAAAGCTATAGTGCAAAACTTTTTCATATACATTTAATGTAGGTTACATTCGAGCCATTGCCAAATGAGTTGACATGAAAAGTTGATTAGGCCAATCAGCTCCACAAAACTCTCTCTGTAATCTCGCAGGATGGTGACGTTTACATGTCCTTTGAGTCGTTGATTCTACTGCTAAGAAAAAAACCTGGACGTACGGCAGAAGGTTATGACATCCATGTGTGGATCACCCAAGACTTACCTCATGTAGATGCGCCGAGGCAGTGTTCAGAATTTCTCATGGGGGGGACGGCAGAAGTTACACACTATAACTTTAAACTGAATTTTCTTTTTTACCCGACACTACTTATTATTTTGAATGAAGTGTTGAATTGTTTCAAGGTTCAAGATAAAAAAAAAATTCAATCGATATAGCTCTCTGCCCCGGGATTGTCTCCATATGTGTGTTGTGCTGTTCTACCTGGCACTTTGAAAGGCACTAGGGGCCCTCCTCCGCTGTCCTCTTCTCCCTCTCCCTCCTGGTCGTTCTGGTTGTTCTGGTTCTCTTGGTTCTGGTTCTCCGTCTGGTTCCCTGCCTCCAGCCTGGGCAGCCTCCCGTTCAGACCCTGCTCGGCCCCGCCCACCCCGTTCTCTAGGCCCCTCCTCCCCAGAGCCCGCCCCGCCGCGTCCGATTCGCCGTTGGTGATGCGGTTCACTCGGGTCTCACTGGTGTTGATCAGTCTTTGTCTCTGGAAGTGATTATAGGACATTATCATGGTCAAAATGAATTGAAGCTGAATGAAGCTGAAGTGCTTAGCTTTCTCATACGTCAGATAAACTCAAGCCATCGCCCAAACGAGTTGACACAAAGTTGATTAAGCCTATCAGCTCCACCAAACTCTCTCTCTGTATGTCTCAGTATGGCTAATATACTGCTGAGAAAAAAAAAATTGGCTTCATCCATTCCCGCCCTCTTTACGTCTCTTCGCCTCTTAGCATTAGCCATTGGATGTTGGACTGTAAGTAGCACAGAGACCAACACAGTTGATCAGGTTTTATATGGAGTTACATAGCGTTGAAAGCAGGCAACCGGGGAGCTCTGTGGGAATGGGACAGACACGACTCAGATAAATTAGAACCACTTGGAAGCAAAAGTTACGTATTGTTGCTTTCAGCCATGACAACAAAACTTCCATTAACACATTAAGGCATGTTGAAGTGCTGTTGTGTGTAGCTGTTCATATTTTATTTATATCATAGAAGTCAAACATTTGTCTGAAGCAAAAGTTGATGATCATTTTCTCTTCTTTCTTTCCAAAGCCCAGATTTAGGTTGTTTGGTGATGGATTTTTATTCAGGCTTTTCTCTGCAGCAGACAGGTGTCTGAGAGGAAGATGTTGCCTTCAATCTCAGTAAGAAAGTGAACATTCATTCCACTCCAGACAGGGTTATTTAGTTTGCATTTATCTTAAACTGTGGTTTGGCAGGGAGTATCTTCAATTGAGAAAACTATAGTTTTGTTTAAACTTTTTTACAATTTTTAAACAACCTGGAACATGAACAACCACATAACTCGACAAAGAGTCCAACATAGTAAAGATGTAAATGCTGTGTACACACGTGTATATATATATATATATATATATATATATATATATATATATATATACACACGTTTGTAGGGCCGGGAAGATAGTCTTTTGTCCCGATTTAATTAATGAACAATACCTGGTTGCTGGTTTGATTTGTATTGCGATACTAAAGTATTGGGATTACAGAAGTATTGCGATTCGATAGTATTGATTATTGCGACTTGCTTTTCCTTCTTAAACAAAACAAGCTGAATCATACACTTCTAGAGACTGTCTGTCACGAGCAGTGTTGGGAATAACGCCGTTTAAAAGAACGGCGTTACGTAACGCCGTTCTTTTTTCAGTAACGGGGTAATCTAACTAATTACTTTTTCCGCCGTTACAACGCCGTTATCGTTACTGAACGTTAAATGCGGTGCGTTACTATGAATTGATTGAATAAACTGTGTAATCCGAACGCACCCCTGGCTCCATAGGCCTACTACACAAACTGCTAGTGAGGAGAGGAGTGTGTGGATGACATTATAACTGTCAGTTAGCGCCGTCACGTCAGTCAGCCGGAGCGCCTGTTCAGTGAAGTTTCTTTTTCTTTCTCTCTCTGTTGTGTGAGCGACGAGCGTGCACGTTGGCGCAGTAACCACCTATCAATCCACGGTTGAAACGTGCTCTCCCTGAGTTCTTTTGCATCGCCCTTGTGAGTAAATGCATTGAGTTTCCCGAACTCTATAAATTATAATTTATGCACGCTATTAAACGGCCGCGATTCGCCGGTTGCAACAGCTGTTTAGCGTGTCATCACGAGCCGAATATTGCTATTGTTCTTTTCCTGGGATCTGTATGCTGCTGTGCATGTTAAAGAAGGAAATAAACAGCGAATAAATCCTTACTCCTCTTCTCATCGTCTCGTGCTTCATAGTCTGACGTTTTTGGCCTGAAGTGGTGTTTTAGCCGACACCCCTGAAGTGAATCCAGTGATATAGCAGATCAGCACGGTACATTCAGCAGTTTCCTCTACTACTTTTGTTGAGAACAAAATACTGCAGGTGCAGGATAAACCTCTTGCTGTCTGTTGATGTGCAATACATATTGAAGGTTATGTAGCCTACAAGTAGGCCTACCTGTCTGTTCTACTCATTTCAACTGACTTGTGAAAACTGCTCAGAAAAATCCAAATTTTGACATATAGCAACTTTTTTTTTTTTACAGTAGGCTAACGCAAATAGTTACTTTCCCTGGTAACTAGTTACTTCTATTAAAAAGTAATTCAGTTAGTAACTCAGTTACTTTTTGGAACAAGTAGTGAGTAACTATAACTAATTACTTTTTTAAAGTAACGTTCCCAACACTGGTCACGAGTCATATTTCCCAAAACAATGCACATCATGTCAGTCAGGCAACCAGTGTAAACAAATGAATTACTGACAAACTACTGTTTGTTTACCCGCATGGCACAACGTCTGCGCTAAAAAATCCAACAAAAACTAAAATATCGATTAAAGGAAAAAAATCGATACCAAAAAATCATCCTATGAAAAATCACGATTCTTTAGTGTATAGATTTTTTCACCCACCCCTACAGGTTGGTGAGTCCATGTACATTGGAGTGTATATGTACCTCATTGATGATCAAGCGAGAGGCCATGGTGAGCCTGGTCCTGGGGGAGAAGTGACTGGTGATCATGATCCTCATGCCGGCCTCGGAGAAGGTCAGCTGGTGGGGGTACGCACACAGCAGCTCATCCACCATCAGCACCGACGGCGTACAGTTGAAGTTAGCTAGAGAGATAATAACATAAACCGTCTTCATGTCACTGCACTGCTATTTTGTTTACTTTTTTTGGCCAATCACAATCAGTCTTTTTTTTATTATAAATTCTTAACATATAACTGTGTATTAAATGAAAGCAAAGGTGTTTTTTGTAAATATAATTACAACTTTTCTCTACATGCCTGTGATTGGCTGGCCTTGTATACTTGTTTGATTGATAGTTGAGTCCACATGCACCGCTTCCTTTAGCTAACAAAGCTGAAGTACGCACTGTTTTGCATCGAAACTGACTGATATTGCATGTGCATTTCTAGCCTCCAAACCAACATACGCTGCTACATTATTTAAGAGCTTATTCAGCAATCTAATATGGAACACAAGATGTGTCCTTGTTTGTATATAAAAAAGGAGACATTAGAGGGGCGCCCTTAGCGCAGTTGGTAGGTCGTCCCCCCCATGGGCCTCGGCCAGCAGCTGACCCGGGTTCGATTCCAGCCCGCGGTTGTACACTCTACACTATCAATAAACCATAGAAAATGCTAAAAAAAAAAAAGGAGACTTTAGAGGCATAGGGGAGAACGGGGTAATTTGTCCACACGGGTTGGTTCTCACAATCGTTATATCTCGGAACCAGAAGGCGCTGTCTATGAAATTTTGGTATGTAAATATCCAGAATTGGGATCAGAGGTCACCTACATAGTCTTCCTTGGAGTTAGACTACTGAATTTGAGGTGAGACGACTGTTTGTGTTTTTCATGTCAAATTGAAAATATTTAGCTCCTCAGTATTTTTCTTCTAGGCTTTTACACAATGGGTTTATAACAAAACACTTGTTACCCATACAAAGTGTGAAGGGTAAACTATATTTTAGATTGTGGTTAGCAAGCTAATTAGTTGTCAAATGGTTGTTGGCCTTGATGCTAGCAAGAAATTCAAGTTGGGGTTGGTCGTCACATTTTTTGGGGGGTTGGTTGTCTCATGTTATCTCAAGGCTGCAGCCAGAAAAGGAACCCAATAACGAAATAAATTGTCAAGCTGTATCCTCACTGACACCCCAGAGAAGGAAAGAATAGAGCAGGAAAAGGCAGCTAGCATGCAAAAGAAAAAAGGGCAACAAAATCAAAACAACCCAGTGCATCCCAAACTAGACCAGCTGCCAAGGCTACAGAACGTTATGTAGGCCTATTTGTCAACTTGACAATGCAATTAAACATTCAAATTTGGTTCTGCCTCCTTGCCTTCTTTTTAAGATTTTTCCCATTAAGATAACATTGTGACAAACAACCCCATAGTGTAAGACAACCGACCCCTTGATGGGGTTGGTTGTCACAATGTGTCAGAGTGTCTTTGATGGTAAATTACTTCTTCATTACAATAAGTTGGAAAAAAAGAGAGACACACATTTCTAGCCAACACCTTAAGCTTCAATTTAATGTAGGAATGGCTATTGACAGATGTTGTGGTGATGAGCAATTCTCACTAGAGTAAAAAGTGTGTTCTCCCCTAATATACTGGTATTTTGAGATATTATTTATGAGATGTTTTATTGGATTGGATTGGATTGGATTGGATTGGATTGGATTGGATTTACTTTATTGATCCCCAATGGGGAAACTGGTTTGCCACCGTAGTCTTTACAACGTAGAACATACAATACAACACAGGAATACAGTCACAACATAAAACAAGCATAGTCACAGGGGGAGTATGGTCCACTACCATAGTAAAAAAAGAAGGTTAAAAAATGGGAGTAAATATCAATATAACAATACTATGATGTGCAAATGAGCAATGTACAGAAATCAAATCAGTAGTCCTGATTAAAAAGCTGCTGCAGGAACAAAAGACTTCCTGAATCTCTCTGTAGAGCATCTTGGTAACAGTTCACTCCTGACACTTAATCCTGTCTTATCTCACGATGAGCTGTGAGTCCTAATCATCAAAATCAAAAAATAAATAAAAGGGAACTGACATATTTAAATTTGAGTAATACATCTAGAATGATTGGAAAGTTTCACTTATTGAATGGACTTTTCAATTTTTTTGAGATGCACCTGTATAGTAATTATTAAAAAACACACACAAACAAACATATTCTGTTTGTATACAGTACTGTATATACAAAAAGGCTGCTACAGGAACTATCCTTACTCACCAGACCACCACCTCATCATAGATGAACTAAAGAAGAAGAAGAAAGAAAGAAAGCAGGACACAGAAGACAAATGGAGATTAGGTGGAGACATTAATTGAAAGATAAAAGAATCCTGCATGTAAATGTATATGCTATCTATGGTAAATACAGTATCTCTACTCCACTAGAGGGCATGGCCAATCCAGGGAGCGGGGACAGACAGAAAAAGGTCAGAGCACGACCTTTTGGTTCATTATATCTCGTTTAAATGCAGGAAGGCACTCAAGCAAATCACTCATAGCAAAACAGGTCTAAGGAACATTTTTATGTCAGATTATATTTTGGAGTTTTTCTCTCTACCACCTGCAATCTATTTATCATGTTGCTGCTGTAAGTAGAGCCAGGAGGAGGTATGTACATCCTGTTCTTAAGGGGAAGTGTCAAGATCACAATGCTAAAAAGAACATGTCATAGTAAGTAAGTGTACATACATTGGTGTGCCAAAAAGATTTTGGCTTTGACTTTTTTTTGCCTTCAAAACATTGATTTCATTTCAAAATGTTCATGCCATACTGTATGCAGATTGTTGTTCTGAGCACAACACATATCAAATAAAGTCAGTCCTACTGTTTTTATCCACTTTTAACTTTGATATTTGGTACATCCACCTTTTGCAGCAATTACAGCAGCACATCTCTCTGGCATAAAGTCAATATATATTCCCTGATAACTTCAACACATATGTCTTCCCATGCCTTCTACAAGTCAAAGCAAAGGCTTTCCTTTGAATATACAATAGATCTGTCCAGTTTTTATTTTCCAACTCGCCCCAAATTTGCTCGATGTGGTTGAGGTCTGGACCATGAGGCCAGTCCATTATTTTCAATGTTCCGACAAATTTCTTCTATGCCAGGTAGTACCGGCAATAGTTAAAGATATATTATTACATTGCTGCGATTAGAAGAAAAAAAAGTGATAAAGGTCCACATTTCTAGTGGATGTGCAGTATTGACTTTCTACCACCTACTGTAGGCAATAATACTGCTGAGGCACCAACTGCAAATTGGGTATTGATACCGACAAAGCTTAGAACCATGAGCTGGACACATTCCAATTTTCCCCTAATTTACACTTTATGCTAAGTGACAGTGTAAGTATTCTTGCCATCACCACACTCCATCCTGTGACCTGTGTATTTGTGCATGTGAGTCCATCACCTCTTACCGCAATGAGGGCGATGATAGAGAAGGTGTAATAGATTGAATCTCGGAGAAGAGCCCAATGAGACAGCTTCACCGCCTGCGAGGAAGTACAAGAAAAACAGAGATAAGTAGACATATAGTAAAAATATATATGCAGCTTCAGTTGCTATAGGCTCTTATATAGCATACTGATCCATCATTACTGTACTCATACTGAACACAAGGGCTCTAGAGTTGACCTGCTGATTCACCGTTACTGAAAAAAAAAAGCAATTGCGAGGTAGCATCCTACGTAAGAAAAGGTGCCGGTGTGTTTATCGACTTTATGCAATCCGATAGAATGCAGGAGCTGCACAATGCAGTGACTAACACGCTGGAACACTCTCCCACACAGCGCTCACACTCTCTATAATAATAATAATAATACAAATAATACATGTATTTTATAGTGCAAGGTACTCTAAGACACTTAACAATAAAATTACAACACAAGCTAATTAAAAACAGGTGTAGCAATAACGCCAACACACAATAAACAAAAGTTAAGACACGTATATTGGAAGCAAGTGAAACATTCAAAGCAGCATATTAAATCAGGTGTTATGTAATTATATGTAAAATAAATATGTAATGTAAATATGTAAAAATTTTTTATAGTATCATTGGCTGAAGGCTATTCTGAAGAGATGAGTTTTGTTCAGTTTAAATGTGTACCAGGTAGCCACAGTCTTGACTGTGTATGGGTTAAGAGTTCTAGAGGGAATAGAAATATACAGTGCTCAAGTGATCGGGTCCGAAAAAGTCACAGCTCAAATAGTTTTGCTTGCTGTGAGGCAAAGTTAAGAGCATAACAATATCTGGACATCAAATCAAATCAAATCAGTTTTATTTGTATAGCCCAATATCACAAATAGACATTTGCCTCAGTACATTCCATACAGTATGACACCCTGCCCTTACACTCTTAGCTCAGCTGAGAAAAAACTCCCAGTTAAAAAAAAAACCTTTATCGGGATAAAAAAAAAAGAAAGAGAAACCAACATGTTTGCTTGTATACACTGTTCCACAGCACAATAGAGCTTTGGAATCGGAACCTGCTTTGAACAGCCAGCCAGAAGCAATGGTGTTGAAGATGATGTTTGCTACACACACACACACACCCATCCCTCCAAGCCCAACATTACAGCGGCCTGCCCCATCTCCAATACTATCTCACTATCATTATGTAATGCCCAATCTGGGATTGCGTCACTGTTTTGGAATCGGTGCGTACATTTTTTCAGAGCAGAGAGCTTATCCTTGTACTCTAGCTCATTTCCATGTGTCTGGCATGTCAGAACACATCAGAGAGAGAGAGAGAGGCAGCACTATATTGTGTTATCTAGTTATCTCATGCAAAACACAGTGCGTAGAGCAGCAAAAGAGATACAAACTATCTATTGTGCTCAGACTGAGGGGATGTTGTGTATGGGGCAGGCTAGGGTTAGGTAGGGCTAAGGAAGTGTCACACAAACAAAAAATATTCAAATGAAAAGTTTCCACTGTTGAGCACAAGAGTGAAAGTATATGAATCCGTTTGAATACTGAACTTTGGTATTTCTAATCAAGATAACAAGAGAGTCAATATAAGAAAGATCTGACACTACCTACAGTATTTGCACAGGCAGAGTATAAAGGTATAATGTAGGTTTCACAAAAAAACATGAACAATTGCTTGAAATAAGTACATGCATCAAACGTACATGTAAAGATTTAATGCTTTACACAGTACGGTGATGTCCTCTGAAGCTGTATTTTGGCACAGTCTGATTGCATGGACAATCACACATGTATAAATCAACAGTGTTTTTTGCATGTCCTGCATTCTGAACCTCAATTCACACCACAGCAACACAACACAAAACCGTTTGAGGAACCTTCGGAAGGAGTTGATAGCTGTCAAAATATCTATCTGGTAAAATCCCCAAGTGCAGTTTTTAGAATGTTAGAAATCGCTATTTCTCTATAGTCGATCAGGAAACAGCACAGACAAGTATGTAACCATGGCTGATTTCTGGACAGAGGAGAGGGAGCACCAGCTGATTCAGTTAACGTTAGCCTCATAGCATCATTGCCTAAATCATATTTACTCTACTCACTTTACTTTACATTCTACTCTATACTACATCTACTCTACATACTACTTTTCGTTAGCCTAATAGCATAATTGCCTAACTCATACTTTAAGGGTTATAGAGTAGGGTAAAGTAGATGTAGAATAGAGTAGATTGTAGAGTAAATATGATTTAGGCAATTATGTTATGAGGCTAACGTTATATAAAGAGATGGATAACATTAGTTATAAAACATACTCCAATAAGAGAGGGAAGAAAAACTATATTTCAGAAAAGCAAGCGTCCAATCCGGTTAGTTGTTTATGTGTTTCTTATGTTAATGCAGTTGTAAATATTTTTGACAGGTTGGTATGGCTCCAGTTGTAATAGCCTATCGTTATGGAAGCGAATGTTCATGATTTTCGACGTTGGGGCACCGGTTGCAACTCTCAAGCCCTCAAGCAGTTGCGATTGCATTGCGTTTCTTGGGTGTGAACTGGACGTTACATAAAAGATATGCACCAGTGGTTTCTCCCACTTCTTGTCTGTGTGTCTGAAGGCAACATAAAGCCGTGCTGCTGTGACATCATACCTGGCCGGCGAGGAAACCACACACGCCGATGATGCAGAGGATGTTGAAGACAGCTGAGCCCACGATGGTCCCCACACCCACGTCCCCTTTAGTGATGAAAACCCCTGGGGAGAGAATAAGCCAGCGCACACACACACACACACACACACACACACACACACACACACACACACACACACAAAAGGCACACACACAAACACATGAGCGGGACACAAGAACATACAATGAGGTTAGGATACTCATGAGAGCTAGATGATGATGTGTTTTACACTACATTTCTAGTTGTGGCAAGCAGCATCTGTACACTGCTGTTTACAAGGTCAACACTGTCAAAACATATGTAAATAACTGGGCCATTTGATGGACACTCTCTCTCTCTCTCTCTCTCTCAAACACAAACAAACGCACTAGGAGAAAAAAAAAGAAAAATCAAGAGTTGAATCTCATGAACACAGTCTGCATGTAAGAGGAGATTTCTATATAAAGTATTGTGCCACCCTTTGAAGTACATTTTCTTCCTATTGTCGGTTCAGACAGAAATACTGTATTATGCTGAACACAACCATGATGAAAGGGAAACAAATACGACCTTTACTCCTCCTTCTTACATAAGATGACTTACTTTAATGTGATTGTAATGTGATTCAGTATACTAAAACCATGTTTGTTTACCAGGGATAAAAAAGCATTATTGTAAAAGCATCCATTAATTCATTCATTCATTTTGTAACAAAAAGGGTTGGCAAATTATTTTCAAAACAGCAGCCTCAGATTGCTTCTAAGTCAGGAGAAGGGTGACCCCCTTCACAGCCCTGTAATATGTATAAACTAAGGGGGAAAAGGGAAGGATAGGCTATTTTTCAAGCTTGTTATTGCAATAAGTCGATGGGATTGTTGACACATCAACTAATGTTTGTTAGAAATGGTTATCAACTTTAATTGACTGAATTTATTAAGCAGTTGGGCTTATCAATATCGTGGCGTATTTCCACAGTGAGAAAAAAAGTGTCGACACCCCTGATGTAGGCAGATGGTAAAATGGTAAATGGACTTGACTTATATAGCGCTTTTTAGCCGATTTTCTCAGCCCCAAAGCGCTTTACATTTCTTACCACATTCACCCATTCATACACACACTCATACACCGATGGCAGTACATGTGGCGGGTAGGCGGGGGAGCGAACCTCCCACCCTGCACTCCAGAGGTGACCTCCCTACCCACTAGCGCCCTAGATGGAGGGTTGAATAGTGTGTGGTGAATACTTACCTATGATGGAGGTAAAGAGCTCTGGGGCCGAGCTGCCCGCAGCCATGAAGGTGGCACCTGCAACGTCCTCGCTGAGCTGCAGACGCTGCCACAGAAAGTAGCAAGAGATTTGTTTAAAAAAAATGGTTTTTTGCGATTGCTTCAATGCATTGGTCACAACTGAAGACATAGCATGTTCAAACATCTTCACACAGTCAGTGATACAGAAGTTAGTATGTGGCCCCAAACTGTGGTTCATCAGCCATTCCCCTTCACACAAAATGCATCCAGTTGACTGACAACATTAACCAAAATCCAAGAGCTCTTCTCCCATTCATACATAACAACATGTGCGGAACCATGTATATATTGCTGACAAACATTCTCATTTGCTAAGAGACACCCATTTCAAAACGTTTAGGAACACATTCAAAACAGAATATCTGATTTTTGTATTTTACCTTATTGAAATGTATTGAAAATCTTAGTGTTACCAATGTGTAAAATAAAATGCACTGCTTATTGCAATTTTAGTTAAAAGCAACACACTGGTGTCAGCAGTTGATAAAAATGGAAGGACAAGAGACCTTCAGGTTGTCATACAGTAAAATAATAGTTAATTGTTGACCCTTGACCCTGATCATTTAACACCTTGTGCGATTGTGCAAACACTACACAATTTCAAGAAAAGAAAAGCAGATTTGTCCACTAAAAATGATTCTATGTTTTACACAACGCCGTGTGTATCTTAATCCCAACATAACTTTTATTTCCTTTTTATTTCTGAAACCAAGTATTCAGGACCATTAATACCTCACACATTCTCACCTCACACAGCTTCTCCAGTGAGGGGACAAAGTAGTCATCACAGACCAGGGCCAGGGCACAGAACATGTAAATGGTCTGTGAAGAGAGAGAGAGAGAGAGAGAGAGAGAGAGAGAGGAAGAGAGAGAGGAGAGTTATAAATATGATAGGGATCAGTGAATTATGCGATACACAGACAGGCTCTGGCTGTACGTTAACTTTCATTAAGTACGGCCAGCTATGACTTTTCTATCGACATTTCCAATTTTGGGCAAGAAAATGTGACATTATTTACCATATATATCTATTCTGCTTTTCATTTTTGTTTGGAAAAAATCTGTGTTTGTACCCTGACTGCTGCAGTAGAGAACATCTTCCTGACCTCACTGCCACGTTAAAATGTAGATGTAAATTACCATGAAAGATTAAACAGCAGGGCCTTGTAATTAAAAGGCTACAGAATCAGAGGTTGGATCACATGCAAATGCAGTGCAGCACACTAATGGATCTGGAATCAAACATTCATGAATAACATTCACATTAACTTAGCACCAAACTATTTTATATTTTTAAATAAGGAAGTTAGTTTTTTAACTTTTTAAACATACTGGCATTAATAGAAGCTCTGGATGGAAGATCAAATATATATATTTATATGACCTGTAATGACAAAATAATTTTTTATTCTTTTATTTTATACTTTTCTATTTACAATTGTAACAACTCTCTTTTGCAGCATTAATATTGCATTTGTATTTATTGTATATCTTACCCCCAATCCTTCAACAAATAAAAAATTAAATAAACCATGAATAGTAAAAGCTTGTGTAATTTGCCCCACAAAACTTAAATATTTTCACAATGGATACATTTAAAGGTTGACTATGCAACAGTTTCATTATAAAACAAAGCCTAGAGTCACACAAAAATAATCTGACTCAATGATCACTTCTGCCTCACTAGAATGTGTGGTGGTTTGTTTACCTGCAGAGGAAATACTAATAAGCCCACCGTTTTAATAAATTCAGTCAATTAAAGTTGAACCTTTTCTAACAAACATAAGTTGATGTGTCAACAAGCCCATTAACTATTGCATAACAAGTTTGAACTATTAGCCCTCCCTTTTCCCCTTTTATACAGGGCTGTGAAGGGGGGTCACCATCCTGACTTAGAAGCAATCTGAGGCTGCTGTTTTGAGAGTCAATTGCCAAACCTTTTTGTTACAAAATGAATAAAAAACCATTGATGGAATACTGTGATGTATTTATTATTCCTTAAGCATATTCAATTATCAAGCATCATTAATTAACATTAAATTGATTTAGCTATTTTTCCGATTGATTTCAATATATTTCCCCTCCAGTGAGTGGCCGGCCCTTGGTATATTTTTCAGTATTTGGACCTCAGTGAAAAAAGTTTGGACACCCCTTCTTTAACAAAATAAGGTCGAAATAAACCAGAATTTTCCTTAAGTCTATAAAGTTAAGTACAATTCTTAATCATTCAAAAGTTTGCATTGTGAATGTGAAAGTGAATAGTGTAAATGTGTTCCCTAATAAATGATTCAAACCAACACAGAAACATTTTCAATTACTTGTGAAATTCAAGCTACAACCAAATAAAATCTTTACAATCTCCAAATAAACTAAACTTGAATGTTTTGGAAACTTTGGAAAACAAAATATCATGTACAGTACATACAAAAAAACTAAAACATAATGGGCCAACAGTGTACCTTGGGGAACTCCACAAGTATCCTTCAAATGTGGACTGTATGAATTGCCTTTGATACTGTATAGTGTGTGCTTTTGTCACACCTTTCCTCTGCATCACATCACACTTACAACATGGAGCGAGGAGTGAAGCGAGGGACAGATTGCTATGATCAAGAAAGAAAATGTCAGACGGCGGTGACGACAAACTGACAGGGAATGTGTGAACAAAGGAAAGGCATGAATATTCTCATACGTTTCAATAACCGAGCCTTTCAAAGACCTGCTCACTGCTAGAATGACATGGAGATTGAAAATATTTGTTTTTCTTCTTTTGTGCTAAGGAGTGAGTCACATTTTTACTTTGAACCAGAATGTCCGTTTATTTCCCCGTTACTGAAAGCAGGTGAGGGAGCTGAACTAGCCAGCGCCTGCCTGTGAGAGCTGTGACTGAGCCCACACACGCACACACTCAGTGGCTCTTAGTGTGTGTGTGTGTGTGTGTGTGTGTGTGTGTGCATACTGAATGTGAATGCATGTGCCTGTTTACTGTTGTTGCAGACATCAAAGTCCCAAGATCTGGAGTTGTGTTGGTCTTTTCTGAGAAGTGACGATGGTGGCCTTAATGAGCTGTGCAGAATCATGGGGGGGGGGGGGTGTTGTCAAGTGAACAGCAGTTGGAAGTAAAATACCGTGAATGTTAAAATTCAGAGTTGAAGCTCTAACACAAAGAAAAGCGTTTCACAGTTTTCTGACTTCAACCGAATCCAATTCCTAAAGCAGACATGATCAATGATATCGCCGCGGATCACACAGCAGAATTTTCTTGAAAACCGACATCCCTCTACTGAGACCATATGCAGCATGGCAACATAATGCAGACAACATATGCCACACGGTGACTTAACATCTGTCCTACTTTGTTTAGTTATTTCTGCAGAGCATATTCAGATGAAATACATTTTTGATAGCTTTGATTCATAAGGTCTTATCCCTATCTTTAGTCAAATGTCCTAACCAGTTTAGCGGCACACAGTTAATCATGTAGGAGTGCTGTCTAGTTAACAGTAAAAAGGAGTGAGGAGAGGTGGAGAGAGGGCTGCCACCACAGTTGTTTGCAATTGAGTTTTTTATAATTAGTATAGTATAGTTTACAGAAATAGACAATTTTTCTGTAAAGATCCTTGCCTCGTGTGAATGACGATAGTTAGCCTGCTATCGGTGTATGAATGTGTGTGGTAACGTGTAAATGGGAACAGGTATCTCTTGTCTCCGGTCTCATTTGAATTTACCTGTATAAATAAAGGTTAAAAAATAAAATAAAATAAAAATAAATTCATATATTTAAAAAACTGTTTGGAAATCAGTGGTGCCGTGCAAGTTTTTACATCCAAATGTGATAATCGGTGGTATTGTCTGTCCTTTACAGATAATGTAATTTTTTTTTAAATATATCGATCAATGAATGAAGACTATTCTGATTGATTCTAATGAAGACTGAGTGAAATAGGGTGAAAGCTCTGGGATAAAGTTATAAAGTGGACCGTAAGTTAACAGTATTGACTGTTCCATAGGTCAACAATAAACTATCACCCCAGCTCTAACTGAACAGCTTGTTCAAAGGCACTTGATAAATAAAACATCCAAATGGATGTTCCAAACCTGTTTATAGTATATAGCGCATGTCACAGTTTAAATACATGCAATCACAATGGGATCACTTCAGGGTTTGAAATCCCACTCGCATTTTCCACAAGTGGGAAAGACTGTTCACAAAGCCAAGCACCTGCTATGAAATGACTACTTCTCTTAGGTAATTCATTACGACACAATATTTTTATGATACACTGTATAATTTGCTTCTTTTTTGTTTTTGTTTGAACAAACAACAAACAGACCCTAGGAAAGGTTGCATTGGTTTGGCCTAACTCAGAGGGTGGCTGCAGCATACATAGAAAGGTAGTGCCATTGCCGATAATGTCAATCATGTACGGGCAAAATGGTCTATTCGGTAGTTCGTTGCACTCTTGCTCATGCACTGCAGAGTCCCACAGAGACACTGCTCTGCTGGCATGAGCTCCCATTAGAGTGGACCCATCCCCCCCCCCCCCCCCCCGGAGACTATCAGCTACAGCTCCACATGGCCACATCATCATGGGTCATCAAGTACTGGAACATTCTGCCTGCCTGGTAGCACTCTGACAAGAGCAGGACTAGAGTGGCTCCATCCCAGACTTGACCTGGCGTATTGAACAGCTGCTGGGCCCTGCTGTGGAGGAAGCCATCAGGGCACTTTGACTGTAGTTAACTCCATATTGTTTCCTTTTGTCCATCTTGAGTAAGACAATCTTATCGGAGTGCAATCGTAAAGGTACACTCTGAGGTTCTGGAGTGCTTGTTGTCATAAATCCCTTTTTTTTTGTCAAAATCAGAGAGATCTCCTCACAATCCGCTACCTCTTCGTACTGTGTGTTTGTGTGTGTGTGTGTGTGTGTGTGTGTGTGTGTGTGTGTGTGTGTGTGTGTGTGTGTGTGTGTGTGTGTGTGTGTGTGTGTGAACAAAAGCCTAGGCCAGGGGTCCCCAAACTTTTTTCACTGAGGGCCACATACAGAAAAATCTACGAAGGGCCGGGCCACTTTGCAAAAATAACACATTTATCAGGACATGTAGCTGCTCTGATGTTTATTTCATAGTGTCTTCGTAAATTGTAATCCTTCTTCACGGCAACACTTTCCTTGCACATTAAACAGACACATTTCCCCTCTTTTTTATATGCCAATGATACACCCAGTGTTTTCTGCCCTTGCGTCCAATGTCTAGCAGGGTGAAAATAGTATCCAGCCGAGGTCCCGACCCTCCTAGGGGGGTCCGGGGGTATGCTCCCCCGGTAGATTTTTTAAAGTTTTTAAAGCAAAATGCATGAATCTGGTGCACTTTGAGAGAGAAATTAAGAGGCTAAATCTGAAGAATTTTGTATGAAAAAAAAATGGAGACACTGTGTCAGATGAATTAGAAGCTATTGGAGAAGGACGCGTAGATTTTCCATAATAATATTAATTTAAAATAAAATATTATGCAGGGTCCTCTGGGATGGGCTTGTTGCTCATTTTCTTTTATGGGACATATTTCTCTGTAATATAATGAAAATAATATAATTAAAAATGCAAAAAAAAAAAAAAAAAGGAAAAGAAAAATTAAAATTTTAAAAATTACATTATATTTTTAAAATCGGCCGCGGGCCAATAAAAAGCGGGCCGCGGGCCGCATTTGGCCCGCGGGCCGTAGTTTGGGGACCCCTGGCCTAGGCTCTGTAAAGGGGTATGTTAACAAAGGGGGCCCAGGGTAGTTAGAAACATGCCCGTTGGCGTTTACAGACCATTGGCTGTGTATTAAAGCCACTACAAGTAAGATGGCACGTTGGCGTCCCCTTTGGACAAAAGCGGTAGTATTTTTACGACGCCCGCTGTCGCAAATGCTCGTGCCAGGCGTGTGAGTGTGGACTGAGAAGGGCGCAATATGGTGCATGTCCGTGTGTTGAAAGTGTGAGGACTCTTTTCGGCTCCGTGAGAGTGGTTTTGACACTGCATCAACTATACACACACCTGCTTGCAATGAGTTGATTCAGCAGCGTCACCTAACTACTCTCTCTCACGGAGCTGTGTCCTCACAGAAAGTGAATGTACGAGAGACGGCAGTTAGTATGGATCACGATGAGGTAATGTGTTTGTGTTGTTGATGTAAATAATGACTATTTCAGATAATGGTTATCTGATGATGGTGAAGCAAAGCAAACTTTGTGTTAGTACCAACCGGTCATTCATTTAGGAGTTAACACTGCAGTCTAGTTTCGCTCTTGTGAAATTGTATACACGTTGCTTGGCAACGCCCTCCCGCCCGCCTATCACTCTCCCTTTTCGCTTTTCTTCATTGCATTCTCTTTTTTTTCTTTGATGGTTCAGCCCCGTTATCAGTCATTATGACGACAAATAACTGTCTCAAACAAGGCTCCCGCTCCCCTTCCCTCACCTGGAGGGATAGGCTTCTCAAATCGCGTTGCAGCGCCACACTGAAATCTGCAACCAATACGGATATGTGACCATAGAGCCTGCACGAGCGAACCGAAAATTGGACTGGGTGTGCGACCAGACCAAAAGCAGTAATAAAAACTATATAAAAACTTGTTTGCTGTTAAAGGTAATTTATGATTATCAGAGGAAACATGAGGCTGTTTAAAAGATATTTAAATGCTACTCATAGCCGCTTTAACACTGGATTCTTTTTCCACTCACAGTAAGGACATTAGCGGATTGTGAGGAGATATTCACTGATTTTGACAACAGGCCTTCTCCAAAATCGCTGACTTTACCTATAAATCGGGTTAATAATCTTTTTATGGCTGGCTTGTTCAAACTTATTATGGTATTGTCAAGAAATAGCATTATAAGACAAAAAAAACAAGAGGATCAGAGGAAAAATTAGACGGTTTCAGAAATATTTAAAAGTTCCACTTAGTCACAAACTTTAATAATACAAATAAATAGATTGAATACAAACAGCAGCCTTATCCTTTGAAATGTAATAAGATATCACATGGGCTGCACTTATACACACCCTCACATCTAACACAGACACAGACACAGACACAGACACACACACACACACACACACACAACCACACACACACACACACACACACACACACACACACAACACACACACACACACACACACACACACACACACACACCACACACACACACACACACACACACACACACACACACACACACAGGTAAACTTACACACAGGACGTGCAGGGCCACAGCTCCTTCCGTTCTCTCTTTGTGGGTAAACAGGTCGGTAGGGAACTCGTGCAGAGCTGGAAGAGACAGACGCATACAGTTAGCAGTCCATATACAGTAGTGTAACTGTAAAGTGTCTAATGTATGTATATGATGTGTTTTACACGCAGAGTCCAGTGCTGGGAACAATTGTTTCAAATACCCATCGGGGCAGGCCAACTCTATGAGCACAGAAACCCATTGATCTCATGTGTAGTGACAAGTAGGCCTTTGCCCAGAGAGCACCTTCTGCAAGAGTGTGTCACAGCCTTACTGTGGCCCTGCCATGTAGTGTGTGTGTGTGTGTGTGTGTGTGTGTTGTGTGTGTGTGTGTGTGTGTGTGTGTGTGTGTGTGTGTGTGTGTGTGTGTGTGTGTGTGTGTGTGTGTGTGTGTGTGTGTGTGTGAGCTCGCTTCCTCTGAGGACACCCAGAAGAGAAGGAGGAAATGGGAAAAGTGAGCACCAGGAGGACAGGGCGAGGGCAAAGAGGAGAGAGCATTTTAAAAATAGAGCCACGGAGGGATATTTCGGGTAAGGCAAGTGGGATGTACAGCAGAGAAGAGAGAGAGAGAGAGAGACGCACACAGAGAGAGAGAGAGAGAGAGAGAGAGAGGGTGATGGGGGTATAACGGCAATTTGAAAACAGAACTTCTCTGCATGAGAATACTAGAACAATTGAGCAATAGAGAGAAACTGTGTGTGTGTGTGTGTGTGTGTGTGTGTGTGTGTGTGGTGTGTGTGTGTGTGTGTGTTGTGTGTGTGTGTGTGTTGTGTGTGTGTGTGTGTGTGTGTGTGTGTGTGTGTGTGTGTGTGTGTGTGTGTGTGCGTGTGTATGTGGGCAAAAAACAGACAAAAAAGTGGAAAGTTGGCAGACGGAAAAAAGGGATGAAAAAGAAGAAGTTTGGCTTTCAAATGGTGGCCTAAGTTACTCTTCTACCCCCGGTCCCCTCCATGGCTTTTTGGCTTCCGTCTGTCCCACGGCCCTTCTTTGACTGCCAAGACCAGGGACAAAGCGCTTGGCAGCCGCGTGTGGAGCATCAAGTCACCCCTTTGTCACCATTTCCTACTACACGAATGAGGAACCCATAGCCGTACACATGCTACACACCGCTAACATAACATCTGTTTCATATTTCAGTACCTACACTTGTCCCTGGGAAAAGGCCAGACAGGCAGAGAGTGGGGCTCATGCCTGAAATCTGAGTACCCAGAAGCCCTTGCTTTGCAGCGATAAATCCATGTGTTTTGATTTTGACCTTTGACTGCAGAGGAAAAATTGACTGACAAAACCAGTAAAACATAGAGGAATTGTCTCGGAGATCCTAGTAAATGACAACTGACAACTCTCTGAAGTTTATAGTATTTAAGGACAACAAGATGTATTCATTCTATAGTAATTCTTCTTAAACAGATGCATTTCCCGTGGACACCAACTATATAGAAAAACGCGTAAAGGCCCTTTACGTTTGTCCGTTCTCTACTACTGTAGAAACATGGCGGTGCCCCCCCTCTCCTATGTAGATATAAAAGGCTCTTCCTGAGGTAATGAAATAAACGAAGCCTTTATTTCCAAGAGGTTATACACTTATTTAACCATACTGTAATTATGAATATTACATTGCATTTCTACTTAGTCTGTTCTGAAAAATGCTTATACATTTCTACACACTGTTCCTTTAATGCTAAAAAGTACATCTGGAGGTGGAGTGGATTATAGAGTGTGTTTTATGGCATTAATTGCCTATGCTTGATGGTATAAGATTAAACATCAAGGGTACATGGTGTGCATCTCACAGAGTGTAGGATGCTCTTTAATGGAGAGGCAAGCAAAGTAACCATAAGCGGGGTGAACAAATGAATGAATGTGAGTTAGGAGTATAACTTATTATTCCACCTACACTCTTATTTCAATCTCATCTCCATCACAACACGTGGCAGAGAGCAAACAAGAGCAGGAAGGAGAGGTCACTCCTTTCCCACTCATTTCTACCCACTCTCCCCCCGTTTCGTATACTACTATACCTATTTGTATCTGCAGTGTTATTGTGTTGCAGTCCTCCTCGGCACTATCTCTGCTTTCCAAACCGCATTTTTTCTTATTATTACTATTCTACACACTACAGTTGATCATAAAATGTGTGTAGTAGTTAGCATGAAGTAGGCTGGGGACATACTTTTAACTTGTACATTTCCTCATAACATGGCACAGCCTTGAACTTGCCTCTTGCTTATATCTCCGTCTCATCGCTGGTTGCTTTCACACTAGGCTAAGTAACTGTGACGTTTATTTCTACTGTGCAGTGAATTGTGGGTCAGAATCGCCCCGAAAAAGCATGCTGAAAATCACCACTTGATGTAGCGGGCATCTGGGTATTTTGAAGCACGCTGCATCTGACCACTACTGACCAGTACTACTTCCCATGAAAGATAGTAAGTACATCCTAAATCTTTTCCTACCATACTCGATAGCAGGGATGGGTATTGGAACACAGCCCAGGTTTCAGTACTACTTAAGACTAACACACAGATGCTTCTAGTCTCTAATGGTGCTACGAGGAACTTTAAAATATTTCTGAAACAGTCTAATTTTCCCTCTGATGATCATAAATGACATGTGACAGCAAACGAGACCATCAGTGCAAAAAATGCTATTTTTATATAGTTTTTTCTTAATGCCTTCCGTCATGGGTACGCTCACCCAGGAACTACAGCTGGCGTAGTAAAAACACCACCGCTTTTGTCCGAAGAGGGTGCAAGCCTTAACAAAAAACTGTAAGTCCCTCAGAGCACTTAAAAAGAGGCTGCGGATAGAAAAAAATAAAAATGCTCATACTGCTAATTCCAATAAGCATACAGCCAAAATTCCCACGAGAGGTAGTAAGAACATGTGCGGATGTGATGAAGAACCACAATATACTCCCACAAGAAACTCACTGAACCTACATGTAAACAAGATGTGTAATACACACAGCCCTTCCACTTCATTGCACAGAGCTCTTTTAAATGTGAATCAGAAACATATGCCCACGGGGGGTGCTTGTGGTGTGTAGTGGTTAGAAGGTCACATATGCTAATTTTCGGTTAATATGGTTTTCTACTAGAAAACTGTTTTCATATGTACCTATGTTATTTCTGAACTTATTCTATATTCACTGTTTCTGTGCTTGTATGTTTTCTGTTTTTATACCTATTTTATTTCTGTTCTTTCTTATGATAGTCTAATGTTTCTACTCTTAGGTCTCTGCGCCTTTTCTTATTGGAAATAGGTTCTGCACTTTGCTACAGTGTTAATTGTTAAGCAAGGTGCAATACAAATGAATAAATGTAAATTTAAAATGTACTGCGTATGTGCTAGAAAAAAGAAATCCAATGTTAATATACACAGCTTAGGCTCTGTAAACAGGCATGCTGCTAGCTGGTGGGCCCCATTTGTTTACGTTTTGTTAACATAGCAGTTTACGGAGCTTGGCTGTGTTCACACAGTACGGACAGGTAGGGGAACGTGAGTTCAATTCAATGAATCTGACAAAAAGAGATTCTGACAACAAGCATTCTCCAATACAAGCATAACAAACCCAACACATATTTGTAGATGGACAAAAGTAGAGTGAGCACCTGTACAGAACCTATCTTTCAAACTGTAGGCTCTCATCCGATATTAGATAACTGTGCAAGATGTTCGGGTTTGCGTCATAATGTCAAAGGTAATCTACAAGTTTGCTGTAACAGAGCAACAGATAAAAAGGCACACGATCAAACGTATGCACACACACCACACACACATCAGCACACTTTGATCAGTTTCCTCCCCCCCCCCCCCCTCTTGTAAAGTGTGCTCGCTCAACGCTATCCGCCTGGACACCAACTCCATAGCAACAGAGCCGGTGTCTCCTTGACGCAGAGTGTGTTTAAGTACAAGAGGGAGAGAGAGGGAGAGAGAGAGAGAGAGGAGAGAGGTAAAGTAAAAATAATAAACTGCTTGAGGGGAGTCACTTCTCCCCGCTGCACTTGCATTAGCAATATAGCTTGATGTACTACATGCCGAGAAGCAGTGCATAATGCATGCTGTTTGGAGGATTGGAGCAGGGTTGCTAGTACTTTGTGGGTATAGTGGAGGGATAGAAAGAGAATGAAATACCTGAACTAAGGCAGCTAAGGCCACAATATACTACTTCCTTAACGGTCCTGCTGATGGAGCAGGATATGTGGGCAAAGTGGATTGTACATGAGGGAACAAGGGGAGAGAGAGAGAGAGAGAGAGAGAGGAGAGAGAGGAGAGAGAGAGAGAGAGAGAGAGGAGAGAAAGAGAGAGAGAGAGAAAAGAAGAAAGAGAGATGGAGTTAGAGCCTGATAATGAATGCATACAGTTGTAAGTGAGGTCACTGGGGTGTTCCCTTAACAGCTGCTGATGATGCCACCCCTGCTGGCTGGAGTACACGCACACACACACACACACACACACACACACACACACACACACACACACACACACACACACACACACACACACACACACACACACACACACACAACACACACACACACACACACACACACAACACACACACACACACACACACACACACACACACAACACACACACACACACACACTTAGACTTAAACATGCAGATGGAGGCAGTATAGCAGCCGATAATGTAATAACCGCCGATAACAAAATAGATTTTCCATTTTTTATATGTAATGCTATGCATGTTATTGATTCAGAAATGTTTTGTATTGCCAGGTACTTTATCGGCCGTTATTACATTATTGGCTGCTACGGCTGGTCACAAACCCACGTGCAATGACACACACACACACACACTCACACTCACACACACACACACACACACACACACACACACACACACACACACACACACACACACACACACACACACACACACACACACACACACACACACACACACACACACACACACACACACACACTAACGTCAGTGAGATTTCCATTCTCTTTCCTTTCTGCAATCATTTTAGTCCCCCCCCCCCGCCCCCCTCCTATGCACAATCAGTTGCTGCAGTCAATGTATCAATCAGTAATCAGCGTACTAGGGGGAACATATCCTGAGCTGACTCTCCTGCCCTGCCCTGCCTGCCTGCCTGCCTGCCTGCCTGCCTGCCTGCCTGCCACTCCATGCCAGTTCTAATCTAGCAGGAAATATGGAAGAAGCTGCTGTGAGCCACTGAGCGGCTCCCAACAAGATCAGAGTCAACTTAATTGTCAATTCTCTAATATGTGCCGGGCAGACACACAGAGGAAATCGAAAAAAATATGTTACTCTCCCACCCAAATGTAGCACGACTTCTGTTTGGCCTGTTCACCATTTCTTTTTTCATTCTTTGCTACAACACACGTATTCAGATGCAAGCGTTTGTTACACATGTCTGCCAAATCTCCTTTAATTTCCTATTTAATTTGCTATTTTAAACTAGCAGTATAGTCAATGAGACTGTGTGTGGAGTGGACTCTCTTTATCTCAGTACTTGCTTTGATTCTTCCCCTGGGTCTTGTCACTTGCAGTTATAGTTGGCTGGTCCTGGAACAGTAAACCAAGAGGAGAACAAGCCCATGGGATGGTAAGAACAGTCTCCAGGCAAAGAGACATGTAAGTGTTAAGCAGAGTTACCAGTGTAGGGGAGAACGGGGTTATATGTCACACGGGTTGGTTGTCACAATCGTTATATCTCGGAACCAGAAGGCGCTGTCTGTGAAATTTTGGTATGTAAATATCCAGAATTGGGATCAGAGGTCACCTACATAGTCTTCCTTGGAGTTAGACTGCTGAATTTGAGGTGAGAGGACTGCTTGTGTTTCTCAAGTCAAATTGAAAACATTTAGCTCCTCAGTATTTTTTTTCTAGGCTTGTACACAATGGGTTTTTAACAAAAAAAATGTTACCCATGAAAAGTGTGAAGGGTGAACTATAGTTTAGATTGTGGTTAGCAAGATAATTAGTTGTCAGATGGTTGTTGGCCTTGATGCTAGCAAGAAATTCTAGTTGGGGTTGTTCGACACATTTTTTGGGGGGTTGGTTGTCACATGTTATCCAAAGGTTGCAGCCAGAAAAGGAACCCAATAACGAAAGAAATTGTCAAGCTGTATCCTCACTGACACCCCAGAGAAGGAAAGAATAGAGCAGGAAAAAGCAGCTAGCATAAAAGAACAAAGGGCAACAAAATCAAAACAACCCAGTGCATCCCAAACTAGATCAGCTGCCAAGGCTACAGTAAGTTATGTAGGCCTATTTGTCAACTTGACAATGCAATTAAACTTTCAAATTTAGCTCTGCTTTCTTGCCTTCTTTTTAAGATTATTCCCATTAAGATAACATTGTGACAAACAACCCCATAGTGTGTGACAACCGACCCCTTGATGGGGTTGGTTGTCACAACTCACAATGTGTAAGGGTGTCTTTGATGATTCATTTCTTCTTTATTACAATACGATAGAAAAAGTGAGGGGTACACACTTCAAGCCAACACCTTAAGCTTCAATTTAATGTAGGAATAATAATAATAATAATAATGGATTGGATTTATATAGCGCTTTTAATTCTCTGTGACTCAAAGCGCTTACAGGGTTCCAGGTTCCATTCATTCACACACAGTCATACCGGTGGTGGTAAACTACCATAGTAGCCACAGCTGCCCTGGGCAGACTGACGGAAGCGTGGCGGCATTCAGCGCCTACGGCCCCTCCGACCACCACCTCAAACATACAGCAGTCATACTCATTCACACGAGGCAAGGTGGGTGAAGTGTCTTGCCCAAGGACACAACAACCATGACACTAGTGGCAGAGCGGGGATCGAACCGCCAACCCTTGGATCATTGGCCAACCCGCTTAACCACCTGAGCCACGGTTGCTCGGAATGATTATTGAAAGATGTTTAGGTGATGAGCAATTCTCACTAGAGTAAAAAGTGTGCCTACTTACCCGTTCTCCCCTACCCGCCTGTTGTCTGTGATGGTTTTTTGAGCCTGAAAAATTACTATGCTGTGTCCGGGAGCTTCCTCCTTCCATCATGCAGCAAATTATTTACTGATAAGGCTCTTTGAGACTTTTAAAGTTTTATGGGACGCGATGGATCAAATTTTCATAACGAAGAGACCCACTTCAAAGTTTGTGTGTCTGTGTGTGTGTGTGTGTGTGTGTGTGTGTGTGTGTGTGTGTGTGTGTGTGTGTGTGTGTTATGCACCGAAAAAAACATGATTAAATATTTTAGAGCTGACTCTTTCGTAATGAGGTGCGTTTGAGGAAAAGTTTGCTCGCTTGGGGCCAAATTCAAAAGAAAACTTGATAGATAGATAGATAGATAGATAGATAGATAGATAGATAGATAGATAGATAGATAGATAGATAGATAGATAGATAGATAGATAGATAGATAGATAGATAGATAGATAGATAGATAGATAGATAGATAGATAGATAGATTAGATAGATAGATAGATAGATAGATAGATAGATACCCATCCGTATCAATACGTCCTTAAAATATATGATGAATAGAATAAAAATAAAATATAACAGTTATTGCAGTTATAGCAAAGCGAA